>KK114541.1:547038-708344 GCA_000611955.2 Stegodyphus mimosarum | reverse complement strand
ATAACTTATAATAATAATAAAATTATAATAATTTATAACTTATATAAATAACTTATAAACTTTTTATAAAAGTGGAAACTTACTTCTTTTGGATTTAGAAGAGCAGAACAGGTATTAATCCTACCTAGTACGTTTTATTTGGCCTTCTTTTTAATCCATGTGATCTTGGTTCAATTATTCCAGCACAACTCACTATGTTTTTGAAAATGACTATGAAAATAAATTTATAGGCGACGATGTAATGATTGGATCACAAACTCGGCGATGATGATGCCATGATCACATTTCTGCAAAGTTTACTGTCCTGCATCTTGAAATGCTTTAAAACATTGAAACATTTCCCCTGCAGTTCTCGGTCTTAAAATACGTTCTTTAAAACTGATTATCTTGATACTGTTTTCTATTGATGATTCTAGAAATCTCACGGAAAATAACGTAACTTCAGGTGAAAATTGTAAATCCTATTTGCTGTCTATTAGATATCAACATTTTCTGTCTGTAAATAAAAAAGCGGGTACATTGTACAAGCGGGTATGTGCTGTTACTGAATATTTTTGAACAAGAGAAAGAGCAATCGACGTTGTAAGTGTTGATGTATGAGTTCCTGGGAATGTTGCATGAAATCAATTGCGAACATTTTTGATTTGCTACGGATTGTCCAAATTAATAAACACCTCCTTTAATCTCTCTCCCTGTTTTTTATAACAACTGAATCTCTCGATCATTCTTTCTTTGTGACTTGTTATGAATTTTGACTGCCATTAAATGACATTAGACTGGCAAGTGAGTAGCAATGAACTGAAAAATACTGCACTGTATATCTTTAGCTAGGGGTGCAATCTCTTTTTCTTAACGATCCCTCAGAAATTTAATATCAGTAAAGTAATGTAAGTAAGAAATATGAGTTTGCATTCATATGAGTTTATATCATGCTATAGAAGGATTCGAACATGGTTGAAAAGATACATTAAAAATATAAGAAATTCAGAAAATTTTAATAACTTTTGGAGTAAAAAAGGATGCATATGGATAAAGGAGCGAATTTATTGGTGTATACTCCTCTGACCTAGGAAGGCTGACAAATCTGTATTCTTAATAGTGGTGTATTTTCTGTCATATTACGTTTTAGAGATAATCATGAAATCAATAAATTTTCAAACCGCGAGTGCGTGGATGACTTATATTTTTCAGCATGCCCCCATGGGAATTCAGCATTCATTATCGCTAGTGATTTTACAATGCTGTACAATGGATTTACGATGCAGCAAAAATAACACGCGCTGTGCTTCTTGAATTTAATTTGGGAAAACATTTCATATTTTCGAAGTTCTAATATGAATAAATGAGCGCCAGCTGTCGTAAACGCTCGTCGCAAGTGGATTTTAAAATGCATTTTCTTCACTTCAGAATACTCTGATATAATCTGCTCGCGCAGAACAGAAAAATTACATAGTGTTTCTTTACACGTGTATTTGCAAATTATTCTTCTCCCAACCAAATAAAATTCGTTCTATCATTGGTTTATTTACTTTTCTTATTTTTCATGGCTTGAAATTAAATTAAGAGTTTACGTAGGACAGTATGTATTTTTCAAAGAAGTTATTAAGCTAATTTAGATAAATTTGTATGGCAGGAAATCTGCTTTACATTTTTCGAAAGTTCTTTAGCAAATAGATGTAAGTATTTAAACAATGTTTAGAGAATACGTTGTTTAATAGTAAGAAACGTTGACAACGTTAACAAGCAATTTAAGAATTAAGGTTGCTTAATAGTAAGTAACGTTAATTCTTAAAAATCATGCACTTTATTTTTCTTAAATAAGAATATCATTGTAATTTAATTTTAGTACATTGAAATAGAATAATATTTAGTTTTACAAATTTCATAAAGAAAGGAAAATAAATTGATTTATTTTAGACGAAATCAAAAGAAGTTTTGCGTTTAGGCAAATTAAAAAAAATCATTGTTAAATTTTAAGGAAAACAACTCCTTTCCTTGCGGTTTGAAAAATAATTTCCCCTACATTGGGGTAGCAGAGAATAAGGTATCCTAGTTTTCCAAATCTTTTTATGCGCACAGATAAATTGGGGACTTAGGTAACGGGTTTAAGTGGACTTCTACTGCATGTATCTCTTCTGACAATTGTAGACTGACTTCGACAAGTAGAGGTGCGTTCAAAGGTGCGTATTGCTACAAGAGCTTTTACGAACTGCATAGAGTGACAGAACAATTTTTAAGTGGTTTGTTAATCTGATGAATGTTTGAAGACATGCAACTAATTAAATTGACTTGAGCAGAATATACTACCATGATTTCAGTTTTAAACTAGCTACCGTGAAAATATATATAATAATCTTCATTTTAGTATATAGAGTGTATTTCTATGCTGTCTGGTGATAAACGTTATATCCGATACATATATATTTAATTGCAGTAAAGGTAGTTATGGTTTCCATTGTAATTAACGGAATATTTAATAAATTATGCAATGCAAACACATAATTTTGATTTTTTTTTACTTGTATGTGTAAAGGAAGCGTTTTATTACTATGGCATTTGTATCAGCTGATATTATCTAAAAGTTCAATAAAAACAGTTTTCTCCAGTTATAGTGTTAATATTAGGAAAGAGTTTTACACAGAAAACAATTTTTAATGTCGCAAAAGCATACCTGCAGTCAAATCATACTGAAGCTTAAGAAAAGATAAAACCAGTTCATATATCAAGCCATATAAATTTAGAATGGAATAAAAGAAATTCATTAAATGGTTGAAGTTTAAGCACGGGAAGAAACAGTTCGTGGATTTAGTGCAACTATAGAGTTAAAAGAATCTCAGTAAATGGTTGATGTACGAGCATAGATAACAGCAGTACGTAGATCGTACCAGTTGCTACAAGTATGAAATAAAAGGATATCTTAAAATGATTGATTTTCAGGCTTGGATAATCAGATTATAAGTCGTAAAACATAGTACTGATATGGAATAAAAGAAAGCTGATTAGCTGCTCATAAACCATGTCATTTAACTTTAGTATTGAATTTCATGACTGATGCATAGGCGTGGATTACAGTAGTTGATACGTTATAACGTTTAGTGCATATTTGAAATCAAATAATCTAATTAAATGGTTCATTATATTATTTAGTACAAGCGTGGAATACGAATTTCATAAAGTAATTGATGTTCACGTATGGTTCATAAATCACAGCATTTGGTACCAGCATGGAATAAAAGAATATCATTAAATGGTTCATGTCAAAGCATTGACGAATGGGTTTAATGTCTTTTTTAAAATTCTGAATGTTTTAGTTTAAGGTGAGAAAACAATTATAAACCAGAATGCATATCAAGATGCAAGAAAAGCACGCCGACGTGGAAAATAAAACTGGCAAATCGACAACCTTGTATTCGGTTTAGATTCTGTAAAATCCCAATCGATCTTGAGTGCAAAACGGATCCCCCTTCATCAGTAGCAAAAAAAAAAGTGAGAAAACAAGAAAGCGAATGTCGATTATATTTATGCAATACAGGCGGCCAGTGGAAGGACTGATAGGTGAAGGCCCATACTGTTAGATCCCTAAAGATCCCTCAACTTTTGACCTTACAAAAGTTAAAGCAGCTGTTAAATCTTCTCATATACTTTCGACTCAGCTTAAGAAATCACTCCTTCCACCTATTGCTAACTGTGCTAGATTTTATGCTCTCCCCAAAGTTCACAAAATTGGAATTCCTTTTCGACCTATATTTCCAATTTAGGAACGGCATCGTACTCTTTGGCCAAATATTTGGTTTCCGTATTTTCTCCTTTACTTTCCAACAATATTCACACCGCAAAAATTCCTTTCGAAGTCATCTATAAACTTAAAGATATTTCCCCTTTGCACTCCATTATGGTTTCGTTTGATGTTAAATCGCTGTTTACTAATGTTCAAGTCGAAGGTGCATTAAAATGCATTGAAACTAGCTTTAAGAATTCCATTTCTCAAAATATTGAAATTGAGGAGTTAATTTCCATCACTAAAACCTCTGTGAGTCAAACTCACTTTGTTTTCCAAAATGAAAATTATCGCCAAATTGAAGGACTAGGTATGGGTAATCCCCTTAGTTCTGTACTTGCTGACATTTACATGCACTATTTTGAGGTCAAATTATTTGAAAAACCATCTTTTCGTCTGTAGATTCGCTACGTAGACGATACTTTCGCTCTTTTTGATGGTGATAAGGAAGACTTACCTCAAATTTTATCTGTTATAAATTCGATTGATCCAGCCATCCAGTTCACTTTTGAGACTGAATCTGATAGCACACTTTATTTCCTCGATATTCTTATAATCCGCAATGAATCTAATTTCAGCACAACTATTTACCGTAAACCCTTTTCTGTTTGTTTACTTCCCAATGCTAAGTCATGTCACCTGACTAAAAAAACGGCTTCTTTTTATTATTATGTATTTCGAGCTCCCTAAGTTTGTTCCTCAGAATCTCATCCTGCTAAGGAACACAATTATTTGAGATCTGTTGCCCTTGACCGCGGATTTTCTCCTCGGTTATTGATAAAGTCACTTGGTCATTGATAAAGCTGTTTGAAAGTTCTCATCGTGCCATCTAAGAATACATTCTGATGTCAGAAATAACATTAATAACCTTGTTTGGTTCCATTTCATCCTTCTATCAGTTACAAAATTGCGCGGATTTTACACAAGTTTAATTTGCAATTTGTTTTCTCGCCTATAAATAAAATCCGAGGTTTGATTCTTAAAGACTCTATTTCTGACTTTAATTCTTGGGGAATTTATAGCATATCGTGTCAGTGTGGCTTAAATTATATTGGCCAAACGAAAAGAGCATTAACGTTTCGCACAAAAGAACATGAATCTTACGTCCGAAAAGGCCAAATTAATAAATCTTCAATAGCTAATCATAGTTGGAAATTCAATCACAATTTTGATTTGGGTTCTGCTAAAATTATCTAGAAAGCTGGTTGCATTAGGGAACTGGATTTTCTTGAATCTTTTCACATTGGCAAAGATTTATCCTGTTTAGTCAATGACTTCAATTCCAATCCAGTCTTGCCTAATGCCTTCAAACTTCTACTAACTTAACACTTCATTTTTCGCTACTATTTCTGCCGACAGATGGGGTTATCGCCCTTTCCACTGGTCGCCTGTAGGGTATAAATATGATCGATTTTCGCTTTCTCGTTTTTGCAGAACGTTTTGCTTCTGATGAAGGGGACCCGTTTTGCCCTCGAAATCTATTGGGATTTTACAAAATCCACGCCGAATACAAGGTTGTCGATTTGCCTGTTTTACAGAATGCATATTTTAAAGCATGCTATTTGTATTAATTAAAAATATTGTCCTTACTATTTTAAGACCATTAATGCCGTCATTAGTCATAACTTATTATCTTATAATTTAACCTGTAAATAAAAATAAAGTTATTGATATTTCAGAAGGTAAATATTTTGTATTATCAAAGTGTCTACAGGATCTATCTACTTTTAAAGCTAATATTTGGTTCCTTGGAGGCAGTCAGACGACTTTTTGTCCCTTATTAGTCTTCCAGTGAAATAACACAGGGCACAGAATAAGGTTTAAATCTAACCATTTTATTAGATTTTTAGTCTAACAGATTTACACAGCTGCAGTAACATCAAATACTGGATATTTTGAAACTTTTCACTGTGTTCTTTGCATTTTACCTCAGAAGTGAAGCCATCTAAATAGAATAATGACTACTGAAACGTGCGTTTTCTTGGATTATTTGGATCAGACCTTTCGCTATTTCAGCCGACTGACAGAATTCTTTTGACGCTAGCGTTGAAGAGCTTCTCATTCATATCTTTATTTCATGTCTGTAAAATGGGCCTTGCTTTGCTATATTTTAGTGCTTTAATCATTTCCGCGTGTTAGCGAATGTTTACAATGCCTGCATTCATTTTCAAAGGGTTCTGCTTTTTTAATGCAGTTCTCACCACACGTCAAAGACTTTAAGCTTTACAAAGAACTTCTGCATTTTGAAACTAATTATAGACTGTAAAATAACAACTTACTATCATCAATTTAAATTTAAATTGAGCTTCGTTATTTCAAAATTCCAAACTCATGCACGGGTTTTATTTTATCAGTGCAAATTTTGTGTATTAACTCCCCACATTTACAACTAACCACATATCCCAATCGTAACTTCTCATTTTCATTTATTGTGATTCCCTTTAAATAATTCACGAAAGACAGAAATTGCAGCCGTTTAGAGAAACGGCCTCGAATCAACGCACCCAACAGCCTCTGATTTGAGGCTTAAGAAAACGACTCTGTCGTCGGGGTGTCTGATCGTAAAAGTTTTATTATAGCAAGAATGGTTTGCTTTTGCTTCGATTCTCTCTGCTTTCGTTTTATATATGAAGGGGGTGGTAGAACCGAATGGAACTGGAAATCTCTTGCCAACTGATTTTAATGCCACCTGCTTTGTCACTAAAGGGAATGTACGATGCAATATTGTATTTCCTGGAGTATAGTATTTTACCAATATTTCACTCAGTAGTAATAGCTAACTTTGCTACGAAGCGCACACAGAAGATCATGTATCAGCAGTGTGAGAAGTGTTAAAGGTGGTAAATCAGAGGTAACGTATATCGTTGAACACACACACTGTTGACTTTCTGTAATATATTCCTTAAGCCAAGTTTCTGAATTAAATTTTGTTCTGAAATAGTTTTATACTGTGAAACATAACTGAATATGCTTAACTGAGAAAAAAGTTGTGTTTTTCTAAACTTAAAGCTAATCACAGTATCCTATTCGTTGAGTTTTAGTTTATTTTAAGAAATTTCTCTCTATTGCATTTTTTTCTATATATGTATCTATATACGCACATACATACATATCTTTCAATATATTTTTATGATTTAAGAGTTTATGAAATTTCTTTGGAAATAAATATAAGATAAAATACTATTTTTAATTTACTATAGCCTCTTAACTCTTCTTTTTAATTTAGTTACTTTCTTTTTTTATTCCAAAAATAGTAATTGCTTATAAGTAATGTCTCTCAACTGTATCATATCATATTTAATCCGCTTCATATGGTTCTTACATAACACTAATAACACGGGCATTGCGTGACACTTCAGCCAATCATATTAAAATTTGCAAATTGAAACCTAACTTAGTCAATCAAAACTCAAACTGAACCCAAAACTAGACTTTGAGGTATCATCTTCGCACTCATTCTCCGCTTCTGTCTTCTGCTAGTTTAGTTGGCCAATTTATTAACCAAAAACAGGTCATACAAATGAAGCGATTTTTTAAAGAAAAGGCTTACGTCTTGCGCGAGTTTAGCCTTAAGTGTCAAGAAATAAAATGTAAGTATGTGGCACTGTTGTTGTTACATCATTTATGCAACATCATTCCATCATAAACATCTAGATTATTACAGTAAACAGAAATAGACTATATCATAATTTTTATAATAACTATTTTATTTCTGGGCTGCGCAAGCAGTTGGTAGAGAAAAAATTAAGATAAGGTATGGCATTTAATTTTAGGGTGTTTGTAAATTAACCTTATTTTGTCTTAGTTATATGTTTAGGCAAATAAAAAAAAGTTGTTTAATGTTGTCGAAGAACGTGTGTTTTTTGTTTCAGGTTACAGAAATAAAGAGGAATTTCATGGCATCATGAACTTTATTAAAATAAAATACGGTAAAAAAAAGCAGATTCTCTCACTCACATGAAACTAGCGTACGAAAAAATGGATACCGTGTAAGAAATCCGACTGTTTTTTTTTCAGTCAAAACCTCAAGAAATAGGACTATGTTTTGCTTTAGTTGAAGTTTTATTTGCAAAATGGGAGGGATTATAGTTACGTTTCCAGTAAACATTTATAAATTGTCAGTGTGCAGTTATATAATCTACTTTGGCAACCAAAAGCACATGTTTCTAAACGGTGATCTTTCCAAAGAGGAAATTCAAAGACCAAACTTACATATGCAAACATAATTAAGCATATCTTTTACTCTTCCTCCAGAAACTTCAGGAAACAGGAAAGGAAATTCTCAGTCTCAATATTCTCACAACATCCGTATAAAGGTGAACAGCGAGGTACTTTCAAGTTTTGAAAATTTCCATTCATATCAAACTTTCTTCCTGAATCTCCATGTGGTTAACATATATCATCATAAAGCTTGGCTGCGTTAGGGATGAAAAATTTCTGGCTGAAGACTTTCTGGCTGTCCTGGTTACATGTGTACTGTTAACGAGGTCAAATGAAACTAAACGATACATAAATAATATTAATCTTTATGCAATTATTCAGAATTTACTTCGAGAATTAGTTCCGCAAAAAAGATTTCAGAAATTAACGCTAACTATAATTGAATTTGATTCAGAATTATTCGGTAACTGTTTTCTGAAAAACTTAATTAGTGGTAATATTGAAAGTTAGTGGTAATATTAACGTAAGGAACTTGATTGACGATTTTGAAAAAAAAAAAGAAATATATTTTGTATTGAAGTATAAAATTTAGACGGAAAGATACTATATAACTTTAGGATAAATGTATTCCACAACTACTTCAAAAGAAAACTATTCAAGTGTATGTATAATAAAGAGCTATTTTTTCCT
Organism: Stegodyphus mimosarum; assembly: GCA_000611955.2. Lineage (NCBI taxonomy): Eukaryota > Metazoa > Arthropoda > Arachnida > Araneae > Eresidae > Stegodyphus > Stegodyphus mimosarum. Next base: position 699,715 of record KK114541.1, on the reverse strand, counting down.
AATCGATGTACATCTCAGATGAGTATCGGTGTTATTTGATTTTACTTTTTCCATGTGAATGATCATATAATTTGAAAGATTTTAAAAGTCGCATGAATCAGATTACAAGTAAGTGGTAAATATATTTTTATACGAATATTATTGAAGCTAAATGCTTGAAGAGAAATTTTCTTAATGAGTACATACGTCTTGTTTGTTACTGTGACTCATTTTGCTTGTCTGATACCAGACTCCCACCCCTCTTTCCTTCCCCTACTGCCAGCCTCTAGAGAAACCTTGCCTATATTTAGAGTTCTCCAAACCGCAAAGAAACTATACATTTACAAACACACGTCTGTTCTTCGGGATTTGAGCTCGAGTCATTTCGGTACCGCAGTAGGCTCCTTTAACCACTATACCGTCTGGGCGGCACTCATATTGTAATTATCTGAAAGATACCATTAACATTTACTTGTACTTTAAAGCAATTTAACGAGGAGAATAAGTTCTTTTGGATAAGTAATTTAAGTTACAAGTCAAAACAAAATTAACCCACACTGTAATTAAAGGAAGAGTCAACATCATGAGAAATAAATATGTTAAAGGAATATCACTGTCCCAGTTGGGCGGCTAGATCTTGTTTAATAGATCTAATAGGATTGATGAACATAATTTCCTCAAAAGAATTTACTTCTAGGCTGCTAATAACTTCTGTTTGCGTAATCCTTGTTGAGGTGTCTCAAATTCAGTACTAGTGTAGCTGATCACAGAATCAGTACAATATAAGAATAGATAAGGCAACTACAGTTTTTTTAAAGGCTACATTTTGTTAATACGAAGAAAACCGAAGCATATGTCCTAAAAAGGATATTCTTTCAATGGGAGGTGATAACAAATTGCAATAGCGTTTACAGACTTAACTGGAAATACCGCAAATACGCACTATAATGGATACTAACATTATCTAATTTTCCGTCCCCGAAATTTTCTAAAAATATAACCAATCATCTTTCATTCAGCTATTCCTTGCTCCGAATTTAACTCTTAACTTCTATCCGGCTCAAATATTTTACAATGTTTCTGTCAATATGGGTTTCACAGCTGATTCTTCTCTTTCATCAGCTACACAACCCGCCGCACAATGACCTTTTCGTCAAAATTCTAGGGCAAACGTGCTTCCAAACTGGAAAAATTTGTCTTCGTCAAGAACCTAGCTGTTAGTACTGTAAATTTGTTTGTCTCAAAATATTTAATATGTAAAAAATTGTATTGTGATTTCTGTTCTCTAAATTACGCCCAATCTGACAACTACTAGCAAAGCCATTAATTCGAAAACTGCAGAAACAAATTAGAGAAGGGGAGCTGAAAAAAATTACTGTTAAGATAAATATAAATATGACTGGGACTGGTAGTCTAAAAATGAAAGCATAATTGACTAAGGCGTTAAATTTCTGATAACAAGAATTTTTAGCACTAATTCATTAATTATGTGATATGCTAAGTGTAACATCATTCATACCAGTTAATGTTCAAGTCTGTACGGAAAGACGCGTTTCGAAATTATTAAGGAACATTACTTTGTTTTGTGATTAATGAGCTATTTTTGAGTAAAAGTTTCCTGAAATTTTTCAGGTAGGGACTATATGCAATAAAACTGGTCTGATCATCAACTACCGCTCTCTTTTTAACATACAGGGTCTACTTTCAGCTGATTCCCATTTGATAAGATACTGACGTATGCTTCTTAAGCCTTTTCATTCGTGAAGTTTAAATTATCTCTGCGTTTTAAAGTCAGAATGGTCCTATCAGATTCCTAGTCATTAAGACAGTTGAATAGTGGGAATTCGAGTCGGTTTGGATCATAGTCAAATAGAGCGGCTGCATGATTGGGTTTCGGGATTTTCCCCATGGGAAACCTAATACGTGCCAGTTTCTCTGCTCTTTCACGAAAATTTTCCAGAAAGGTATACTTCTTCTTAGGCAGATAACCTTCACGTGCTTTGCCATATTAAAAAAAATCAATTTGAAGTCAGAAACGGCAAAACAGATAAGCATCTAAAAGTAAATATTACAATTGTTGAAGGTCACTGGAGCTGGTAAGACCACAAGAATCAGCGTAATATTCATAAATTTTCAGGACTAGGTTTGTAAATGTATATATACAATCTTCTTCAGCTATAGAAGTGCAGCTGTCGAAAAAGAAGCTTATGGTTAGGCTATGATGTTGATAAGAAGGAATTGAAGCTACTGGTACTATCTGTGGATGAAAAATAAAGACAAATATGAAATAATTTTCCTGAAAACTCAGGGTGAAAACAGACTGGAAATGGTATCGTTAACTAAAAGATCTTCACGAATGTGAAATGCTTCTAGAAAATCTATTTTGGCCAGTGGAAGACGATTTTGAATAATTTGGCTGCAGAAAAAGGAACATGTAATCTTTTGACCAACAGTGTTGGATAACTAAAGATTAATGTGCTTGCCTAATATTCCGCATTATGTTCCTTAGAGCAAAATTTTAAGGCTCTCTTAGTTTGATGATTGTGACTTAAACCACCTTGCTAAGAATCCTGTATATATCCCAGAAGTTCATATCAAAAATGGGGTGGGTCTTTGGAAATACAAATTTTATTGATATAAAAAAGACTTAGAGGTTGAATTTCTATATAATGCGTGGAATTTTATAGTTAATCAACGGAAGGAAAGGAATTGTAACTGAATTCTTATAATTCCTAAAAGCAAAAAATGCTGAGTTGAGAAATTTTTAGCCTCTTGGTCAAAAATGTTAAGTGAAACGCCTCTGCTGTAGCAACTGCTTTTAAGTAGTTAAAGGTCTCAGAAAACGAAGGAATAATAAGAAACTAACTTCTGTTCAGTAGCATGACATAATTTGAAATTTGAAAAACAAACAATGAAGGTTTACAGTATAAAGTACTGATGTTCGGTATGTTGCGTGTGACCAAATGACGAGGAACGGAAGGAAATTCGATGTTTCAAGTTTAAATGTGAACTGAATGGCAGGCTCATTATAATTCATTATTGAAAGAACTTTAACGACTAATAATTTTTCCTGTACAGAAATGATATGCGATATTTTAAAATTCAGTAGACATTAATTCGCTTTTTAATCCATCGTAATCCATTCTGAGGAGAGAGCAATAAGAAGAAATTCTACTTCATTTAGAAAATTAAAGCCACCTTTATTTCATTCAACCAATAAATAATGAGAAACAATTTTTATAGCTTCGCCTTTCTCTTTTCATTTCAAGTTTCTAAACGAGAAGTGACAGACGCTCGAGAAAACGCATTAACTCAAGTCCTAAAAACATAACAGCAGTTGCACCTGAAAACAAAAGAACGATGCTAAAATATTTCAAGCACGTAGCCCTTGGCTTAAGAGAAGAACTTCCATAACAATAATGATAATAAAAACAAAGCGAAACTAAAAATGCTCAGCTTTAATCTTATTGGGCAGTTTTTTTCTCCTACTCCGCGCGATGTGCTCCGCAAGCTGAACACAATTAAAGTAAATAAAAGAAACAAGAATTTTTTTAAAAAATAAATGCCTTTAAAAGAACAAAACTAAGTTTGCACTGTAGCCTTTTGTATCCGAATATTAATGCAGTTTGGGGAATAATTTAACAAATATTTTAATAAAGGATTCTTCTAAACGTTGCATGAAGAATTGTATTTAGCGGGAAGATGGCTAAAATAAAAGGTTCGTTATGTATATGTGTTTGGTTATTAACTGCCTGAAACAATGGCAAAGTAATGCGGCTTTGTTAAAAGTTTAATTTACCAATGTAATGAAGAGCAGTTGTGTTTGCGATAAGAAATATTTATGGGAAGTTAAGTTTATTTAATCTTCTCATTAAAAGTTTTTAACATTGAGTTTCCAATTACAGTGGACACTTTCTTATTCGGCCGTAGTTTTTATAGTTCATAATTTCGGCAAATTGTTCTTTCATGAACCAAATTTCCGTTGCCAATTCTAGGAACAATTATAGTGTGTACTACACGAAAACTATAACGTCTATTAGGCTTTTTGAAGTAGGAAGCACGAAAAATCAGCTATGCCCTCGCCGAGATTCGAACGACAGACCTTGCAACTGCGATGCGAACGTATTACTAATGCAATGAAGGCACAAAGTCCCAAAAGAGGACATTCTTTGTAAAATAATAGCACTACTCACAGTTTGTAAGCTCTCATGTTTAAACTTCAGTTATTAGCTGATACATCAAAAGTCCAATAATCCGGCACGTTCGAAGTTTGGGCAATGTCAGATTATAAAAATGAAACCGTGAGATTGCATAATGTTGCAAAAGGAATTTTTCGATTTATTGAAACAACAGCATTAATTTAAAACATTTAAAACGATTAGCATGGAAACTGCAATTGAAATTTCAAGTATGTCTTACTTGTGACAGGACAGGGTTGTCATTTCTTGAAAAATTAATATCTCTTTGGAATTTTTTAAATTTTTTACGTCGCGACTTTGGTTCCAGTGTAGTTCAGTAACTATACTTTTCAGTGTAAGAATTTGCTGCGTAAAAGAGTAGGAAAGATAAAGGACACTTATACGCTTTATTTCAAATCTATTCTCCTGAGAGAAACTTGATCGGTTTGTGAATCATTCTGTGTTTTGTCAAGAATGCACTTCTCAATGTAATCATACATATTATTATGTAAAATTTACATTTTCTTTTAATTTCGATTATGTTATTAAACTATGCATCTGTCAAACATTCTTCTGTCACATTTAGCTCAAATAAAGGAAATTATGACACGTGGTCTTTAAACTGATTTTTTAAGCCGGAACCTTAATAATATCAACATATGTAAAATGATTGGCTTTCTTACATATTGTGCTACCTAAGCTTTTCTGAGATTACTCCTGCTTGCATCAATAGCTACAAAGTTGTTTGATGGAGTTATGTAACTTACCCTTAAAGGGCAAGTTCGGCAGTTCACTCGAACGCTTTCATTTACAAACCCGAGAAATAGAGACGTGGCTAAATATAATGGATATAAACGTCATTTCAAGCCATTACTACCAAGGCTGACTACCTCGGTTTCAAAGTTTATACGAAATATTAAGTCATCCATCAATAATTGTTGCATCTTATATGAAGCGGACGCAAATTATAGTGGAAATATATTATTTTCCCGTTTATAAATTTATAGGCATTTGAAAAATGTGCCAATATGTTTTAATTCCTGAATATTCATCCCATATTTGCACTTCCAGTTGATGTAGTTTCGCAAAGTTCTCTAAAGCAAAGGATTGAATGAATACAGTTTTAGTATAAGAATTAGTAGAATTCTCTAAATGCAAAATCTCTCGTTTTGTGTGGTAGTCTAATCTATATTTTAAGTGGGTTTTATTTCTTCAGATTACTTACATATAATTTTTTCGTTAATGGCAAAAATGTGCTTATTATAATGTATATATATAGATATATATATATGCAGAAAATATATTTATATTGCATATATTTGATATAACAAAACGACTATAGTTTAATTATTAAAACGACTAATGTTTAATTACTTAGCGGCCTTTAATTACTAGATTCCCTAGAAATTTTATCATCAATAACCAAAAGCATTTTGGAGTTAATACGACGATAGCACGCTTTTCGGAAAAAATATTTAAGTAGATTCAAATACGGAAAGATCTTCAAGTTGAAGTAATGTTTCTTGACTCTAACTTCGCTTTAATAAACAGCAACTTCTTTAAATTTTGTAGTACTAAAATGAATTCTTTTTTAATTATAGGCTTTTAAAGAAAATTCCTAGCATGAAATATTAGTAAATAAAGGAATTAATTGTATTAAAATGTACTGGTGAGGCATATTACGGGGTGAAGCTCTTAAAACATTTTTCTCGCACAGTTTTACGAGACAAGCGTTTGAAGGGCAATGGATACACTGAAAGGGCAAAAATAAGTACTGGTATTAAATTCAGTCCAGAACATGCTATGACACTGGAGCCGGAAAACACATCATTCAAGAAAATTTCGATGACATGCATATTCAGAAAGCAGGTTGCGAAATCATAAAAGTATTGTTTGTAAGTCTACAAAGATTTGCAAGAAACAGTTTTAAAGCTTATTATAAATTAATTAGTGAAATTCGTTAGGTCAGACAACAGTCTGGGTGGTAATACACAATTCTGAATAGTTAAAAAAATTAGTTTTAAAAATCAAGTTTTATTTCACATTTTAAAGGTATAGCTATGGATTTCAATTAGCATAAATTATTTTGTTAGATATAATATCTAAGCTTTTAATTATACGAATTTCCGAGATTTACATTATCTTTTAATTCTACTAGTCGTTCAGTTAATACAGTTCTATTTTCCTCTTCGTTCATGTCTTATATATTCATTCAGAACAGAAGATTTGCAAAGGTAAAGCACTGGGAATAAATTTAAATATTAGCAAAAATAACTGCAGCTCATATCATTAATGTAAATACTTCCATTAATAGTAAATAATTATGTTTACAAAGGAAGTAATGGAGATTTGGAAGGCTGCGTCAAATCCCATATTGCTTTAAGTGTGAAGTGAGTCTCTTTTGCAACTGGTCAGATTACAAGGAACTTTCTCCTTCCTGGTGTGGCCCACCAGCGCCTGATTGTTAAAGCCGCTGAATACTAGTAGTTCGATTTGGATTAGAATTCCGGAGAACGGGCTGGCTGCATGGGCGTTTTAGTGATTTTTCCAGTGTGCAGCGTCTATACGAGCCAGTTTCCTTTAGAAAGTCCTCCACGAAGTATTTTGGAAAGTCCTCCAATCCATTAGGTAGACCGCCTTCTTTGTTGCGATCAAATAAACCACACCTAACTTCCCTGGTGTGAGAAGTAACATGTACGTCTGGCGCCGGAATTCGAATCCCTCCAAAGGTATAGGCGATTTTCTCACGTTTATCACTCCAAAAGTCGTAATATCCTCATAACGTGTTTCATTTAAAGAGCTCAAATCCTCAGTAGCTGGACATCCGTAATACAACAAATCTCTAGATTTATTATAAGTTTAGTACCGTTATGCAATCTACAATTTCTAGTTGTAATGTTTTGCCTTTTGTAAAAAATATTTTATTTTTTTCTGCGGTCAAATAGAAGTTTATTTATTTTAACATGAGCTTTATGTAAGACTTATTTTATTAAATGGACACATTGCTGATAATTTTAAAGTAAACAGCAGGATGTTCTGTAAGTAAAATTAAATACAGAAAAGGACAAATTTTCATAAGAAAAAGCTCCCCGCGAAACCTTTTGAAAAGGCCTTCCGTAAAACTTGTTTGAACTTCGCAAATGCTACGGATCTCAGTTAGATAAAATATTGCGTGAAAAAACATAATAATTCAATGTGCATTAATGTGTTCTGATTAAAAGTATTTAAACAAAGCGAAAACATTTTTTCTTCTACATGGTTTGAACTTATTATGTGCTGTATAAAATACTTTATGGCCAGCCTCAGCCGACTTGGCCACTACTAAAGCCAGAATTGGTGGCCACTTTATTATGGGGCACCTAATAGGTGTGCCACCTTTGCCTCCTATGAAGGGACGAACAGTTACAGCCATGCCTTCTCCGGGATTCGGGCCCGGGCGTTTTAGTATCGCAGTCGGCTCCCCTAATCACTATACCGTCTTGGCCGCACTGTATAAACTATAAACTTATACATTTTTAACCAGGGTTTTGTTTTTCCTGGAACGTTAGGTTAGATTAATTGGTCAAAACAACGTCCAAAATGGCAGTCTGCCTAGAACTTGGAATTAGAAAGAAAAAAAAAGCCAAATTAAAAGAAACTGGAAAAAAAAGAGAGAATCATTTATTTTTCTGCTTCTAATTTCATAAAACATAGACATGAAGAAATGCCTAAAGCTTGACACTTTTTTTGATACTTTAGAAGGATTTTGAGACTTCTTAAAAGTGGAGGCAAGTATCCCGTATGTCTTTGCATAGAACAGTCCCGCACACAAAGTTACGTAATGTTGTAAGGTATTTTATATTAATTACCCAACTGTTAATTTAAACCTTTACTATAAATTATGTTTTCTACAGATCTTAGCAGAATTCAAATTAGATGTATAAGTCGAGGATTTTGAATATTTCAGTGTTACAGCTTTTGGCAATCTCGGTCTCGCAATTTACTTCCTATCGCTAACTCTGCCAGAGATTATTCCGTATTTATTCATTTCGTTAGTCAATATTCAAAACGCTCTATTTAAAAATATTCAGCCATCTAAAATAGGCCAACGTATGTAGTCTCTGACTTCGAGACTTGAATTTGAATTTTAACTTATTTTATTTAAAACAAACGCAAGTGGCAGGGGTTATGTGTACATACAAGTTGTGCCTCTGTTTAATTTAAAGATTTAATAAAACTGTTAGTTTAAACTTCGCAAGACTGTCAACTTAATTCAGACTGTAACAATTACTCGCTTGCCAGTCCAGCAGGATCTGAACATCATTAATTTAAAATTCTACACAAAAAGAATTCTACAATGCTTTTCGTACATGATTTCCTTTCCCATAAGGAAAGGTGTTTATGCAAGACTATATTCCATACATTAGAAACTTTATTCGATTTAACTGGAGTCGAGGCTTTCGAATATGTACTATTTCCGAATTAACTCGTAATAACTATTTTGAGCACTGAAAGACTGAAAAAACATATCACACAGCAATTGTTCTCAATATCCGCATTACAACGGACTTGTGTATCTGTACGATTTTAAATTATTAGAAACGTTCTGCGATTTTAGTTTTTGTCACGAAGCTACTTAAGCAATTAAGTCACGCTTTATATACTGATGGTGGTGAAATATATTTTTTTAGTAAAATAATATACATGAAAGTCACTTCTTAATTAATGATTTCTTATTTCACTGTTGTTGTGTATAGTAAGATCTCTTACTTTCGTTAGAAAGTATGTTTTCATCAAAGAAAAATTAAAGGATGAAATCTGACTACGAGGTAGGTGACGAGTTAGTTTTCAGACTCTGACAGAATGTCAATTTTCTGTCTATTTTGATTAAACTATCTTTTACTGCTAAGCATAATTATAATAATGGTATCATAAGAAATTTAACAATGAATTCATACACAAATGTAGAAACAGAGTTCGAAATAAAAGTATATAGATTAGAAATAAAACTACCATCTGCTCCCAAAGGAAAAGAATAGAAAGGATCGCTATTTTCCAGCAGCTGCTGCTGTTCCAACTGCAACAAAGGAAAAAAAAATGTTGGAACTTTTTGTAAAAGGCAGCACACTTTTCATCTTTAACTTGGTTCCGTTTTGTACTATTCCTACAGTTCTTTGAGTACTCTCTATAACATTGTCTGATGCTCTTCTCGTTGTATTAGTAAATCTTTTCTGGGATCGGTTCCTTACGTCTTTGACAGAATTCGAAATAATTTACATTTGCATAATTGAAATTAAGTTATATTTACGATCTGATATTGTATTAATGAACTTAAAAAAAGAAATTTTTTATAAAAATGCATATCATATAATCATTGCAATGTCTGTCAGATTATATGCTTTTGGAGTGCCAGAAGGCTCCAATTATCCTTTCTTTGCGTCATTTAATTTGCACATAAAAAGTTAATGCAATAAAGCATATGTACGGAAGTAGATGGAAGCAGACAACTGAAGTGTCGCATGTGTAGCAGGCGATTTGTAATTTAAAAGAAAGAATACAGTTAAATGATCTTTAGACATATGTTTATGGAATATTAAGCTGTAGATTATTATTACAGTAATAAAATATTACAAATAACATAAAAGTTTATTTATGTGATCAACCATAAGCCAATATGAAACACTGGTGAGTTCACGTGACATTGTAGAGTCTTTCTACAACCGAATATATTTCATATATATTACGAAAATAAAAAATGCATTTTTTAAATCGCTGTCTCCAAATGCCTATCTTTCCTTTAAGCTAAACTTATTATTTTCAGAAAACAAAAGTATTTATAGGTTACGATGAATGTATTTTTTGATAGTAGAAATGTGTGTAGTTTTTGAAATGGAGGAAGAACATTTTATTGAAGATGGCATAGAAAGACAGAACGATAAAATTTCCTACCTTAGACTGATTAAGTGTTCTAATTTTACTGATGTTTAAGAAACGCCTGAGCGATAAATGTTTCTGCATTACATGGGAATAGTACTCCGGTTTTACGGATACTTAAGGGCTGGGATGTAAATGACTGGCTCCGACTGATGAGGTGCGATGTTGCGTTCCTATTTTCGAAGTATTATAACGAGACTGTCCCGATTGATAATTAACTAGCGACATACTTTACCAGCTTTTGACTGATGCTGTGAGGCCACCCCCCCCCAAAAACCCAGGAGGGGTGAAGAAAGAAAAAAGGGGGACAGTTCTATGAAAGGATTAGGTTGAGCGTTCCTGCCTGGAAAGTGCAAGTAAGAGACTGCTCCGAACGGACATTTAGCGTGATAGAGAAACTGCTTCAGTCTATAATAAATAACGAACTATGCTAAGAGCTGGTTTCATAAATTCTTTTGCAGTCTAGCTCTCAGAATGCTATACTTCAGCACCGCGTAACTTTGTTTTAGATTCCGGATTTATGAAGTTTGCCCATGTAAAAACCATTCATCTCTTCTTAGTTCCAGAGCTGATTATGTAAATCTGAATTTTTGAACTTCAGTATGTATTAAAGACTTTTGTCCTAAGATTAGGTTAAATGGATGAAATGTAAAACGTAGTACGTAAATATTTAGTCAAAGGAAATTTTCCCCAAGATTATTATTAAGTCATTAATTGTGAGTTAAATGTTAATTATATATGTTAATGTGGTACATAGGCACGTACATAGAAAACGAATATTTTTGTAGCTATGATATGTTTATCTGTCTACGACAATACAGTTAAATAATTTTAAAAAGTGTTAATCAAACCTGGGTGAATTATTTGCAGCTGTACTTAACTGTCATATTGTTCATTTGGAGATAAGATTACATTTTCATCTCATGAATTGTTTATTCTAAATTATTGACCACCAATTCCCCAACCCAACACTAGTAAATATAAGTTAAGTAGTGAAAATTTCGAATAAAAATATTTATATTTCACGATGACATGAAATTTTATGTGATGAGAAAAGGTGTTAGAATGGTCTATGTAGAATGAAAAATAATAGAGCTGTCGGTGTTTGAATATCCAGGTAGCTGTATAGTGAAAATAACAGAAGACGGGCAGGGAATAAAAGAGATAGCAACTATAGGCGATGCTAAACTGTTTGTTATAATTAAAGTTCAATGAACAGCAATGCTGCACAGCTTGTAACTACATCATTATGTTGTATATATCTTGTAAATGAATATTTAAAATAAAAAAATAAAAACATAAGTTAATCTGGCATCGTGCCATGATTTCTACCAGAACTTACGTCGATTAAGCAGTGATCTTTGCGTTCAGTTTCCTAATTAAAGTGAAATCTAATGGAAATTTTATTTTTCGTTTAAGTATGAATCAAGAATTATTTTTATCAAAAATTTCAGAGAATAATTCTTCTGTGCTGAGGAATCCCCTTTCTTGCTATATTATAACTAAAAGGAACAATATTTGTAAGTAGAACGAAAACTTGTTCAGTGCAGTTCGTACCACGATAATTCTAGACAGATTGACATTTTTTGCAACATGTCAGTTTCTTGTCCTGTGTCTTATTAAATGATCCGATGAACCTCTGGAACGACTATTGCGCAACATTCATAACAGACTAAGCCTGTAGAGACATTACGTTATTTTTGGTATTAGGAAGATGAAGAAATGAGCAATGCCCTCGCCTGGACTCGAACCACGGACCTCTCGAATACGCACCGAGCGTGCTGACCACTACACCACGAAGGCATGATAAGAAGGCGGGAGAAATACCTTAAAAAACATACAAAACCGACACCCACTGTTCAAGGTTTTAGGAGTGATCTAAGTCGTTCTTTACGCTACTTTACATTATTATTATTATTGTTGTAAAAAAAGGAAGTGGGTTTTGTGGACTCACGAAAGAATGGTGAATCTAGGGCGAATTTCTATTTAGGTCTGCGATATCATCTGATGTCGCATTTGCAAATCTTGTCTTTGAGCTTGCTGTTAAATCGCGCATGGTTTGTCTTGAACGTGAATTCCTGCGTAAACTGTAGATTGTTGATGGAAAGAAATTTGCGTTACTCCACTGTAACGTTGCAGTCGTTTATATATTATAGCTTAACAAATTTATTATTATGGATTTTGTGAAAGTCTCATCTTTCGTTTCTTTAAAATGCGCAGCAATGCAGAAAACAAGAAAATGATCTCTTTGAATTAATATTATTACTGTCGTTGTTAGCAGGAATTCTGAAGGAAAGGATGAGATGAGGGGCTAATTATGCCATGGTTAGATTTAACTATAGTTTTGCCTTCTCAAACGCGAATTTGTGCAGGTGTTCTTTTGCGCATATTGCCTTTACTGCTTATTTAAAAAATGACATCTCACTGTTGTTTTGTTCTACCTACTGTTCCAAAGCCTTACGTGCTTTTCATCACGCAGAATCTCGCGTCATCATCTCTATGTGTCCTGCAAACAAGAAATGGATGCTTTTTTCTCTTCGCTGTCGATGTCACCATTTATTGGCTAATCTAAATTTATGATCGTACTGTATTTACATTCATTACCCTATTTGAATATTTGAATTTATTATTGTACAGAATTCGAGGAGTTGTTCTTGATTCATTGAAATAGTTACACAGTCCGCCATTTATATCACGCAATATTCGTATTAGTGATAGTTGTAGTTATGTATGAAACATCATAAAACTTTATTCTTATTAATGATAGTTCACTTAGATCATTGGGAGTTTCCTAAGGAATTAAAGGCACTGTGTAAGATCTTACTACATAAAATTGCAAGTTTTTAGGTCGCTGGTGTAATTTAAGTAAATATAAAACATGAAACTGTAGTACGAAAAGAGCTGTATTTAATTATAATAAAATGCGTTATAAATCCTGTATAAAGTGTACATTGCTAATTCTGCGCTAAAATGAAAAAGAAGTAAAAATACTGGAACTAATTGTCTGTTCCCAAAATGTCATATGCATCCGGAGAGTCCTTGCTTTATACAAAGAATTGCATATAAAACAATTCTTGCAGTTTTTAATATAATAACTTTAGGAATACAATTTGTAAAAATAATGAATTTTTAAATTTATTTCTTTAACTTAAAACTCTGAAATATTCCATGCAATTACTTCAGCTGAAAGAAATTTATACAGGAGACATTGTTTTAGAATGATATTTATTTATACTGTGTTTAGTTTATTTAATAGTCAATAGTTTATTTATACTATTTTAGAGTTTATAACTTTTGTAACTGCTGTTATTTCTGCAGATACAGAAAGCAATGCGAAATATTGTCATCCCTTTGAGGTAATCAAAAGATGAGTAGTTTGATTCTGAAGACATTAATAACTCATTAGTAGTCTTTAAAAATGTTCCGCACTTCTAAAAATTAAGAATTTTTTATATTACAAGCCACTTGCACAGTGAGGAAACTTATCTTAAATTGGGTGTTTAACTTTTATTCCTACAAAAATAAAATGTATATTTTGGTATTGTATATCTGAGAGTTCTGAATAGGTCGCACAATGTTAAACTTATATGTCGTTAATATAATTATGACATTCGTTCTATTCACTTTAATGAACTTAATTGATTAATGGTCCCTTTTCCACCACTTAAACGCGAAAAAAATTATTTCCTTGTAGAGGCATTAGATTATTTTGGAACAAAAGACATAAAAAATTAGCAGTGCCCTCGCCGAGACTTGCACCTCGGACCTCTCGAATACGCGCCGACTGTGCTGACCATTACACCACGAAAGCATGCTAAGAAGGCAGGAGAAGTACCTTATATACTTCCTCTTTTAAAGGCCGACTTGGGATTGGGGGACCCAGTCTTCAAATCCTGGTGGCAGAGAATCATCAACCACCACCTTTTTTAGTTCGGGCGCCTCTGTAGATTTATTCGGTACTTTTGGAGCAGGAGAAGAGACAAATGTGCAATTCCCTCACCGAGACCCGAACCTCGGGCATCTCGAATACATGCCGGGTGTTGGTCATTACGCCACGAAGGCATGCTAAGAACGCGGGAGAAATGTTTTATATCCTTTTAATAGAGATTGGTTAGATAATAGATTGTAGCAATGCAATTCGAAGACTATATCTCTAAACGGCATTTTTGAAGGATTTTTTAAAGGAACTGGCTGATGTGCAGAATACAAAAAGGAACAATCCCCAAAGCGAATTGCTAGCTTATTTGCTAGGATTGCTGGCTTATTTGGCATACAGCCAGCTTATTTGTTAGGATCAAAACGTGAGTCGACCTGTAAGTATACAGACGGCTTATCCGGTATTATTAGTTAGCATCTTTAGAAATAGAAAAGATTAGGATTGAATTAGGATCATTTGGGGTATCGTAAAGCACTTTACGTAACACTTAAGGAAACTATTAAAATTCTCTTGCATCCAGTCCATTTTTCCGGATCTGTACGGGGTCTGAACTACCAGGGTTCAGTGGTTTTACCGCTCGGCCACACGTAAAAACCATCTGCGCCCTCTCTGATATTTAGATGGCTAATCTTCATAAAAGCCATGGGGCGCTGTATGGGTAAACCGATACTACATCAGCGGGAAGGCGGAAGATATACACTTACAGCCAAGTCTTACGTGGGAGTCAAAATCATATTCTTGGTTTTGTGTTAGCAATCAGCCTCCTACACAGTCCTCAGAAATCCCTAGCACATTCATCAGCGCTCACTACCACGACAGTTAGATATTCGGGTGTTCAAGATATCTCTGTAGGTTTTATAATCAGAAATCTAAGCTACTAGACCATGGTATGTAAATATAAATTGTATTTGCTATTAAACTTTAATATAATTTGCATTCTGGCAAAGACGACAGAAAATAAAAAGGATACAAAATACATAAATACTAATTCATTACATAAGCCTTACAAATAAAAACATTCTTTTACCACTTACTTAGCAATTACAGTTTCAGTCTGCTCTATGTGTTTTCATTTCATACGAGCTCACTTTTTGAAGATGAAAATTTTCAGTTAATCCGAAGACGTATTTAGTATATATATAGGGCACATAGACTGACTATAACTATCAGCTGCATTCAGCTCTCATAAAAATAAATCATTGCTGTGATTATTTGCTGTCAAATATTTTCTAAGAAGCGCTAACTTATAATTTCTGAACTTGTAGTTCTCATTTGGCAGCCAAGTGTAAAATAATGCCAGTAGCTCCTTACTGTATCAAAACTTTAATCAATTCATGCATATTACTTGAAAGGAGCAATTTATGTTAAGTTACTGTTAAGTTCTGCTTAATTCTGCAAGTTGCAAATGATCATAATAAAGCCTTTATTTGATTATCAAGTTATGCTCAACATTTAAGATAAACGTTTATTAAGTGATACATTTTCTCTTATAAAACATGTATAAATTTTTTTGGTGGATAGATTCACCGCGGACCGTGCAATCAAACTTCTTAATTTTTACCTGGTGTCTACTTTTACTGTAACAGATACAAAACGTTTTCGATATTTCCTCATGCATGACTTAAATACAAACTTATCCTTTAAACATTTTCAGGAAGTTAATCGTTCACAGAAAGTAGATTACTTTTCGAACGGAAGGGAAATACGCAGATATAAAATTTTGATTAAGGCACAAAAGTAATCTTAGATTGTCGTAGATTTTGAATAAAGACAGTATTTTTTTTTCCTTTTGAAGCGAAGGGTCCAATACTTGACCTCCTTCCGACACGTTAGTTTTATTCAAAATCCACAACAACCTAAATTCGCTTTTTAGACTAACTTTAAAGATACAATTTTTTTTGTCTAAAACCAGTTTGTTGTTTATCCCATAAAATTATTTTTGAATATATTTTATTTTCAGAAAAACGTAATCATGCTCCTTCATACGATGTTATTGAATGAGGTTATATGGTTTATGATTCATTTAAAAACATTTTTTATTTGGATTTTATAAGAATTAAGTATAAAAGATAATGCCTTGAAAACTAACAAATACATAACTAACTCAGATTTTCATGTTATTTTATTTATCTCTTTGCTGAAATAAAAAGTAATTATAATTCTAAATTTTGAAAAAGCGCTTATGAAGTAATATATTTGATATCTTCCGTTATCGAGTACTGCTCACCAGTTGTCGAAAGACTACTGAAAAATATCATTTCGACCCCAGGCGAACAGGCTGGCTGCGTGATTGTTTCGTGGTTTTCGTGATGTTTAATATAAATACGAATATGGTTTCGATTACTTTATATAGTCATGACAAAGCACCCAAAAACTATCTGTCTAAGAGAAGGCATGCCTTGGTGGAGGACTTATTTAGAGAAACTGGCTCATATCCATGTTACGCAAGGCAGCATGAAAACGCCCATGCAGCCAGCCTGCTTGCCGGGATTCGAAGCTCGGATCGAAATACCAGTTTTAAGCGACTTTACTGCTTACTTGTAAATACGAATCAATTTGCCTTGGCAAATCGGTCTGTCAGCGGCAGAGCGTTAAAGTCACTTGATACTGGTAGATTGACTAAAACTCGAATCCCAGCGGTCTAGCTACATGGGCGGTTTTGTTTTGGTAGTTTTAACCGTTGGCTTGTTGTAAAGTTGTACGGCATCCGTATTCTTAGCCTAACACCTAGTGTGCATCGCCCTAGTGTGCCCCCTAGTGTAAGTAACAGCCCTAGTGTAGTAGCAGCCCTAGTATGCTTCGCCACAAATCAAAATGACATTCCGTAACAGGAAATAAGCGACAAACAATTTTCTCTAGAAGGATATAAATGACAACTGATACTTCCAGCAAGAAAAAAGTACTTTTATCATCAGATAATATTTCGATTATAGTGAAATTTTTCAAAATATAAGATGTATATCTATTAGATTATTTATTTCAATAAATAAAAAAGCAAATGCAAGGAAAAGATAACGCCTTGAATAAATAACAAATATATGACTAACTCAGATTTTCATGCTACTTTCTTAATCTCTTTTCAGAACCTCTTGCTACTTGCATGACACTTCTACCGCCATTTCCCTTTTAGTACTTGCATGACACCTTGACTTCGAACTTTGAATTGGCCGCCTTAAAATTAGACAGCAAGATCAGATCGAAAAACAACATTTTACATTCTATATACGTTATAAACTGCCGTTCTGATTGGTGTAGTGGTTATTTGATTAAAAAATCCTATATATTATATTATGTGTTATAAAGGTACCACCCTGACTAGTATAGTTTTTAGTGTTGTTAGCTGTCGTATCATTGGTCATTGGCTCGAATCCCGGAGAAGATTTGAATGATTTGAATCCTAAAGAACTGTATGGCGTCTGTGCGTCATGAGGGCACTTAAAATACTGTAGAGGCAAAGTCTCCGTGAAATGTTTGATGACAGAAGGGAGAGGTGAGAGACTGCCGAATTGGTAATAAGAAATAAGAATAACATACTTAAGTAACATTGCCCCATAGACAATACTTTCGCATATCTCTCTCTGTAGAAAATACGTGCTTAGATTTTAAGATCTCATGATCTCACAAAAATTTCAATGATCGAATTTGGTAAAGATACTCATACATAATCAGCATCGAATTTCGTAAAGACACGTTTGTAAGGTATTTCTCCTGCCTTCATAGCATGCCTTCGTAGTGTAATGGACAGCCCATTCGGTGCGTATTCGAAAGAACCGAGATTCGAGTCCCGGTGAGGGCATTGTTCATTTCTTCGATTTCCTTGCTTCAAAAAATTCCTAATTAACCCGAACTTAAAAACAAACAGTAGATGATGATTCTCGACCACCAGGATTTGGCAATTTGGTCCCCTAATCTCCTAATCATTTTAAAGGGGGAGTTTGTAAGGTATTTCTTTCGAATTCCTAGCATGCCTTCGTGGTGTAATGGCCAGCACACTCGACGCGTATTGGAGAGTCCGAGGTTCGAGTCTCGGCGAGGGCATTGCTCATTTCTTCGATTTCTTTGCTTCAAAAAAAAATCCTAATGGATCTACAGATTCATATATTTATCCAAATCCTAAACATATTTAATTTTAAGTAAATACCAAATAAGCAACATATTTGCATTAAAAATGAACTATTCCTTTTTAATTTTAGCATGTGTTTTTACATTAATTTTAAAGCATTTTACATATAGAATTGCTTTATATTTCGTGTTGTATACATTGGCTATTGACAACGAAGGCTTTGACAAATGATGAGACGTTAAGTTTCTTTTGCCAAAAAAGTTATCTGGAATAAAATTTATTTTCCTTCCTCAATTTCTGGTACGATGCAGAGGAAATGGAATGCCCATGGGAAACACATTCATTTTTTTAGGTTTATTTTCCTTTCCCCACGTTTTATTGCCAGAAATGTCATATGTCATCTTCCCAAGTGCCCTTCATGAGACTGGACACCACTAAGTCTTGTACATAAAGTCTTCGCATGGGCGCGGGCTGTGACCAGAAAGTTCTCCGGAAGACAACAATTTTTTCCTTCTTCGTTGCCCGATTTCTCCGAGAACTTAATATCGTCAGGAAAAGGAACGAGAATACGTAGCTGCAGAAAACTTCCTTGGGCAAACATTCATATGGTGCAGTAATGCCATTTCTGGGATACATTTTTGTTAACTCTGGTGGTCAAATTTTTATTTATGTTTACCACTCAAGCCGCTGGGCCTGTCATATAATGAAAATAAGAATCACTCGATTGGTAGCTAGAAATTTCGCTTCTACGGAGCGCTATGAAATTTTCTTTCTCATTCACTGATATTTGGGCCAGATATTTATTACTCTTCTGCATTTCATGTTTTTTTAAAAACAAAATTTAGGGACAATTTAGTAGAAATGTACATTGTATGGAACATAATAACACAAATAAAAGTTTTTATGTGATAGATACATACAAGTCAAATCGTAGTATTAAACAGAAATGGAAATTCGTGCATAGGAAGAGAAGATAATCTTGCGGAACTAACATCATAGAAAAAGTGCGTGGCCTAAGTTGATGCCATCTTGCAATCACATGACACCTGAGTATGGTATCGCCTCATTGATTGACGTCATATATAGATATCACACAATTCCAGGCTGGCAGCTGGTCCGGAGAATTACTAAGTGGACTGTAAATTAAACTAACTAATTAACATACTAAACTATAATATTTTATCATCTTTGTTTTACTCATTTGTGGAAGACACTCTGGTAACACTCACTACACTTCTCCATTGAAGCCTTCCAAAAAGCTAATAACATTCTTTTGTAACCAGATAGCGATGGCAGCGCCATCTCATTTCAAAGGAATTTAACAGCATCTCACTTACCCGATGCCTCTTTCCTGCGACGTCATTTTAACGGCACTCTTCCGCCCTTCCATTACTACTTCCATGACACATTGACTTCGAACTTTGAATTGGCCATCTCAAAATCAGATTACAAGACCAGATTAAAAAACAACAGTTTACATTCTTTATACATTATAAACTGCCGTCCTGATTGGTATGATGATCGTTAGATAAAAAAATCTATAATTTATGTTATGTGTTATAAGGTACCATCCTGACTGTTAGTGTTGTTAGCTGGCGTATTATTTGTCATTGGCTCTAATCCCGCAGAAGGTTTGAATGATTTGAATCATAGATAAGTGCATAGCGTCTGTGAGTCATGAGGGTAGTTAAAATACTGTCGAGCCCGAAGTCTTCTTGAAAAGTTTGATGATAGAAAGGAGAAGTGAGAGATTGCCAGATCCGTTCTCTAAGATGCTCTGCATGAAAGCTGGTACAGAATTCCCACCTTCTCACTCGGTTGTAAAATGGTGCCTCCTGTGTTGCACTTCTCACTCGGTAGTGACAAAATGGCTAGATGATAGCCGGTTTATGCCTTTCCTGATGAATGCTTAAATTGCAAAGTATCCGTTTAATTGGAAAAAACCGCATTATAAGGTTAAACTCAGTTTCGCATAATCTGAGTACTAAGTCTGTTTGTCTTTGAGAATTTTCTTCTTGGCATTAACTATCAGTACCGGAGTACTTAACGAGCGTAACAAAAGTAAAAACAACTAAAAATGGATTGTTAACTTCAGTTTGAAGAACAGAACTAATCTACCTTCCACAAAATGAGCTCTGATCCTTGTGGGAATTACAGATAACACATAATTAAATTATTTACATTTCACGTGTCAAATTGCATCTAACACCTGCCTCTGTTAATTTCACGAACTACTACTTAATATTCAAAACGAAGGGGAAACCTACCATCTGCTAGAAATACCGTTCATGTTAGGCATAAACAGAAGAATTTCTTTATGGCCTGCTGGATTGGCCAGTCCACTCTCTCTGAGATTCTTTATGTTATTTTAAATTCCTCTTAGTTACATATTCTGGTTAAAGTGGCCAAAACTGTAAATCCGCAGGAAATGTTTTAACCTAAGAAATGTGGTGTTAGTTGAAATAAAACATACAATACCCTGTTTAAATGATGAGGTGATACACGATTCAAATTGGTAATATTTCGGTTCGTTGGATGAGGTTAACAAATATTTATTTTATTTCTTTTCAGACACACATTCTTTACACATGTTCAAACTTACATTAAATCCACAAGTTATCCAAATGCTCAAGAATAAGAACCACGGCAAGTACTAGTTTTAGTTTACCTACCTATTCCAAATTAGAAAATAAATTTAGTGGATTTAGAATATCTGTAAGATTTATTTTTTGAATCGAAGAGTAAAGATGAAAACTGTTGGTCAAGTTATGTGATCCTTTGTACTTAGAAAAACTAAACACATAATCTTAATATATTAAAGTTAAAATGAATAAAAAGTAAAATCTTTAAGCGTTATTATAATTTCTTATAAAATCTGGCAAAAATTCTTATAACTTTCTTTTAGTCCAAAGCGCAATATCCCCAGAAGGGCTATTAATTTCATTTTGGCATTTTGCGCTGGTTTACTATAAACGGCGTTTCACTTTTCAAATTCTTCCCACTAAATATTAGTGCCCTGCATTATACTTAAAGAAATTAAACTTTGAAGAATCTGCATGAATGTATGTATGTTTCTCTCACTGTGAAAAACAATGGTACTTAGAGACATCCAATTTTCAAAAACGTAATCCTCCGCTCAAATATGGGCATTTGAAAGCCCAAATTTTGCATTTGGAATTTGGTTTACTGTCTACTTCGTATTTTATTAAACTTTAGCGAATTTTTGATCAACAAACTCAACGATTTCAAAGCGAGCAACGGCAACACTGGGCGGGAAGAAAAACGTTTTTATCTCGAGCACGTGAGACTGTATCGGAAATTCTAAAGGTATGCTCTTTTTAAATTATTTTGTGATATTGCTTTTGAATTAAATTTTATGGTTTAAGTGCCAAGAAGAAGATATTTAGTAAATAAAAGTAACACAGAAAACGTCAAAAAACGCCCCTTTGGGCGTAATATAAAATCTGAAAGATTTCAGATTTTTTTTAACTCTAATTTTAACTCCTTGTGTTCTACAAAGTATATCACGAGGCTACACGAGTTAAGTTATACCACTAACAAAACAAAGAAATATACAGAAGCAGTGCAAATGGGTAAAAATTATTAAAAAACAATAAATAAATTAAAGAAAAAAGATAATAATGGAAACGAAAATTTTCTTGTTATTTTTGGCTTATTCATTGCATGTTTATTTAGGATTTGCTTCTGAGGCCTAGTTCCATCGAGTCTGATAAATGGAGCGAGCCATTTCAGGAAAATATCATTATTTTTATATGTAATGCACAAATTTGAAAATCATTGTAGGAAACCTAAGCAACCTTAACTACATTTCGAGAAATTCAACGCGGTATCCATAACATTGCAAACTTGAATGCGTCAATAACAGTGAATTCATATATAGTATCTTTGATCAGATGCATTCAGATCAATAGTATCTGTAAAATTATTAATTTAAAAATTTTTTAATGGAATCATTGGAATTTAAGCCGCTAATCTAATGTTACACTAAGAAATATTTTTGGAAAGTGCTATTTGTATGAACATTCATTCTAATTTTCATAGAGGATGTTTTTAATAAATATGGTGAGAATATTAAAATTTTGCTCCTACAAGAAAAAAAGTTGCTGCATAGTTTAAACCCGGTGTAAGTTCAATGAGCTACTTTATTGAAAATGGTTCCATTTTTAATAATAAATAATAATAAGCAACAATGCGTCTCATTTTTAGTTAAAAATAAAAAATATTTGGAAGAAACTATCTTGCTATACGTTACAGTAGATCTGTATATGCATTTTTGAATACGAGGTTATTAAAAAAATTAAAACTTATGATAATGTATAACAAAAGGTGACATTTTCCCGAAAACTGGGTTTAAGTTCACAAAACTTCTTATTAAAAATTTCTGACTTAACATATTCAATAACGGATGCAAAAAACTTTTGTCAAGTCTTTATAACTAACTTAAAGGAAAAATTCGGAAACAATATTGAAAATTAGAGCGCAAGGAGCATTTTAAATCTTAAATTAAAATAATTAATTATTTGTGTTTAAAATTTTTAATTAAAAATAAATTGAAATTTTGAACATATATTTTGTAAACTGATGTTATAATATGTATATGTATTAAATTTCTTGTTGAAAACACAAAAACGTCAAAAACTAACTTTTAAAATCCACCGTACCCTTAAGGTATAATTTGACGAGTCGTGCAGTGTATCCTGAAAGAAGAGCTTTTGAAAATGTTAACATAACGAAAGACTGTTTATTTAATTGTAAAGTGTTTCAAGTCATTTTGAATTCAAACATTTACCAGGAATTATGGTAAATGAATGAATATTCTCTTTCAGAACAGCTCCCAATAATTAGTAATAATGGATATTCAATATAGTTTTAACAAATTTAGAAACCAACTGATAAACGAAACTTGCCTGTTTGTTAATCAACTTTTATGTGTAAAATAGTATTTCAATACATTTCTTAGAGCTCACCAGTTGCTGAACGGTAGAGGTTTCTGAACACTGTCATTCCGACCCGTTTTTAATCTCGGCGAAAGAACTGGCTGCATGAAAGCTTTTGGGCCCTTTCTCCATATGTAAAGTGAATATAAATAAGTTTCCATTAAAATGTTATCTGCGAAGGTTTCCTTTCCATGTTGTTTAACGTCATGTGGTCTTCATAATCCAAATAATATGCTTATTGAAACAACTATGCGCACAATTCAAATCAACGCAATGTACTATATTAAAAAACTTGCAATAGGGAAACTTGGCATTCCTTTTCAATATCTGGATTTATATATAGTTAAAATGTCAAAACATTAAAACTTAACAATTAAAACATATATCGTTAATGGAATTGTAAACAAATTTTAATTTAACCTAGGTATTTTGGCACGCAAATTTCAGTTTAACATCTAAAACAGTTTTAAGCCGAGCAATTACGGTAGACATATAATGTTAAGAATTAGTCCCGAGAAATTAAAGACATTGAAGAGAGAACATTCTTTTCTTTCTTTCTTAGTAGAAAAAAGAAGGATCTAAGTGCAAACATACTCCTGTAGGTATCTTACGCTACAGCTAGAATGACTACAAAATCCTGCCGAATGGAAGAGAAGTAATTGTTATCGATTTGCAGCGTTTCCCCTCTCTCCGTTTGAGAGTACATTAGGTTACTAATTCGCCATTCATTATTATTTAATAATGAATGGCGAATTAAAAAGAAGGTGATCAGAAATAATAATATAAAATCAGGAGCAAGAAAGAAAAATAAAATTGTTTCAACGATTAGGAAGAAGAAAGTTGTTTAGATCGATCATTCTAGAAATGAATTTTGTACACGCAAAAAATGCTAGTTTTACGTCTGCAGCAGGATTCTGGTCTCTATCATCGTGGCCAATGGAGATTTTTAGAGCAGAGAAATGCGAAATTACCCATGCAAACATTATGTCAACCTTAAGTGCTTTAAAACTAATGTTGTGGGTTTCTATAACACTTTTGTTAAGCTTTTCTGGCAGATTTTGCGATTGACAAAGCTACATTGTGACTTATTTTGACTGCCCAACAGTAATATCAGATCACGTTAACGCAGTTTATTGTGGTTAAGGGGCAAATGTTGCGCCTTTCCTTGGTTAGGGGCTTGGACACGTAATAGGTGACAGTATAAATTTGCCAAGTTCCATTCTAGTGTTAAAGGAGAATCTCATCTCTGATAGGATGGATTCTGAAGTCTTTCACCCCTCCTGTTGTACCACCAGCTTCAAGAAAGAAGAAGTAACTAAGTGCTGTCATACTGTAAAGAATTTGTAAAGCAAGTAGGTAGTTATAAATACAGGAATCTTGAGGAAACAGCGACGTTTTCTTCTGGGTTTGAACTCCCGAATTCGAATTTAAAGGCCACACATGCTTTCAGTTACACCACGAAGGTACGCAATAAGGAATGAGAAAATATTCTACATTCTTCCAAATTCAGATGGCGAGTAATTACCGTTTATCACATTTAGTCCACATTGCTGTGTACCTAAACGAATTCCTTTTGAGGTAATAAAACATTAAGCATCAACTATGCTATTGTCAAGATTCGAACTCCGTATCTTCCGACTGCTAACCGGGCGTGTTTCCAATTATGCCACGAAGGCAGTCAGTGAAAATAAGAAAAAGTCTTTATAACTATACACTTATCCATCTTCTATACAGTTATCGATCCAAAAGATCTCCTTGTAAATGTTGAGAAAATACATGAAGTAAAAATCAAGTAGGCGGAAAAATCATATTGGTATTATAGATAACGAGAGGGCCGACATTCTGGCCAAAGAGGCCATTGCTATGGGCAAGCAGGGAATGCGTTCGATATTCAGGCATGAAAAAGAATTGTTATTCGTAAAATCTAGGATTTTATTATGATTGCTGGAAATCGCAATGGAACATTTCGGAAAAAAAGAATGATTATTTGTTGAACTTTGAAGTTTCTAAAAATATCAGAATGATATGTGGTTTTGGTTACAGTCAAATAATTACAGGGAAAGGGCGCATACTGGCATACCTGGAAAGATTTAATTTGCAAAATAATAGTCTTTATAATTTTGGTAGTGCTGAAAACAATATACGACTACGTCGAAGACTGCAATTATAGAGATATGTTAGGGAAAAGCATGGGAACATAAAGGAACTCTATTATCTCAGAATGGGCGTTACATTTGCGAAGGATTTAATGAACGCTTTATAAACTGCAAAAGAATAATATTGGGAATATTGATTTGATGTTTTTAGGCGTATATTTGTTTTAATTCGTGTTGGGTGTACTGCTTTAACCATGAGGCCGATTATTATCGGGCAGGATAGTTGTAACGCCTTCGCATATTGCATTATATTGCTTATCCATCTTCCGGGATTCAAACCTGAGCCCACTATGACAGCCGATTGTCCTACAAAAATGCCAGCAAGACGTTGTAGATAAAAGTATTTCGTAACTTAAGACACATATGATCCAACACTTTATCTAGCCACATATGTACACATAGTACAAGTTTTATTTTGCGGATTTCTTTATTAAAGAATTAAAGTCCTGTGTAAAAACGTAGTTTTTTTTGGATCTTTTCAAATTACAAAAATTTCTCTTGTCTATTCTCAAATTTTATCATTCTCTGACGATGAAAAACATTATAAAATATAAGCATAGAATTGGTAACCCAACGTCAGGCGGAAGTTTCCGCGTACATCTATCTGTATTATGATTCAGACCATTCATCATACTCAATCATTCTAGGTTCTTATTCGCGCCAGATGGGAGCAGAGACGTTTAGAAACACCAAACCATTTTTCGTTAACATATCCTATTTTGTAAGTCGCACCATGACACTGGATACTGCGAAGTTCTTTTCTTTTACATTCCCCCCCTTTCACCGTTTTTGAGAACTTTTCCTTCCTTCGATTTCGACTAGACTTAATATTTCGAACTTTAAAAATAGGATCAAGTAAGGGTGTGGGAAAGAGACTCTCGAGAAGGATTTAAAAATAAAAGAAAATGGAAAAATAATAAAATCAGAAAACGGTAGGAGGAGAGAGGTGAAAAAATAAATGTATATATTCTAGAGATTACGAGAGTTATATTTCTTGGGTGAAGACTGAATTTGCAGTCGTGAAAATGAAATGGGACTCTACCGTTCATGAAGAAGCACTTTCTTCCCCCCCCTCTTTTTTAAGTTTTAAGATTGGCTTAACTGTCATCTTCATCGAAGATAAAATGAGAGCTTTTCTCAGCCTTTTCTAAATCCGTCTCTTATCATTGCAGAAATACATTTTGATGCTGAGAAATGTGGAAAAGATTTAAATGATAAGTTCCTCTTTCTCGAAAATTTGTCTTTGGATCCTTAATGTATCATTTGAGTTACTGTACTTTTTTATAGCAATTTAAACTTTTAATTTGCTATCAAAAGTTAGAGCGTGCGAATTATTCAAACGTGTGCCTCAGAATAGTGTAAAAATGAATCAATTTATTAGCTTTAAATATAGACCTGCAATACTGTTCCACGTTATTCTTCTCAGCTTATCTCAAAGTGTCCTTCTAGCTCTGTCTAGTTTTTTCTCTCTTTTTGACTACAACATTTCAAACAATACATAAAACATAAAATTTAGTTTTTAGAATTTAAAAATATATATTTCTTGTAACCTTTGTGCGACTCAAAAAAAGATAGCTTAAATAACTGCATCAGGTAAACAAAAAGAAACTGATACTTTGTTGAGATAATCACATCTCGTGAACAGCTATAAATAATTCAGAAAGGACACTGAAGAAAGGGAAATTTTCGTCAACATCTGAAGATAATTAGAGACCATCAAATTCAATCACAAACCAGAAACTCAGTACAGTCTCATGACTCTAAACTGAACTAACTATTTAGGTAACTGAGTTAACTAGCCCTCTGCATTAACGCATCTTTAATTATATTGTTGCGTTTTACGGGTTCGTGGATTTGAGAGTATCCGATGAAAACACGATGCAGAACAATAAAAAGCACAATTTATTTACAGGAATCACTATTTACAGTACAGTTCCAAAATTACCTTTAAAAGCGTCGAAAATCTACAATCAATACGCTGAAACAATCAGCAACACAGCTTCAGGCTGTAACTGTAAAGGTAGCTTCACGGCAACACTAAACTTATAATAAAACACCGTGGAACGATCACCAATACACTGTCAAGCTATACTGTAAAGATAGCTTCACGGCAAAGCACTATCTCGATTGCTTTCCGTTCACAAAACTCTCGCGTAGCTTAGCACTCACAGTAAGCAGCGATTCTCACAATACAATTCTCACAATTAATCAGACTCTCCTCAACTACAACTTCACAATCTCACAACACTACTCGCTCTCAGAAACGCAAGGGTTTATATAGTTTTTCTTTAGGTTCCACACGTTTCGAGAAATATCTCGACAGGAAGTTATTCTAGAAGCTTCCCGATTGGACCATGGGATATCGCCAATTTGGCGACCAAATTGGCGATAAAGTCGCCAATCTGGCAACCCTACCATACATTATTTTACGGCAACCCTAGTGCTATGACGGAAAGCTTACATACAGGCGCAACCGCCGAATTTTTCGTAACAATATTCTTCTGAAGCTCAGAGAAAAATCGTTCCCGGAGCTTCGAACATATTTTTCTGAACTTTCTAAATGTTTTCGTGTTTGCGAAAAATCGTCAGATACCACAAATTTAGCGCTAAAATTGTCATCAAGTTCTGTCCGGGGCACTTTAATCCACAGTTTAGGCTCTTGTTGAGCTATTTTTATGATTTAAACATCGGTCGGTTTAGAACTACAGCATATTACAAGAAATAAATGATTGCAATGAGCTACGAATTTGATTAAACAGAAATACATAATTAATTATTACATGCTATGTACTAAATACCTAAGTAAATAAATATGTAAACGATACTTTTAAATACGTAAAAAATTCAGTAATGTAAACCATATTTAATTCAAAATATTTACATAAATTGCAACTCATTTAATAACTTATAAATACAGAAATATTTCATTAGTTTTACTGCACTCTCACGATGCCTAAAATGTAACTTTTTTAGACTTTCTGGGTGACCAGCTTTTAGCCATTCATTAGCAGTTACTTTATATGCTGCACTGTTGAGATTATAAAATGTGATCATGGCTGAAGGTTTTGTTAGTGTCTTAATCGTCTAGTATATTCTGCTATTATTATTGTCGACTAATTTGCAGTCGAACTATTGCCCTCTGAGATACTGAAATTTTCCTTTGCGGAGGTAATTCCTATCTATTAAGAAATTCTAAACTAGATAATTTCAGGGAAAAGTTTTACACTGTTTAGTTATTGCAATAATATTTAAAATAATAATTAAGACCTGAACTAAAATAATTTTAGTAATAATACCTCCATTTTATATTGTAAGTTAATGAGTGCCTTAGTAGCTACTCCATTTTTTAGTTAAATGATAATAAATGGAAATGTTAGAAAAATGTACAGAAAATTTTAATCATCAGAACTATTGGATAATAAGGCACTCAGGCATTATTTGAGACCTACCGATTGACGGAAGCATGTTTAAAATTAGAGAACTAAATATAACGTGTCAAGTTATCTTACATATGTAATTTCATGTATTCGTGATTCGGCTTAACTTTTCTTTTTTTTTTCGAATTTTATTCGCATTGCGTAGAAATGGTTATTCGAACATGACAACGCTGTGTATTACTAACTCATTAAAATGGTATTTTCATGAGCTAGTAATGTATAGTGCGATATTAAATGGAAAAGTATTATGGGGAGGGAATTTGACGTCCAGGTACAGGATGCTGTTGTAACTGAATTGTACAATCATGGTGAATGGTGTGATATTTTCGTAAAACTCCCTGTGCTTGCTAAGTTTCATTATACATAGCTATGATTCCCTGGAGGTTTTATCAGTTATTTCCAAGCGTCATAAGATGAGAGAATAACTGACTTTTTAAGTGGAATATCCTTCGTGTCCAGACAAGTGTAATACAAAATGCACTTCATAGATCCAATGTGTTTTCATCTGTATTCTGTAGCTGTAAATATGCACACATCAGCTGGTTCTTGTTTTCAAAGCAGTATTTAATATTATCTTTAGTATTTTATAATTAGTACTTCAGTACTTTATATAATCAAAGATATCAAAAATAAATCAATCAAAAGATATTGCCCTTTGTAGAGCAGTATAAGTTTTCTGAACATTCTGAAGAAATTTAAGGTAGACTAGACTATGATGTTCGAGAGTTTAATGTATAAGATATTTATTAGGCTGTCTCAATATTTTCAACTTACATGTCTCAAGTTAAGGAATGGCTACGCCCGAAAGTATGAAAAGCCATCAAAAAGCGATATTTGATCAATTTTGATGACGCTTTTAATTTTTGGATAGAGGAAGGACAATGAACCATAAAAATACTACAAGAAATTTGTTGCTTGCAGACTTTACTGAATCAATCAATTCTTTCATAAGCCCTCTCTGCCTGAGTGTGGTAAACCTACGATAGTTTATATTTGTAATCTAGAGCTGTTTTATGACCGAAGGAAAGTGAGACAACCTTTAAAGGAATTTTAGTCAAATTTATTATTAAGAAATCACACTTTTTAAAATGAATCTTTTATTTCATTATTGTTAGTAGTGGAGGTAATAATTTTTGTTCTATGATATCAGCTATTCTCAACGAAAATCAACAAATATTTGGTAAAGTTTTCATGCGACAGCATAGATTTCACCATTTCATTTAACTTGGCAGCTTGGAGACTTGTAAGACATTGGAAAATGTGTAAAAAACATTGTTCCTTGAACTAACATCAGGCTTACTGAGATATGAGTTGTTGCAGCTTGTCTTTCGTTAGCATTCATAGTGTTCCTATTCCTACGATTACTTTCTTTTGCTTATAGTGAAATTACTAAGACACAAAATCATTAATATGTTTATAAGGCATTATGACCTGAGTACAGTCATACTTAATAACAACACAATCTTTCTTTACTTAACCTTACGCAGATAATCAGTTTTTATCACAGTTTGAGCATGAGCACCATTCATCTCCTGACGAATAAATTATGTATGGAATGTTTAAAAAATTTTAAAACGATAAAATGTCTTTCAAATGATTTGCTTCAGTTACATTTCTTCATTTTAACTTTAATTTTTATGTGAGAATTTTCCCTTCTGTTAAAATCAGCTACAGCAGCGCACAATTTTGTTCTTAAATTATTGTTCATGTTACTTATCGTGTGAAAAAATAGGTCCCAGAAAAAATTAACTTGAATGTGCATTGTTTTATTCAGAATTATATTCACTGATGTATGAAAGAAGCCTAAAATGATAGCATATTAATATAAATAATCAGAACGTTTAGCATCCCAATTTGTAAGGCGAAATGCCTGTAGATTTCATTTTAATCGAGTTTTAACTTATAAAGTAATTTTGATTCATAATAATTTAGATAATCGGGCTAGACCCTACTGTGACGTCAGTAAAATTATTTCACTGATTCATATTTTATTGAAGTGGAATAAACGAAATGAAAAATAACGCAACTAATACGCGGATAATTTAAGCTTCGAATTTTCTTAATAACGCCTATTAAGCAATCTCATAACCGTGCAAAACATAGAAAGCAGTTCAGAAAACATCTGCTCAAACATCCGTGTAACAAATGTAAGAGCATCTGTCAACACCTGGTGAAGAACGAAATAAAATAAATGACCTAAAGGCGCTTAAAGAATAGAAAGTTTTCTCGACAGAAAAGACGCGTAACAATTCTGTGGTAACACATTCGGTACCCTTCTTGTTGCTCTGAACTATTCGTTTTGAGATAATACATTTTCTTTTCGCTCATCAAATCAATTTGATTCGCAAAACAAGTGCTAACGAAAAGAAAACAGAAATATCTTCCGATAATATCGAAAAATACATTTTATTTCTTTGTTTTCGATTTTCCTTTCCTTTGCTTCACGCTAATCGGTAGCTTCGAAGAGCAAATTTGCTGTGAAAAAAATAACGGATCTCAGTATATTCTCCTTTTTCCTCTTCTTATGCCGTTAGGCCCTGTAAAAGAAATAGAAAACGCGCTCGTTAGAAGTGAAGCTTTGCACTTAAAAATCGATGGTAAACATTTCTTTTTTCGATATCTGCTTTTATCGTAACGGTTCTCTTTTTCTGATCCGCACAGCGAAAACCACATTCAAAACTATATTTTAATTTAGCAATAAATTCTTGTATCAGTTGATAAGCGGCTGTTAATTTTTATTTAATGGAAAATTTTACTAGGAAATAGCTTTGCCGAAGGTAAAGTTGATTTATACGAGAAGATAAACTTGAATATCATAAACTTTCATTATATACATTATTTTCATAAATTTTCGACTGAATCAAAGCCTTCTCGGTAAAAGAAAGTCGCTTGTCACAGTTTTCAGTTTTTGGATAACGCGTTATCGATTATCATTTTACTGGACTAAAAGTGGACAGTGGTGAAGCCGCAAGACTGTTAACATTGCTGACAGGACGCAAATAAACATTTTATGGAGTTGCAGAGTGTTTGCTACCTTAACAATTTTACACCAAATTTGAAAAAAAAAAGAAAACATAATGGAAACTCTTATACAATCGAAACCACAGATAGCATTGAGGATTAATTCAAAATCACAGTTAATCTACGGGCAGCTAGAGAAATACAGAAAGGAAAAATAACTCAATTCACTGATTGGCAATGCGATTTTTTTTAATATTCGTTAATGGTAACATATATAATAATTTATAACATACTATAATTAACAAAAAATACTATGCAAATTACCTGTACTTGTGAGCAACTCAATCTGAAAATTAAATTATTTTGATTTCATAAATTAAGTCAATATTCAAACCAAAAACAACACACTGTAAATAATGCACGAATAAACATCATTCGAAATGAAGAAACTAAATTATAAGAGGCGTATTAGAACAATATTTACAGAAGATCTATAATAGAATTTTGTTTCCTTTTTTGGAGTACCACTCAGTGTAATGTGCAGTTAATTATCTACTGTGGAGGATAAAAGCAACTTCCAAATACTGTGGAACCCACCAGCGATCGAGCGGTAATGTCGCTGAACACTGGTAGTTCCGACCTGGATTCGAGTCAATGGGCAAAAGAGCTGGATTTGCATGTCCCCTTAGAAAGTCCTCCACGAAGGCATCCCTTTCCTTAAGCAGATAGTTATTGCATGCTTTGCCATAATTAAGTATATAGGCTTCCTTACTTTAATTCTATTAAACTAAGTGTCGAGGAACCTAGTGAACTGTTAAGCGAATAATCGCTTAAGTCCAAGAACAGAAACATAAACTTCAATAAAATAATTCAATAAATTCTTTAAAATAATCAGAAGATAGCATAATTCGTTCATGGAAATAAATTGTATTCTATTTATTTTTATTCAAATTTTTAATATTCAAAAGTTTTAAAAAACTTCAACGCAGCAAATTACTTTTCGAAATAAAATTTAGAATCTTTTTAGCATAAATTTTAAGGAAGAAAATACTTACCGCAAAATAAATATCTTCATCCTGCAAAGAGTAAATTTATTTAACTTCTTTTGCCGTTATTAAAGAATGGATTTATTTCAAAATTATGCGTTATCATGCATATTTGCTTTCCAGTTTCAAATTCTTCAGAAAAATTGCTTATTAGCATTTCGGAGCAGTTTTTCGTTGAGAAGGGTTGGCAGAAAGCATGTCTAAAATTTCGAATACTTTTATTTCGAAATCTAAGGTTTGAGCGAAAAAGAAATAAATTTCTAGATTTCCAGATAAAAAGCGATATTAACTTATCTCTAATATCTTGAGCTATCATTTGTGCTTTTCAGTATTATTATGACCACCTGTAAATGAGAGCGTTAAACTTATCAAACTCTTTAATTACAATGTTCTAATAATTTTCGTAATATGTGAATGATTCAATACCGAAGTAATAAGTCTGTACATTTCTTAAAGATTATTTGAAAAACAATCTAAAACCTTTCAGATCAATAAAAATAAATGCTTTATTTTTTAATATGTATACAATTATCTTCTAAATATAAATACAGGTAGCATGGGACTAACGCAAATTTTACCAAACCTTTTTATTTTAGAAATGGCATTGCATCAAAAATATGTTTCTTACATGTTTTCGCTAACACCAGAATTGATCAGTCTCTTCTTGTACTCCCTTCTGTTGACTATTCTTTCTTTTACTAGTCTTTTCTTCCATATAACGGTAAACAAAATTTTTTATTGGTTGCTTCAAGAACTATTAAACATCCGATCATGTGATATTCTTAAAAGAATATCACGTGATCGGATATTCGTATATCACGTGATCGGATAAGCGTAGTGAGTTAAACTCTGGCAGTCCTTACCAAAACGGTTGATTCTCAGCATCGTTTTCCCTCTACGGATAATCGACGTCGTGGCATCTGTTTATTTCAAAAGTGGTATGGAGTCAAAAGTGATTCGCCGAAAATGTCATTATCGAAACAAACAGCACTTTTGGGCTGAAAAGACAAATCTCCCTGGAATGTCTGGAAGATGTTGCTCGTGGGCTCTGGGAACATTCCCAGGGCGAGTCGGTAAATTACTTAGCGAATCTTAACAAATACTAGTTGCAAAAATTTGAAGCTTTTTACCTTAAAGTTATTGAAACGGAATGAATATTTTACTAATTGGAAGTTTTGTCCTGCCAGCGCCATATGAAGTTAAAATTCTATCTCTTCAGAAATCTACATCATGCAATTTTAAAAATCATTTCCGTCATATTTTTCCCGTTTTTTTTCGAGAGACTTTGTCACTGAAAGTGAATATTTAGGATTATTATTTAAAGAAACAGTTGTCCTTATATAAAAGCCGCTATAGAAGTAGGAGATGAAAGTGCAAAAACACTTCTCAAGCAACTTGTTCAGTCATTAGTTTAACGGCCTAATCTCTAACGGGACGCGTTTCCCGGGTTTTCACTTTCAAAGAGTGGAGGCACGAGCCACTGACGAGTGAAAACATTATGACCACCTCACATTTTTCAATAAACTCGTCAAGATGATTTGAAAAGCTCGTGATTAAGTGGGAATTGTATTTAACTGCTGATAGAGAAGGTAAGGAATAATACTTGCACTTACGTTTGCGAGTGATAGGAAAGGTTGTTGATTTAAGCGAATTTAATAGAGGGCAGATTGTAATAGCTCGAAGTCTCGGAACGAGCATCTTCGAAACTGCACGACTGGTAGCTTGTTCACGATCTGCTGTTGTTAGTATTTATACAAAGTAGATACATGACAGTGAAACCACCAGTAGAAACCAAAGTGCTGGACGTCCACGCGTCAGTTAAGAAAGAGGACACCGGAGACTTGGTACAGCAGCTTGGTACGCTTGGTACGCTTGGTACAGCAGAGTAAGCGCCAGATAGTGGCTCAGCTCACAGTCCAATACAATGCAGTTTCAAGTGCAAGTGTGTCGAAACACACAGTTTATCAGATAATGTTGGATATGAGACTGCGCAGCGGATGTCCGAGTCCGTGTGCCCTTACTGACTAAGCGTAGTGAGCCCGGAAGCATCAAATTAGACAGGCTGGGGCTGTCGGTAATATGCTTTAGGCGACATTGTCCTGGGCCGCTATGGAACCCTTAGTTGTGGTAGAATAGACCATGAAAGTTGCACCATCTAACATAATTGCGGATCAGTTGCACTCTTACATGGCGTCTCTCTTCCCAAGTGGAAATGGAATCTTCCAGCAAGCAACACCCCATTTCACAAGGCTCGAACTATGTTGGAGTGGCTCGAGTAACATAAGGAGGAATTCCAGTTAATAGCCTGGCCACCTAACTCGCCAGCTCTTAATCCGATACAGCATATTTAGGATGTCATGGAGCAGCAACTTAAAGTTCAAAATGTCGGAATATCTTAAGTTTGCGTCACCGATGCTTAAACACTTGTTACAATCTGTTTCCAGTCATCCACCAAGAACCTGTGGCATTTATGCCAAGGCGAGTTGCAGTTGTTTTGCAAGAATGTTACACAACGCGTTATTAAGTAGGTGGTCATAATGTTTTAGCTCTTGAGTGTATATGTTTATTCATTTTAAATTGTTCATGTAGTTTATGTATTTTAATTGCTATAGGAGAATTTTGAGAAGGCCTTCAAATCTTTCTACAGTACTTAAAATATAAAGCTCTAACTATTTCTTAAATTTTAGCTCATTTAATAAATAACACAGGGAGTTAAACGCAAAATTTCGTACTTTAGTAAACTTTTAAGTTCTGGTTTTTTCTATTTTAATATTCAACTATGTGAAGCATTTTAATTAAAATTAATGAATAATTAATTACTGAGAAATAAAGTGTAAAACGTAACTGTAGTTGTTTGTGTTTAGAATTTAAATTATTCTGATTTATAATGAGCGAAATAGTTCCAATATTAATTTTTAAGATGGTCAGGACGGAAATACAATGTAATGATCTCATCAGAAGAAATTATTTCTGTTCCGTTTGAAAAGAAATATTTATTAAATCTTTATTCATAAACAGTAGAATTACATGAATGTGGTCATATCTCTGTGATTTAATTAAAATTAATACTAAAATGAATACGAATTATTCAGGTATTTCTCTTTCTTTTTTCCAATTATCTTCATTATTAAGTAATAAAGAATCTGTATGTATGTATGTCCTCACATTGTAGAAAAAAGGCAGCACCTACAGCCACCAAATTTTAACAATGCCCTCCTTCGAATCATATCCTCTGCACCTCACAGCTCCAATTTACAATTCTGTATTCCGTTTTAATACATTTCATAATCTGTGCTAATTTAATGAGGTTTTTGTTTTAAGACATTCAGAAATTTTAATAGAATCTGTTGTCATTTGGCAAAATTTTACATACTTAGATATCAAGTTTAATCAGAAAAATCCACGATTTAAAAGAAATTGGTTGCCTCTCGGTAAGGCATCAGACATTTGTCTTTAGAATTTCATTAACATTGTTCGATTTAAAAAAAGTGTTGCCATTATCAGAAATTAAATAGTTTTGTTTAACACATGTCGATCTGTTACCATTCTGCAAATCAAAAGTTATTTAATTTTTCTTTCTAACGTAATCTCTCTGTTACTGTGAACCAAATTAAGCGGTAAAAGCAGTTCTTCATCTGTCTTCTGATTAATTATTACCTGAAACAGTGAAGTAACGTATTAAAATCAATACATATTTTTCTTATTATTTATATATACATTACATATATATATTATAGAGAATATATAAATGAAAATTATCTCCCATTAAATGTGAAATTTAGATACCAAATGCATACTATTGGAGAAATTAATAATTGAAATTCGTAAATAATTAAACTGGAATTGTTAATTGCAAAACTAAATACTAAAGCAAGAGAATTGTTATTGATTCCGTAGAAAGATCACAGCTTATCAAGATCAAGGCAAACTGGAACTCCTGCGTCTAGCCACAAATAATTAACGGAAGTGCGTTTCGTCATTTCGCATATTTGAACAAAATTCCTACTCCAATTTAAGATGGTCTTTCAATCGCAGTAAATTCAAATTTAAATTTTAAAGAAGTTCAGAAGTGTGAAATAATTCCCCGACGCGCGTTCCATGTTTTATTATTTAGTTTTGCATTTTAATTAAAAATTCCAGTTTCATTATTTACAAATTACAATTATTAATTTCCAGAATAGCACATATTTGCTATCTAAATTTTACTTCGGATTTCAAAGAAGATAATTTTCATTTATATATTCTGTTTTAAATTAAAATTTATCTTTGCAGCAATAGTTCAGGATGTTACTTTTTTGGATTTTTTTTAAACAACTCTTAAAATTCATTAAATGTTTCATTTACAAATTATATATATATATATATATATCGGTTTATACACTCACTTCCAAAAGTTAAGCACGAAGATGTCAATTGCAAAAAAATCAACAAATACTGCTTTAATTGACACAAACTTCGGCAGGAAAGTAGCATATATATTTATGCATAAAACAAAATCAATAATTATATACAGAAATGAAAACAATATTAAATTTTTGTAAGTTCTCAGATAATGACATACTGGAGACTTAAACAGAATTTGTATAAAGTGAAAATAAACGACATAAAATGAAAAAAAGGACATTAATAGGGTATGTGATTCCCCCTCATCTGTATACAAAGTTTACACCTTGTGACCATGCTTTCAATTAGGTGGTCAACCACAGCATAATTAAGCAATCACCATTCTTCTTGTAGAGCAGTTTCCAGCTCAATAAGAGTGGCTGGAGGTGGGTAACGTGAAGACACAGCACGGCCGAGAGCATCCCTAAGATTTTCAATGGGATTAAGGTCGGACGAATATGATGGCCACGCTATACGCCTTCACTCTCCAGGTAGACATCGACGATATCAGCTCTATGGGGACGTGTGTTATCGTCCATTAAAACAAAAGTAGGGCCAACTGCTGCAGCGTACAATCTAACAATGGGTTCTAGGACTTCATCTCGATACCGGACAGCCGTCAAAGAACCCCGTTTAAAGATGTGCAGGTCGGTGCGATATCCTAATGAAATCCCTGCTCACACCATAATGCTTCCGCTTCGTAATGCGTGATGTTCGATGATGTTTTGGGACTGATTGCGTGTTCGTTGTTCACACCATATCCTTATACGCTTGCCATCTGGCTCCAGAGCAAATCTTGACTCATCAGTAAACATCACATTGCCCCAGTCAGACACATTCCAATCGACATATTCTCGGCACCAGTGTAATCGTGCCTCTCTTGATTGGACGGATAGAGGAACACAAACTCGAGGTACCCGGGTGTACAGTCCACTCATATGTAATCTTCGGCGTACAGTAGCTGCAGATATCACCTTACAAATGGAAACTGTAACCGTAGATGTCAAACGTGTGGAGTTCACTCTGAGATTCCGCTTGGCTACAATAGCGATATATCGATCTTCCGCGGGAGTTGTAACCCTTGGGCGACCGGCTACGGGCCTTCGGACAACTGTCTGTGTGGCTTGGAATTGTTTCCATAAACTTGAAATTACAGAATGATGAACGCCGAAACAAAGAGCAACATCTGTGATCGACTGTCCTGCTTCAGTGCGCTCCACAGCACGCCAGCGCTCAGAATCTTCCATTCGTCTTCTAGAAGGCATAGAAACAGGTATGTCTTGAAAACAAATTGCACGAAAGTTTTAAACATATTCTATCATCACTTACAATCAACGTCTGTAACCCTTCATAAAGTTGTCTTCTTATAAGACTGCCTTTTTTGCATATTTCTTGACATGAAAGTGCGATTGGCTGTTATCTAGCATATTTGCATACTTCCATCTACCTCTGAAGCGAATTGCATCCTCTTCAATTCTGATTTCCTTCTGAAAATTAGCGTTTGGAAGTGAGTGTATTTTGTACAATACATACCAAACTAAAAGCTTAAAAACAGAATGTTCAAAGAGATTAAAAGCACTTCTACGATTTCAGATATCTTTGAAAAGTAAATATTGAATTATGAGATTGTTTGAAGAACTATTTTACATGAAATGTGCTTTTATGAATTGTTCGTTATATAAAATACACTTAATATATTTTTTTACAGGAAATATACATGAATTAATTTTTCTTTACATGAAATATACTTTATATGAATTTTCTTTACATGGAATATAATTAATGCACATCAGTGATATCAAAATATTGAATTATAAAATTATTTCACGGAATATTTTAAATGAATTATTATTGACATGCAATATGTTTAATGTGAGTCAGTGATATCTATTGTGTTGAAGGCATTAGAGAAGAGGGAAGACTACATAATACGTTTAGCCTATATTTTCGCACATCGGGATCAGTTTATGCACATAAGTTATAATTATATACTTACGGAGAGAAGCGCTCATGCATCCACTGATATTTATAGGAAAGCCCTGGCGCAAAATAGGCTTTTTATCATCTTTTATGGTCACTTTTGTCAACCCAATATTACCTGCTTAAGGGCCTGACTAATATAGCTTCTAACGGTAGTTGTATTTATCGAAATCATTAACGATCTTTCTAAGGCATTTGTTCTTAGAATGATTCGTCAAGGTTTATCAGGTCTTAAGATCGAAAGAAAGCCATAGCTGATAAAAAAAGAGTTTCTGTAATTGCCAATCGAAGACACGTAATCTCTTCTAAATTGTACTGCTGGGACTTTGTCTTGCTGAGAAGAGTATGTGTCTAAAAGTTATTAGGAGAAGAATAGCTTTTGGATTGGAGATCTGTAAGAAGTTGTTAAACTGATAAGATAAGAAATTGAGGATTTCTTTTGCGGCAAAATTATTTTTCTTTCATTTTGGGGTATCGTAGTTGTTCATCAAAATGTAGTTCGAATTAATTGGCAAGATTTAGAGTCATTTTCTCCTATAGTTCAGTCAAGTATTAAGAGGGATTAAGTACTACTCGAGTATTAATTAAACGTTAAGCCAGTGTATGAGTTTCATAGTTGCTGTTTAAGAATGGGATGAAGCTAGGAAGGAGGATAATTGCAGCAGCAGAAATATTGTTTTTTAGCAAAATTTGACAATTTATATTTTTATTGCAATTTTTTGAAATTCTATTTTTCGCTTTCACAGAGTATGGGATTAAATTTCCTTTTTCAGAGAGTGCCTAACTTTCGTAGCACTCTAAAAGATATAACTACAATCTACGGGATACAAGTACGTACGCTTTCCTGATCGAGGTAGTGGCGTTCGGTGCGGACTGCCATATTATTGAGTCCGTGTTCAAATCCCGGAGAAATCACAAATGTTTGCAAATGTACAAGTTTTTTGCGGCATGAATACACTAAAATTATCGTCGAGCAGGCACTTCTCTGAAGCGTTTGATGCTAGTGTCGAGAGATTAAAGACCTGTGGAATGTCCTCATTAGATGGTGGCCTGGTTCTTGAGCAATTTTAGTGCTAGTTTGAACTGTCGTCTTACACTTCGTCGAGGATTGGAAGCTAATAAACTATTGGCACAGTATGGTGATTGGCTGCTTTACGATTAGACATTTGTAAACTGCCTTGCTAGCGCTGCAAAAGGGAGCGCAGTAAGTTTTTTTTTCTTCTTAAATTTGAACAGATTAAGGTAAATTCGTTGCCACCTGTAATAAAAAAATTCAATGATTTGGCCAACTATGAGCACAATCTTGGCCACGATGATTTTGTGGACCTGATTGAGATTATTTCAGATCAGAAGGATAAGCAACAAAAACAATAGCATGAGCACAGAGTGAAGCAAAAGCCCCAGTGTGTTTTGAGAATTTGCGTTTCTGTTCCTTTCCTGTTTAAACAGTTTAAGAAACGTGCAGTGTTAAACTGAAACTCTCTTTAACACGCAAGGAATACCACAGGTCAAGGAAATGTCTCGCCTATATAATCTAATTAATTTCAATTCTTCTAGCTCACATCCTTCTAGTTCTACCATTAATCAAGAGAGGAGGCTCAAATTTCTCGAACATTCCAGAAAAATCGTGTCTGGGGCTCAATCAATCGACTCAGAATTAAAAGTTTTGAAAAATTAAATGCGTGAAATAAACACATATAATCACCATATGCTGCCACATTCTCAAGGTTAAGTAAAATCCCAGTAAATTAAATATAGCTACTTTAAGAATTGCATAAATAAATGAAGAAAATAGATACCCAATGATTAAAAATACAAGCAGATAAGTAGCTATACAAGCAGATTCTGCTTGCATAACTTATACTGTTGCATTCGACGGGTTTGTGCATTTGGAGTGATTGACAACAACACTTGATGAAGAATTAAAACACAATTTATTCGTCAGTATTACGCAGTACAAAGACGCGTTATAGTCATCGAAATACTACAAGTACACTGTAACAATCAACAACGCAGCCTTCAGGCTATTAGGCTATAACGGTGAAGACAGCTTCACAGCAAAGCACTAAAGTACAGCTCGCGACTCAGTCGATAGCTGTTAAGCTAATCTCTGAACTCAAAGCACTGCTAATAAACTCAATATACTTTCAAAATACTCTCTCCCATGAAACTGCGACTCCACGTACTAAGAGGGTATTTACGGCTTTTGACCTGCCTTCGAGAACATTTTCGGGAAAACCGATAAGAATTCGTTCTAGATTGTTCTCGCTCCGTCTATATCATAGCGCCAATTTTGTCGCCAAATCTGGTAACCCTGCCTTTCCTTCCCACTTTCTGGCGACTCAACGCTCCTCAAATTTCCAGCTTCAAACACTCATGTAGATTAAAAAAACACGTATATTATTATTCTGTAGTGCACAGATATTTAAATAATATTCTAATTATATGTTTAGATATTTATCAGGCCTCCTTAATTGGTATAATGGCTATCATTGCTGACTGCCGTGTCTTTGGGCATAGGTTCAAATTCTAGAGAAGGCTTACATTTGTAAATGTATAGTGTCGCTGCAGAAGAGGGGTGCTTAATATACATGAAAAATCGAAAGTATAGTCGAGTGGTTTGGTGGTAGGATTGGTTGACTCTTGAACTAGCCCCCGAGGGATTGTCTTTCCAAATTGGAATGCTATTGGGCAAAGCTGTACTCTTACCTATAAAATGACCATAGTTGAACCATACCAACCACAGATGAAGTCCTGCGCTCTTCGCCGCGATAAAATTGGTAAGCGTTTTCTGATGTTACTGCTAAACAAAGGAGATAAGTCACCGCAACAGTTATTCACCATATGAAAGGTATTTTATTCGATGCAGTACAAATATCTCTATGTGTACCACCTTTACACTAAAATCTCATTCACATATGCATCATATGAAACTTCATATAAAGAAACTTTTAAAATCATGGACGTCTAATTACATCTCCAATATGTACTTATTCATTAGGATACGTCGAGTCGCAAAAGCCTGCCTTCGTTTTCTGAATTTCATGTACCTAAAATTTT
Source organism: Stegodyphus mimosarum (assembly GCA_000611955.2). NCBI lineage: Eukaryota > Metazoa > Arthropoda > Arachnida > Araneae > Eresidae > Stegodyphus > Stegodyphus mimosarum. The sequence goes on along the minus strand of KK114541.1, from coordinate 657,664 downwards.
CTCAAAAGCATACAAATAAACGTTTTAGCACTTTTGGCAAGGAGTGACAAAATTCTTATGATAAAAATAGTAATTATACTATTCAAAACGACATAATTAAAAATAGCCTATAAATTCGCAATCCGAATGTTCGAAGTACAACTGACAGTATTGGATACATCATTTGAATTTGATTCATGTCAGATTTTTATCAGCATTTGAATCGGCATCCGTTAAATAGTATATTTTAGAAAAATGGCTGAAAACTTTGAAACTAAGTTATAAAGATTGAAATTAAATTAACACTAGCATTCCAAGCCGTCCACATTGGGAAAAATGCCATAAATTTTTGTGTTAAGTACTAAAATGAAGTGATGAAAATGTACTCTGTCATGCAATAATTTGGAACTGTGGACGCCTACCACAACTAAGTACACACAAGCATTCTATTCTTACTCAAAATTGTGAATGCCAATCCCCTTCCCCGGAAGAAAAACACATAAAAATCATCTAAATTCGCTATCCGTCCTGAAATCATAACAAAACCTTTTATACCTGCTGTGCAACTAAATATCGTAAAATCTTCAGTTATCTCTTCCAAATAGACTGTATATTCATATTTGGCAATGACACGTGTCCCGTGGCCTCCCATGTAATTTAAGAAAATATCATTTAATCCCATTAACTTTCAAAACAATTATCTAAAAAGATTAAGAATTTCTGATTGTAGTGCTTTTCACTAAAGGGAGCAATTTTAATTTATGCCTTTACAATGGTTATGATTAGATTGGCTGTAATGGTAGACAGGCTTGTGTGCTTTTTTCTATTCAAGCAAACATATTTGAGGGAAGGGAAACTAAGAAATGGAAATAGAAAATCTTATGCTGGCAATTAAGCATGGAAAACACCAGCTTTATGTTTGAGTGAAAACAACTTAAAATATCTAAAATAAATTAAACGATTTAATATTTTAAACTCGTTGCTTGATTGCCACAGTTTTAAAAAAATATCCTAAGTTTCTTGGATGATTATCAAAATTATTAAGAACGGAATTTAATACAATGTGAAATCAAATTCTTCTTCAGATGCCCGGTTTAAATACTGCTGATTATTTTTGGAATGAAACATAGATATTGAATGGACCCACTGAAGTTAGACAAAAAATCTTTAATTCTTTCCAGAGAATTCTTTGAAAATAAATTCAAATGCCTCGGAGAAATGTTCGAATAAAACTTCAGAGGAAATTATGGAAAATTCCGCGTTTTAGTATCTAAAACATTCAGCATACTGCGCAATAAAAAAAGTGTAAAGTATATATACGGTTTAGAAATACTAATTATTCTTTTCTGCAAGATTAGTGCATAGACATTTTGACATATTCTTAATCTTGAATAAGTTTTTGCAGTTGAACTATTTAATTTGTTTTCCAGTACTTCTGTCCTAAGAAATGTACTCAGTTTATTACCGACTATGTATAGCTTATTGTTCCCTTAATATTTAAATATATTTGGTGTATTCGTACATATCTGCGGTTAAGTAAATGTGCTCACAAATATTGTTATTAAAGTAATGAAATGAATGCTTATTTATAATAAGAGCATGTGATATTTTAAGTTTCCGGGAAGCACTCTATACTGCTGCATGTAATGAGAGTCAAATGTAATTATTTAGGAGTGGGATGTCAATGACATTGAAATTTTTCTTTGTATGAAAAATGGAAATGATTATGATAATAATTGCAAAAATAAAACTTTGTGTACATAAGACACATTATAATTGTACGAATAATGAACAAATAGCTTATCTAAAATTAAGATAAAATTATTAAACAGTGCATATTTTTATCATTAAATCTCTTAAATTGTTGTGGAATGTAAGATTGATTAAAATTGAAAAATAAATTAGGAAACTTGTATTTTCTTAAATGGCATCACTCTGAAAACTGACAATGCGTGGAGACGTATGGAATTAAGTCGATGTATTTTTCACAGTGGCAAAACCTAACTAAGCAAGTGGAATGATTATAGACGATAGCGTAATATAACATAATCTGACGTAGCATAATGGTTTAAATATTTTGAAGAGGCTCCGAAAAGAACGTTTCTAATGTCAAAATGCTTTTCAAATCCAAACGGCTTTTCACAGAAATAAATTCACATGGGATTGTTATTTTTGTTTCATCCACTATAAATTCCTGAAATTTGTAGTTGATTATATATACATGTGATCAGAATTCGCCGTTTTTGACTGTCAGTAAATGCCATTCAAGGAACGACTCTAAATCCCATGATGCTTAACAGCGCAAAAATCAATTCCATTAGCATAAAAGATGTAACTCTATTCAAACATTGAAGTCAGCCAGCAATTGGTGCTGAAAGTTAATTAAAAGACATGGTAATGTGAATCTTCGGCAGAGCGTTTTTCCTAGTCAAAGTGATTGATCAATTGATTAAGATATCATTCGCAGCTGTTTACGCTATTACGAGTGAGTCAAAAATGTTTTACGAGACAATGGGTATGCTTTCAGAATACGTTTAGCTAGATTAGGAGGTGTACCTGCCTTGGAAACAAAGAGATGGCGGGAAATTGTTAAATACATTAATTGGTGTGTGTTTTAAAATAATTGAATTACGGTGCAAAGTATTAATCTAGTGGTAATGATGAAATCAGTTGGTTACGATGTTGATAACAAGAAGCTTAATTTCGTAGTAAATGAATTCAAACTTATTGAATTAGATTAATGTTAAGTGGTCTAAAGTATGAAGGAGGAAAGTGCTATTTTTATTAAATAAATAAATTTTCGTAAATTTATTTATTTGTATTTCTATAGTTTCTGTACAGTTACATTTAATAAATTATTTTATCAATTTAAATTTTATTATAGTTCTACATCGAATACTTGAGCTCTGTGGTGCTAAAAATGTATGAATATTGGATTTATTCGGGAAAACCAGCTTTAATATTTATGACATTTGTATTTCAAGCAAACCATTTATTCTTTAGTATTATTTTATTTTTTTAAATAAAAATAATTTGTTTTTAAGCACAAAACACAATATTTCGAGTTGTGTTTTCCAAGAAGAGAAGAAAGAAATATAATGCCATATACTATTGGTTTCCTACATAAAATATCGATGTATCTAGAATATTTATACTAAATTTGTATCCTTGTAGGAAAAGGAAATATTCACGTAAATTAAAACTCATGTTCTTTAAAACAATTTTTTTCTGCCTCCAGGGTTAAAATCAGTGTTTTATTACAAAACATGAGCACATGCATTTTTATTGCTGGCTTTACAAACATTAGAACTTTTATCACACAAATGCAAATATATCTATGCCATAATTGTGATAGAATACAATATTCTAATAAGCTTTTGTCTGCGGTCGAAACGAATGCTGATGAGATTCAATCAGCAACGCGAAATATAATTTTCCTCTAGCGTACAGTCTACGAAAATTAACTCATAACGAATGAAAGGAGGTAATTCATTTTGGCAATGAATAGCGGGCGGAAATTTCCATATCCATTAAATCCATATTAATTCGCCCCGCGTTTAATCCATGCATTTATGCGCAAGGTATTTTACCCAATCCTCTGCAGGTTCCTTAATAACAACTTATTGCGCTTTAGTCTCGATTAAAATGAGCATACCAATTTCTCAATTTTGGGTTGGAAGGAAATTACTCCATTGGAAGAAATTAAGTGTTTAAACGCTGTTGCGTCGTTGATTTTCTAATGTCAAATTCTTATATGTTTATGAGTTAATCCCTTGATGCAAATTAATTTAGGGATTTATGTCTCTAAAGTTATTATGCTTTAGTAACTTAGGACGCATTATATCGTTTTACTGTGCATATTATTGCTATTCCCTTGGAGTAGAGAGCTGTCTATGTGAATGTTTCTACACTAGCACAGATAAATTTCTTTGTTAATCGGTCTTCTAGGAAGACTTAGGTGCGGTGCCTACATATTGGCATGTTAAATTGGCTAGAGTATGTTATTACTTTGCCATGCTGGGATGCAGTCTCGACGAGAGCATACACTTTCCTGAATTCTCTCTCTGTTTTTTAACTTTCTTTCCAGTATCAAATGTATACCATTTGCGTACGATGATACGCGATATTCGGATATATGTGAATATTAGTTTTAGCTTGGTATTTCACACTATTCTCGAAAGGCAGTGTTGCCATTTTCAATTTTCTAAACACCGATCGTTCCTAATATTCGAGTCAGCATATTATATTCTGACAGTTACAATATACTCGTATGTGGAAAGACATGAGAGCCATGAATTCGTAGAAATTTCAGTTGTTGTAGGAATGTGTTAGTAAACAAGAATTATTTATTAACATGATTTTATATACACGGTTTTTACTTTTTTGAATACTTGTCTGCTTTAAAAAAATTCTAAAAGGAAGAAATTTCTATCTTTTCATAGCTTATGCCATGAAGTATTTTCGTAGAGTTATCAGAACAAATAAATTAAGTTTGTTTCTGCTGTAACAGGTTCTTTTTTTGAAATTTCGGTGAGTTTTATTTTAATGTAAAGTAATAAAATATATATATTGTTTTAATTTAAAGTGAAATTTCATTAATTTTAATGGGCTTATCATCTGTGCTTAGATTTTGCATTTAAGCATTTAAACTGTATGTTTTATGCTAATTAAATATAGTGGGTGATAACATAATTCCCACCGAAGTTACGAAAGTTTATAATACAGTAATTGTAACAAAGACTGTTAAAAATTGAATAACGGTGACAGAAAAAAAAAAACTCCACGTTTGCATTAATTACGGTTATCATCAAGTATACGTAGGTTTAGTCATTTCAAGCCATTTTACTTCGCCAAGCGAATTGTTGCGGATGCAGTTTTCCTTGATATGCTGCAAGAAATGGCAAATTTAAATTGTTACTCTAGTGTATTACTTAGGAAAGATAATTTTACTTACAAAAGAGAATTTCAAGGTTCAACAGTTTTTGTTATGCACTTCCTTTACTAAATTTCCTTTCCATTGCCTTGATAAATGTAGATGAACTTTTAAAAGCTGCATTGGTAACTGGTTTCTACTAAATGCAGATTTCATTTTTTTCACCTTATATGGTAGATTCCAGAATCACAACTCAGAAATCGAATTTGTTAAATAGAGAAAATTTGCTTCCTTGTTGAATTAAAATAAATTTCAAAGTATCGTATTACTGACTTGAATACACTGCTTTCGGTTCATCTCTCTGAGAATTAAAAGACTAAAAAGATACTTAATTAGTATTTATTCCACAGTTATTATTTACGCAGTTACTTAAAAGATTTAATATCACTAATGATATTGATGATTTGATTTGTTAATATAATGGTTAAATAACATTTAAGTTTTGCTTTATAATCTAAGCTGGATAGGAAACTATAAAAATAGCAAATATAAAACGCATCGTGTTTTCAGTGCTTTTGAATATAAGAAAGATAACTTGCTACAAAACGTCCATTCATATCTAACGTATGAATAACTTCTTCCGATAACCACAGTATCATATTCAGAGAACCACATGAATAATTCATGTTTGGTAACTCAAATATAAACAAGACTTCATCGTATAAGTAAGAAATACTTGGGATAATATGCATTATATACGACATGCGGACCTTTTAGATTTCCTTAGTGTTGCCCAGCCGGTATAATGGTTAGTGACCTTGATTCCCGCAGCGATGGGCCTGGGTTTGAATCCCGGACAAAACGTTTTCCTTCATAGGAGGAACAGTGGCCACCACCCATTGTATGCTTGCATAATAAAATGATCACCCCTTCCGGCCCTTGTAATGGCCCAAATCTAATGACTAATAACGCCCGGCCATTAAAAGAAAGTCCATAATTATTTTATATCTTTCTTTGTTTATCGTTTTTACCACTGTTAACTGGAAATATATCTCCAGAATTATATAGTAATCACATTTCTTCTTGGCTTATATAAAAGCACACACGACACAGCGATCGAGCGGTAAAATCGCTGAACGCTGGTACTTCGACCTAGGCTCGAATTTAGGCGTTAATTAAATGGGCGTTTTCGTGTTTTTCCCCATGTGTAATGTGCATAGGAAACAATTTCCTTAGAAAGGCCTCCATGGAGGCATCCATCCCTGCATTGCTAACTGGTTTGCTTTGCCCTAGTTTGCTTTGCCATAATAAACTCAACTAGTTTTTCGTAACATACTACTTCTTCAACAAAGTGGGTTTTTATTCACTGCGTGTTGTGATATACCTTCGCACTAAAACTTATTTTAAAGTTTTAGAAAACTAACTTTAAGGTTTTAGAAAACTCTCTTCCTGTAAACCAATAGCACTCTAAACGTTAAGAGTCACGTAAGTTTTTTTCCATAATAGTTAAGATAAAAAAGTATAAAAGTTAACATAAATTAAGATAATATGCATTAATTTATAGGAATTTTGCAGTGTTTTACACTGAACTTTGCAGTTTTGTAACCCGTTACAAATGGTTTTACTTGTACAATCACGCGAATGTTTAGAAATTACCAAAATCTTTTTGTGAAAGTAGATGAAAGCATGTACTTTACGTCAGTGCATATCTACGCTTGGAATGCAAGTAAGTTTCTCAACTTCTCCTCGAATTATTGTGCATTTCAGTGAAAGCAAACTCCATGCATGCTTAACTCCCGTTGAAGTTTAATCAATAATCATGTACACAGTTGTATATCTTCCTAGAAAACTCCATAAATATTTAGTTGGATTGAGCTATCTTAATTTAATTTATTCCTTTCACTGCAGTCCATGATCTTCAAGGTTTAAATTGATTACAGATCTTCTGTTCTAATATCCATTGAAGCAAAGTAGTAAGCAATGGCAGTCCAAACGATTTCGTGTGCTAACATAGGACTTCGCCTGATATTTCGAAGACCTCCAGGAAACAGAGAGGTGAAAATGAACATTCAGAGGTCTTCCTACTAAAATGTAGAATGTCTCTGGATTTATCCGTTATAATTAATCTGCTCTATTGTTATCTGTCCTACACAATATGTACGTTTGCCACTTGTAGAGCTGTTCTATATAAACGTTTCTGTGGAACCCACACAAAATAATATTTTTTGTAGAATTAAGTCTTACATGTGAAGTCTTTTTTATATTGATGAAGCAAACAACTTCAATCCTTCTACTGCAAAATTATCGATAACTAATTGAGGTGCAGTTACAGTAATGAAAAGGTGAAGAAAACTGCAATCAAAGAAGAGTTTTGGTTATAGGATGCGTGAAACTGCGTACTTTGAAGGGTGTTGTACGAAAGCATCGCAACAGAATTATCGCAGCCAAAAATGGCGAGGAGACAAGACAAGGCGGATACACTGTTGCACAAAACATCGTGAGATAAAAGAAAGCAAGGAGAAAACATCACAATTCTAAAACCAGTGTAAAGCACTGTGGTAAAAAATTAAATAATTGTAGAAACTTCGTAATTTTAAAACACCGTAGTGCAAAATATCGCGGTAAAAATAACTTTTCCTTACTTTTTTCAGGAACGATTGATTAGAAACTAACAAAATGTGGAATATTGAGGTAAAAATATTCATCGTTTCGTCTTGCGCTTAACCAGTATCGTGAAAATTCATTAAAAACATTTTCAGTCGGAAAAACATGCTTACGATGCTATCATTATGAAATGATTTGTAGATACTTTTTTATCACAATATGTAGTACGACAGTATTTTAAAAGTGCGACTATGTTCTAAAATTACAGACCGAATTTTTGCACCGTTTTCTCAATGCTTTACGTTTCTTTTTGTTTCTGCTGCGATATTTCGTATGACGACGTTTCCCCCCCCCCATTGCGTTCTCTCTCCGACGTTTTCGCCTGTTTTTGCCTCTAGTTTTTTATTTATAATCCCTTGAAGCTATAAAGATTTCCATCCACAGCATACTCATGACAATGCTTCTGTCAATCAGGCATTTTTACTTTCAGTCTATGGTAAGTCCTTTTCAATCCATTCGAATGCTGATGGTGTTTCATTGAACTGAAATTAATCAACTAGTTTTATAAAAAATATCGGTGGCAGTCTCTAGTTATGAATATACCTCACTTATGCTCTTGTCATTTTTACCTTTGAATGTTAGATAACAAAAATTATTTTTCTTTAAATCTTGAAAGAGAATACATTTCTAAAGCAAATATGAAAGGAATAACCGAGATGGTTTAATTTAATAAAGAGTCAAATTCATTTCGAATAACTGGATGACATTTGTAAATATTATGATTAAACATTATGAATCATACTTAATTACGTTCAAAAGTATTAATTAAGCTGATAAAACTTTTCTATGTATTATTCTTTCATTTATTATAAAAACTTTGTCGTCTTTTCATATTTAATTATAATCTTTTAATTTTTTGCCCTTGAGGGAAATGATACTTCTGTTTTCTTTCACGGTTTTTCAACTAGGCTGTAATTTTTAAGCTTTCGTAGACCAGTGAAACTTACGTGCGTCTCCTAAGAATACACTGAAAATGGCTGAAGTTTTATACACATGAGCTAAAATGTAACTTAAGTAAAAAGTATGCGTCTGTGTAAAGTCTTAAGATATGTGCTTAAGGTATGCCAACTTGTAGATATACGTATTTTTAAAATGTGTCCGGATTTATAGGAAACCCGTATATCATAAAATTATGCTAAATAAAAGTTTAAAACTAAGAGTCAGAGACCTGACCAAATCCATATCATACAAAAAGTGTCTTCGCACTCATAAGAACTACTGATACCCAGTACGTCCGCAAGAAGTAATACTGAACAGAAAAAAATTCTTTTGATTAGGCATAAATTGTGGTGTTATTGCAAAAGGTCCTTTAAAGACAATCTTAAGGCCTAAAATATGCTACACAAATTATTGTAATTATTGTTATTTATTATAATTTTATTTTAGCATTTATTTTAAGGTACTAAAATCATTCTTCTATATGTCTCTTGTGGTATATTGCTGTCATTCATAAATATTAAGTTAGCTGAAAAATCAGGAGTTCTACGCTGGTAATAGAAAGGAAGATTTTTTTAATGTCTGTTCTCAAGAATCCAGTGACTTTATAATTTGATTTTTAGGAAAGTATTTTGTATCTGTTTTTGTAATTACTCCAGAAGGAAATTATTTTAAATTAATTCATTATTATTTAGACTGTTTGAATATTATGGAACGCCTTCAGTGAAATTTAACTAAGCTTAGAAGTTTTTTATTGCAAATGACAGGGCTTCCGTATTTGATGTCAGTTGATTGAGGCGATTTAAATAATAGTATCTGAATAAATTATATTCTCTTAGTGATTAATTTTATCGACGGACCAGCTTCACTGCTTCGTTTTTTAATTATTTTATTAAGAAAACATCATATACAAATATTTACAGTGAAGCGGAATACAATTTAACTGTGAGCTTCGTTTAACAGTAATTGCTCACGTCAGATAGGTTAGATTTCTTTTCTCTATCTGCCTTAATCGTAGGAGACGATCCATTGGCGAGATTCGTTGGCGTAAAATGCGCCAACAGTATCGTTTTTCAATTTGTATGCACACAGCAAAAAGTGTCATTGAAGTAAGGTAATATAATTTTTAGAAATTGATAATCGATATTAATAAGTTAAAGAAATATTTCTGAAAGAGAAATAAAATCAGTTTTCCTTCGTGAAGGTTTCATAAGCATCGTCTTGATATAAAACGCTTTAAAAAAACTCGCAGTTGATACAAATTAGTACCAGATAATTTCCCCTTAGACATCAGACTAGTTTAATTTTGGCTAGTTGTGGTTAAATGATCTGGGAAGACAATAATGTGCTGCAGAGGGAATATGACAGATCAAACGGTAATATGATCAAGGGCACCATAACAAGTATTCAAAGTTTGTTAAAAACTTCGCAATAATCTTCCTCTTATTTAAATTTGTTTGCTAATAAATTGTGAATTTTTTACGAACGTAATAGCAAGATATCTCTAACACACAAAAGAGGTTTAAAAGATGTATACACGAAATTTCTTCAGCAAGAGGACTTCAAGATATGTAACGGCTTTAAAACAAATACGTATAAGATTCTTTCAATATTATCATGCAATAGTTATTATTCATCTATAAAAAAACTCATATATGATCCGTATGTGTGTGTGCCGTTCTTGTTGCAAGAGCGAGTAATGCTTGTTTAAAAATAAAAATGCTACAATTTCACAAGACGCCACCAGAATGGTTCATAACGTTTCAAGTAATTTGATAAAGGTTACAACTTGTCAATCATGTTGCCCCCAACTGGGAAAACTGAGGAGTTGAGAACTTCATAGTGCTTGCACCCTGATCCCCAAAGGGCTAATGCAGGAAAAGCAGGAAACGTGGAGGAAAACTCTCTTCCATTTTCTTCGCATCCCAGAATTTTCCCATAAAAATTTATGAGACGGATTTTTAAAGGCGCCATGTCTGCAAGGAAGGGAGTGTTTATATGTTAAAAATACGATCCTGGAGAATCCCTCGTTGAATTTTAACGTGTCTCTTGTGCAAGGGAGGACCAACCATTGTTTAGGATGGAAATAAAATCAGGGTCGGAGAGAGTCGTGTTTCGGGGAACGGAAAAAATAATGAAAAATGCAAAGGCTAGGGTTTGAAGTTAGTTTTAGCTCTGACAACTCAGTGAAAATTTTTGAGTTAGATATCTGTTAGATTTTTTCTAGGTTAATGAACATTTTCGACAATTCTTATTTAGATTTTTTGTAGTTTAATTAAAATTTTCCATAATTTTTATTTTTTATTAAAAACAGTGATTACCGGTTATTCTTTGTAACGAAAAATCCAGTTTTCATTTTTTAGATTATTAAGAGCTTCATGGAAGAGATTACTACCCCTAAATATGAACGGGGTATTTAAGTCATGGCATGATCAGATGGATGAAAAGTCGTGACTCCTTAAATTGATTTGGTGTAAGTGGTTAACTTGTGCAGCTGGCCACTGGAAAATCCGTAATCAATATGTTTCAAATCCCGGAAAGGTAATAATTGATATACCATACTTCCTAGGAAAGATGTTTTCGTCAGTTCGTGATGGGAAATTCTTTGTTTCCCTTTGACATAGTTGTTATAAAACCGCCTCCTACAACTATGGGCTCGAGCTCTTATCACGGAGAAGACACGATACTTCTACGAATATCTGTGTGCTTGCGGCATCGAATTATTTAAAACCTGTCCACCGGGAAGTCTTCTTGAGATGTTGATCGGAAATTCTTGGATTCTTCACGATGATCTCCATCAAAACTGGGACGGAGCTGAGCGAAATTGAAACTATCACCTATAAAGTGCCCCAAGTCGTGACCAACGAAAGGCTCCTACTACCCCTTGGCCATAAAAAAACTTAATGGACCTGATCAACATCCTCTCAGATCAAGAGAGTACGAAACAACAACAGAGATGCTCCTTAATTAGAAACCAAGTTGAAGACCATCTTATTGCATACACATGAAGATAAAAATAGTTCGTTAAGTCGAATCGCTTGATATATGAAAAACTAAGATTACCCGTACATGGTAAAAATAATTATCTGTTCGCTGCAGCGAATGGTTTTTAGGTAATTAGCCTGATATCAGGCTAATTACCTAAAAACATCTTGAAAGAAAACCTAAAGAGCATCTTGAAAAGGTGAATCTGCGTGTCCTCCAAGTGGCGTTATTAACTGGCAGATAGATATATGCTGGGTTTTATTGCATAAAGATCAAGATTAAGGTATTTGGATTATGTCAAAGCACAAGGGGCCTATCTGTGCAATGCGAGGGATGCTTTCCTGGAGGCTGTTGTAAGGAAAACTGACTCTTTACTCCCGACTGCAGAAACAACGAAAATTTCCAAGGAGCCGGTCTTTTTGCTAATACTTGAATCTATCTCGAATACCAGTTTTAGATAAAATGCAGTGATCTTACCAGTGGCAGTAGCTGTGTCACATAAGGGAATTTTGTGTGAAATATATTAGGCTTTTCTGAGAACGATATTAATTTTCAAAATTTATTCTGGTAGTAATGTGCATTTGTTTGAATAAATACGTTGATTCATTTGAGGAACACGCGAGGATTACTACCATAGCAAAAATCCAAAAGCAATTGAAATTTTTACTGTGATATTCCTCATCCCATATTTTAAGTGGTTTTGAGACGGCTTTGAGAAAAAGGTTAAATAAAGAATCACTGCACATTGTAGAGTCATTAAGGTTTATTTCGAAGCAGGAGATGTGAAAAATGAACAATGCCCTCCACGGGACTCAAAGCACGGACCTCTCAAATACGCGTCGAGCGTGCTGACTACTACACCACGAAGGCATGCGAAGAAGGCGGGAGAAATAGCTTATATACTTCCCCTTTTAAATGGCGACTGGAGATTGGGGAACCCAATCGCCAAATTTCAGTGGTGTGGTGGATAATCATCATCCACCACCGTTTTGTTAGTTTTGGGGCCACTGTAGAGACATTAGGATTTTTTGAAGCAAGGAAATCGAAGAAATTAGCAATACCCTCGCCGGGAATCGAACCACTGACTTCTAGGCATACGCGTCGAACGGGCTGACCACTACACAACGAAGGCATGCGAAGAAGGTGGGAGAAATACCTTATAACATCAGTAGAGTTGTTATGGTAAAATATCAAGCGAATAGTAATGTATTGACTTACCCTTTAGATCTAAATTAAACCGTTCATCTTCATTTAATAAAGCTATGGTTTCAGCTGAAACTAGAAAAGTTGTTTTAGGTATTTGAAAATATGCTTTTAGGAAATCATAAACATTCAACACTTCGTCCTCGAGACAAGCAACTACAGAAAGCTGAAACCTTCAGGACATTGCAACACTGTTGATCATCGTTAGAGTCATTTGAACAGATTATAAAAATGCGCAAAGGCTTCATCATTTGAAATTCTTCATGTTTCATAAATAACTAAATAAATAGCTAAAGGTATTTCATGAATAATTTTTTTCAGCTTGTTAACTTTCAGAACCGATTTTTACATGGTTACATTTCATACCTGCAATAATCCAATTATGTAATTATAGTAAAAACTTTTAATTGTGAATTCTACGCTTATGATTAGTAGTGCATATTTTAGTTATTTAATATTGATCTGAATGCGATTCGATTGCAATTCAGTGCGATTTTCTCTCTCAAATTTGGCATAATTTATCTACTAACATTGTAGAGGAATTTTTTCTATCACGAATTAAGCTAGTATCTGCATTAGAACATCAACAACCACCTATAAAACATAATTTATTAAAATTATTTCCATTACCAATTGTTTGGAACATATTTTAGTATTGTACCAGAAATTAAACTAAAACATTTAAGCTGCGCATTATGTAAATATAATTATTACTAATCCTTAGCTTCAAAGCAGCTAACTCACACTTGCTTAGCACAAACTCGCAGCAGGTTGATATATCACTCACTAAGAGCACCTCAAGCCAAATACATACGGCAGTCAAGAATTGCTAATCTCTTAAAGAGACAGCTACTCAAGCGCTGCCAGTGTAAGTTTACAAAATACTAACTACACCCGCCATTTGAATTCCTCTCAGATTGCATTCTAACGAAAAAGTAGGAAAGAATTCACATCAAAATAGCTTGCTATTTAAGTTATCACACAGCGACGGCGGAAATTCGTCCTCCACACGGGTGAGAAATTGTCTTTAGAGGAACGGATATTGAAGGAGATTATTACTGCCTAGACCTAATATATTTTTATATCTAAGCTGTTTTGGTATGTTATTAAGTATTCGTTTATCAGATAGTTAAGTTTTTAGTATTTAGAGCGAGCTATAATATTTTAACTAAACTCAAATAGTGCTGAAACAATAAGAGAAGAAGTTAAAAATTAGTATAACTTTACAAATGACCTAGATCTTCTATTCCCATTTTTGAAGCATTTGTCAACTAAAAGAATCGCAGGTTTCTAGTATAATTTGCTACAGTTCTAAGAAAAAAAAATGACCGAGATATTTCATTTTCTATTCTGAAATCATACTCAGGTAACTTATACATGTGGAAAAGCGAAAGCTTTCTAGTTGTGTTAACCAGAAATAAAATGTAATATGAAAAAATCGTTCTGATCTCAGTAGATTAAACGAGGACCATTTCTATGCTCATTGTTTTGACTAATATTGAATGATATAATCTTCTTAAACGTTCTGCATTTTATATTATAACGAGCAAAATTTCGTATATAAGTATAGGGACCGGAGACAGTGTAAAAAGTTAATATTTTATTGTAGAGTCTTATTCGTTTAGGGAGCATAAAATGTAGACCCTACTGAAGATGAGATAGCGAATTCTCGTTATGTCTTGAAAACATATAACTACCGACTGAAGGTTACAATAACCTTTTTATTTTAGCTATACTGAACAGAATATGCACACACTCGGTGCTCACGAAGTAACCACAGTTTATGGCGAAATAACAAATACAAAATGGTAAGTACAACCAGAATGAATCAAATTTCAGCTAAGCGGCTGACTTCAATCTAAATCCGATTTATCGGCTGCATAAAGCAAAGACGAGTTTAAAATATTTAAATAATCTACAAGTGAGTGGCTATCACAAATATTCAGCTACGGAGGTACTTGCAAACACGCGGCATAAATATCTCGTGGCCTAAACTCGTTCTCGGCGTAATCCCGCTCTATTTGTATGTAAATCTTCTACTATCAACTCTTCAATTCTGCTGCTTGAATACTATTTCCGAACTCTTTGATATTTTCCATATACGTCATTTAAATTTGCGTTCTGACATCAAACTGAAATCAGAAGGGAAAGAAAAATTAATAAATTCTTGTTCTTAAATTTATTTTTAGAATTCTAAAAATAATTCTTAAAATAAAAATAATTGATTAGTACAAAATAAGGTCTTTACATTATAATGTTTAGAAAATTAGTTTTTTTAAGGAAAAAAGATGAATATATGCGTTGTTTAATAGCTTTCTTTAACTGAAAATATGTCTACGATCAGCAAATGTAAAAATAAAGCCTGGGAAGAAATATTGTGGAAACAATGTATCTTTTTTTCTCAATAGTACTATAATTAACTGTTCTGGCCATCATCTTTCTTGCCGAAAATAGTTTCAGTATCGGGAGAAACTCAGGTTAAGGCAGTTTTTATTTTGTGTGCATTTTGGAGCTACTCGAAAGGCAGGTTAACATAAAAAGTATTTCAGATGATTCAAAAGATACACATGAAATTCTTTCATAGGAAAATAGTCATCACCATAACTATAATAAAAAAATCAAACAATAAATTAATAATGTCTTATTAAATTTCAGAGTAAACAATGCGCTAAAAGTTGCAATAAACTTAAAGACAATAATAATGTTACGGATTTTCCATTTATTTAGAATTGTAATTAAAAGTGTTTTATTTTTCCGTGCAACACAGCGCATGACGAATTTGAAGAGAAAGCTACGCGAGAAAAGTAAAAATACAAGAGCGCGTGCATTTAATATTTAATAAATAAATATCTCGTAATTGCGGTTGTCATCTAGAAAAATCGAGAAAATAAATTTTACCAGAAAGTTCTCCTGATTAATCAAAAAGCTTATAAAAGCCGAATTTAAACACCTCAGCTCAGTTGTTGTTGTTTTAAGCGAATTTTATTGTTTACCTAGCGCTGTTATTGAATTGTAGTGAATTCGCTGTGAGATCGAATTAGTTTCTCTGTATTTTGAATTTCGGTTTTATTTAACGCTGTAGTAGTTTAAAATATAACTACTGTGACATATTGCGATATTGTACAAATACCTCTCAAAAAATATTTGAGCATTTTGTTTTATGTATTGTGAAAAGAATAAATTTCACTGACTTTTTAACGACTTGTGCATTCAAACCATTACAAATCCGTACGCACGCAACAATAATAAGAAGACAGTCTGAAGTGTACACCACATGATTTCCTTGTACGGAATATTCCTTTTTACTGCTTTTCATTTAAACTTATTTTCTGGAATTTCATTAGAGATATATTTCTCATTTAATTAATTCAGTTCTCACTTCGCGACAAAGCAAAAATACATAAAAACTCAATATATCTATAATAAAAATTGAAAAATATAGAAAAACATAAAACACCAAATGCAGGTAAAATAATTCAAAAACATTTTTTTTTACAATTTAAATTACAGTTTGTACGCAAAAACAAACAATTCGGAAGATTTTTCGTTGCACAAAACTGAAAGTTTACTTTTGGTCTCACTCGGGAAAAGGACAATGAAGGCGTAGAAACTGACTTAATTTGTTGTGGACGCTATGTTGTGTCAATATATGGGATAATTTAAAAACTTATATGATAATTCCAGAATGGATTAAGCAGAATTTGATTTGCAATAATGAAAAAAGGAACTATCTTTGTTGTTGCGAAGCTTAGATTCTCAACAAATCCACTGTTCTGCTTAAGTTTCAAATGTAAAC
Organism: Stegodyphus mimosarum; assembly: GCA_000611955.2. Lineage (NCBI taxonomy): Eukaryota > Metazoa > Arthropoda > Arachnida > Araneae > Eresidae > Stegodyphus > Stegodyphus mimosarum. Next base: position 641,228 of record KK114541.1, on the reverse strand, counting down.
AAATATGGCCGCTATGGCAAAACAAATTAGGCTTAGCCGCACTTACACATTTCTTAAATTGTTGATAATTCTACAACCATAATATGCAGGTTAACGAAAGGCATAAAAGAAGATAAGAATAACATAATTCAGTCATTTTAAAGCAAAAAATGCAGAAATCACAAAAAGGAAAAGAATAAAGAAACTGGAGTCACTGTACCGAGTAACAGAGTGGATATAAATATACATGTATATATATATATTTATATACATTTGGTGCAGCCGATTGCAACCAAAATAGAAGGTGCACGTCTACATGTTATAGCAGTCCTATATACAAAATTTCAACGCACTGAGTCTACTCGTTTTTGAGTTATGCGAGATACATACATACTTACACACAAACGCCAAGAAAAAAATCTCTTCAGAATCCATTTTAAATAAGTTTTATAATTTTTTGTTGAAACAAAGTATCCTTTATTCTGTCTTTTCGTACAGATATCAGGCAAAAATATCGTAAAATTGCGTTCGATACCGGTCAAAATGAATATTTTCGTTGAAATATTTTACCTGAAATTTTTCGCGATTACAATACTTCCTTTTTATTTCGCACAAGGAAGTAAAAATAAATATATTCATAAACATTTCGGAGCAGCACAGACTCAGAATCAACAGCCTAGAAAATGAGTTACGAAAAGAATCAGTGCCAAAGACATTAAAATATGAAACGAAATTTTGCATATTTCGTAATTTTTTGATTTCTTTGCTGCTGTAGCTAAGCCTGAAACACGCTCTGTCATAAAATGAAAAACTCTGTTTAAGTATTGGCTTCTCATTTGCATTCTGACGAAAATATGGAAAGGAGATGTTATAGCAAAGCTTTGTTGTTAATGGTAAGAGGAGATCCAGTTAATGGTAAGAGGCGGTAAGACTTGAATGCAATCTTGAACACTTTTTATTTTTGATAAAAACTAATCCATTCAAATTTAAAAAGGAATCTGAAAGCTTTCATATATTATATTACGCCCAAAGGAGCGTTTGTTTTTTCAATTACACAGAGATACCCTTTTCCAAGGCATTTGGACTAACGTCTCTGTGGGCTGAAATATTTAAAAACACTATATATTTAAAATTCCAATAGACAGTCTCGCGCGTTGGAGATAAAAATGTTTTCTTCTCTGTTGTATTATCATTGCTCGCTTTGAAATTGTTGAGTTGGTTAATCAAAAATCCGTTAAAGCCTTTGAGGAGCTCATATTCGGATAGCGGACTACGTTATTCAAAATTTGATGGCTCTAGATACCGTTGTTTTTTCACAATGCGAGAAACAAACACACATTCATGCAAATTCTTCGTTATTTATTTTCTTTAAATATATTACAGGGCGATAATATTTGGTGGCAACAATTTGAAAAGTGATTCATCGCTTTTAGTTATTCAAGCAAGATGCCGTTTTGAGACTAATAGCCCTTCTGTGGTAACGCCCCTTTGGGCTAAAACGTCGACTCAAAATTTAAAATCCAATCAAGTTAAAGCCCAATTAAATTTTCAAATTGAATTATATATATATTAGAATGTCTAATAAATTATAATCTCAATTATTATTTAAATGTGTCTTCCTTACCGTTCATACATATATATGAATAATCTGATAATTAAAGAGCATGAAAATGATTTCAGTTTTTCAAATATCCGTCATTCTTAGCCATGCATATTTCTTTCATAATAAACGTGCAGGAAGAAATACTTACGCTACAGTTAATGGAATCGAAATTCTTATTTAGGAGAGTCTACCCTAAAATAGCGTAGAGAAGTTTTTCAAATATCGTCTCGATAAGGTGGGTGGCCACAGATGGGGGTTGGAAGATTTCATCTGGCATTGAATGGAGAAGCATCAGGTCCACATATTTGGCAACGCAAAGGTGATACGAAAAAAGAAGTTTCCCGCGACTTTATCGATGAGCAATAAATGTCCCAGTACTTCCTTTCGCCCCAGGTCTTTGATGGATGGCAAGAATTCCATCAGAACTATTTCAATTCCTCCTCTGCTTTTGCTGGCACCATTAAAAAGAAATCAGTGTCAGGACCATGCACTTCCCAAAAGCCTGATACTCGATTGGTACTCTCCTGAGAAATAAATAATGGGTGTTGCTGTTTTGTTGGCAGACATTCGACACATAGCGGTTTTAAGCAGAAGAACGGTATAGGTCAATTTCAATGTTGGCCTATGTAAATAGTTAGAAATTATTCATTTATTATATACGAAATTGAATTATTCTATTTATGCAGGCCATGCAGAAGTGTAAGAATTTCAAGGCATGAAGATTACTACAGAATTCGGATGTTGAATTTGTTTGTAATTATAACATCTAAAACAAGGAAATGCATTATTATACCTGTTTAATGAATTATATTTAAATTGGACGTAAATTTAAGCATTAGTGCATAAATACTTTGAAAATGAAGATAAAATTTGCGGTAATCATTCGTATTATTTATTATAATACTTTACATAATTATGCATAATAATTTATTTCGTCAGACTTATAACAAAGATCAAATTATAATTAAAAATAAGAAAGTGTAACATAGTGGAAAAAACATGGTGGAAAAAACATAGTGGCTGCTTAACACAGTCTGCGTGTATATTCGTGAGTTCTTACTTAAGCACTTGAATTAGTCTTCAGTGCTGTAACTTTTACTGGAGTCTTCAGTCTTTGAAAGAGGAATTTAACTTCGGAATTGGATTGGGTCCTTCCAGCAATCTTTACCAATCTGGCATATATGCTCTTCGAATGTTATGAGAATGAAGGTTATAGAAGCACCATAAACTCGTCTGGAAAGGTTTTATGACACGCTTCGAAGTACATCGAAGAGAGTGTCCTGAAAGACAAAGGTGAAAGCCTCTCAAGAACATATTTCCAATGGCTATGCGCAGTTACTCTTCTATTATATCTTCATGACATAATTTCATCTCTACAGCAAGTAGGAAATTGCAGACTTTCATCAACTTAATTGTTTAGAATCATAGCATCAAGTTAAATAAAAATATAGGTATAAAAATGAAAAGCTTTTGCTAAGAAAAACTGAGAAACAAATGCGTACAACTGTGAAAATTTTATCTCAGATGTTAAAAATGTTCCATATACTTGTATGATTTGAAAAATCGCTAAATTAGAAAGGTAGGCAAATATTTTACAGAACAGAAGTAATATAAAATGAACTTTTATTATCTAACTACAATACGACAGAGTATAAATTGAAGATGCTCTGAAGCTGTAAATAATATTCATAAATAAATTTATTAGCTTATAATGTTTATAAGGAGTTGGGTTTTATGATACAGGCATACATTTTTAATAATTTAAGATCACATATAGGTGCAATCTTGGTTCAGCGGCAGGCGAATAAGTAAGACCACTGAGTACTCGTATTTAGAACCCTGAATTTCTATCGCCATATATTAAACGGACTAACTGCATAGAGTTTCCAGTTTTTGTAATGCATGACTTGCATGGGAACCACTTCTCAGAAATACGTCTCTTGATATTGAAAAAATTTTATTATATTACCAAGATAAATTATCTGTATTAAATTTAATTTTTTGAAATATCTGTGCACATTTAGAACGAACACATTGTTGACTATGGAAAATTTCCTTTATTGTTTAAAGCTGTAACAATATTTTTTAAAATGAAGCGTATTTTTCTATTTTGCCTTATAGTGCAAGAACTTGGTAACTTAAGAAACATAAATTTAGTATAATATGAAATAACACATAGATTATCAGGTATATTCACGTTCATTAATATAAAATAAAATACCAGGATATCTGCCAGGTTCAAATATGAATCAAAAGTTGTAATTTAGATACTACATGTAAAATATACAATTCCTGCATTTTTAACATATTCTGAAATACAAGAGATAAGGAATTCTTGAGAAATATTTATACTAATTAATCATTACTTTATTATTACGGGCTGAGTGTTTGATTTTTGATGTTGTTGTAACTAAAATAGTCTATTTAACATATAATCACTCTTAAAATATAATAATCCAAGTAAGGTATGGAATTTATTATTGTTATCTATGTATAATTGTTTCAAAGTTGTTTTTTCTTCCTCAAAAAGAAATTCTCAAAGAGAGTCAGGACTCTTTTAGATTAAGAGTCTGTCACTTGTCAATATAGTATGTGCACTGCCATGAACAGTAAAATCAAACATACTTAATATAAGATCTGTGATGACCAGTATTATTAGTACTCTATTATAAAACAGTCTTAAATCATTGAAATATGTTAGAATGGAATACCCTTATAAAGAGCAGGCATCGATTTTAAAAATTATTTTGGACGTTTACTTTATTCATTTACTTATTTATTTTTATTTCTTTCTTTACTTTGTATGCCGATATTTCTGAATTACTGATTCAGCATGATTGTAATGGAATATATTTTCGAATTCACAGGTGTGAGTCATGAGGTTTATTTTACATAAAATTACAGATGAAGGTTTAGGAAGACCAAGTTACTTTCTATTAGAATAGAGTAGTTAAAAATAAGAAAACATACAAACAATGCGTAACTTAAGTTGTAATTTTTCTTGATTTGTAAGCAGCTATAACATTTCTGTGCGCTTTGACGTCGTCTAACTAGCATTTTGAAGTCTGTTTTTCAAATGGCGGCGAGAACACAGTATATTTATTGCATTTTCTCTTCGAAAATCTTGATATTAATCTGAGTGGATTATAGATGTATAATTAATCAAAGTGACTTTGGGTTATATGTTATTTAAAATTTTCCAAGATCTATTTCTTTATTAATGTAGCATAGATTTCTAGTTTCTCTTTTTTATAAATGTATAATTTTGAATTTTTTTCAAACTATTAGCTTTTTTCGTTGTGATAAGGTTTTACATTTAAAAGTTTACATTAGCTCGATTACAACTAAACGTAAGAATATTGTATGCTTAAAAATAGGATTACCTTTTACTAATATATAATAATTAAGCAGAATAATACGCAGAATGTAAAATTAACTTTATTTAATATTAAACTTTCTCTAAACTACAAAAGTTTTAGTATTATACTACTAACTGCGTAATCGATATTACTACTATTAACTTTATATTAGTTACAAAAATCGGTAATGTTATACTACCTACTTTATAATCGATAGCTTTATATTACGAATTATATAATCGATATTACGTAGTAATAATCGACAGTATTATATTACTTACTATATAGTTAATTTTTAGTTTTATACTACCTACTGTATAATCGTAAATTTTCTGTTTTACCTTGTTTTCGCGGTGCTTTCAAATGAGATACAAATATTTTAAGGAACATATTTAATGAATGCAATAAAAGTATAAAATGTCGTAAAAGGAAAGAAAGAAGGAATACAATTTGATGACCGAGTAATCACTTTAATAAAATAAGTCCTTTAAGTTATCAAACGAAAAAACAGTTCTTTCCCCAAATGCTGGAAGGGCATAAACATCAACTCTGGTAATGATGATTCTCTCTGCCTTCGTGTCCACATTACCACCATCTGCTGCCCTTAAATCACTCATGTTGACTTATATATTTGCCAATATTCTGGAAGTATAGAAGTTATCAGATATAAGAATATATATATATATATAAAAGGGTTAAATGTTGTTGTGTTTTGTATTGTTGAATCTTCGAATCTTCATTTTTTATGCTGCAAATTACAATTTCGAAACAAATAGTTGCATATAATTTACGATTTAGAGGTAAAAAATACAACTTCAGGATTTCTTAAGTGTCAAATTCACAGTGCTTATTAAGTTCCTAATATTTTTTAAGCACATCTTGCTTTTCCTTGAAAGCATATAATTAACAAACTATCACAAAGGTTTAATGCATTGCAGAATTATGTACATTACATGTGAGTAATGAAGAATTGATGCAAATGTAGTACAAACTTCAGTTGGAAACGCTTAGGAATTAAACTTTAGATTATTGATTCGTGGTTGATTTTGATTTGAAGAAACCTAAAGCGAATTTAAACTGCCATTGAATTATTTCAATGTAGTTGATAAGTCTCTCACAAAAATAGAACGGTTTATCTGATAAACGAAATATGAATAGTAGAATAAACGAAAAATGAATAGTACTTAAAATTCCAGCTGATAATTTAGGTAAATAAAATAAGAAATTCAGTTGAAGAATTATTGTGTCATTCAGAAATCAGTTCTCTTTACCAAATACATTCTTGGTAACAAATCTTAGATTTAAGTTCGACCTGAAGTTTCCTAATTTGAAATAACCATTCAAATCCAAATTAGTTTAGGAGCGAAATTATACTGTCTATTTTTGTACACTTATTACTATATATTTTTACGTATTTTGTATACTGTACAGAAGTAAGCTTGAAGAAGTCGCAAAAATAAGATTATAGGCGCAAGTCTATTTAATATTGAGTAAATGGCTATGTCACTAAAATGGTGAGATATCTCCAGGCTGGCGATGGTTTTCGCGATTAACATTTGTCAAAAAATTTGGCGATAAATAGCAAAAAGTCATCAAACATTTTAACCATTAGGCGATATTTTGGTCCACTCCCTGTATAACTATAATTGGTACTGTAATTGAATTACTGCAGTTGATGCTTATGTGTAACTGTAACCGTATCATGCCGTTACATGTAACATTAACCGTGTACGACTTCCAGTAATTTCAAGAAATTAATGGTATGAGAGATTTCTCGTCGGCTGAGGCAAAGCTATATAAACTCAGAGAGCGCATCAGTTTTTAAGTTCAGAGTCGACTTCGGAGAATTGAGATATCTCCGGGTGAGCTTCGTTCTTTAGATGAGCTTTGCATTGCGTTGTGTTTAATGTTCTTAGCAGTTCAACTACTGATTGTGCTCGGTGATACAGAGAAGAGCTGTATGAGTATTTTTGTGAGAAGCTCCAGACCTGTAAAGTGTTCTTTTTGGTAAGTTAAATTTTATTAAGCTATTATCACGTCTGTGTGCCTTTGATCCATTACTCTCGCAACAATTCTTTGTGTGAGAAGTGGTATTGAATGCCGGAGAAAAGAGCGATGGAAGAGAAACTAAAACAGCTCGTGGCAGCCTTTGCTGCATTCAAAGAAGAGATGAAAGCGGGACAGGAATTCGTTAATGATATGAAAGTGGGCCAAGAAGAAATGAAAGCCGGTCAAGAAAGGATTAAAGCAGATCAAGAGAAAATGAAAAGAGAAATTGCTGCCACAATACGGCACAAATTCGAGGCTATGGAATGTAGAATAGACACGATGGGAAATAAAGTTGGAGAATTTAAAGAACGAGTTTCTGCTGTTAAACAACAGACCAATGACAGAGTTTCTGCTGATGTCACCAAGGAAGCTAGAAGCTTGAAGATATCCTTAATGAAATCTGGTCACAATTTGAGCGCCTTTAAATTCGAACATATATTGTCCCACCTTTCTACTTATGATGTAAAGACTCCTGGCGGGTATACAACACGCATTTCTCTATAGAGCGGATGCAGGTGGATGGGATACCGAAGTTAAAGCCTGCCATCTCGTGCTTCCCTGAGAGCAGACGCAGCCCTCAAACTTTGCCTGAAAACTAGAGGCTAGCTTTCGAAGTTCTATTCGACGCGATGGAGTTGCACATGCTTCAGTTAAAATCTCGCCAATAGAAGCCGACGGAAACACTTCAGGAGCTAGTCACAGATGTTGAAAGGTCGTTTCATCCCGCGTTTTCAGACTACCCAACTGAAACAAGGAAAAACTCATCCTTGAAGCATATTATCGATGGCATCCGGGATCATGAGATACAGAAAGTCCTGCGAATGTTAAGGATCTGAAGAGCGCTTTAGTGTGCTCCTTGAAATTCTAGGCAGCCCAACAAGTGACTCGTAGAAACAGTTACTCAGTCAGAGGTGCTCAAGTCCAAGAGCCAGTGGATCCAAAAGCACTGGAGCTGCGGTGGTTAAGGCCACATGCGAAGGAAATGCAGACATACGACGGAAAATGGTACTGCTCCCCAGCAAGAAGGGAAGAAACAAATTAGTGCTGGAGCAGAGGCTTTCAGATCTTGAGAACCTCTTTTTTAAAGCATTTGAGACTTCCGGAATCAGTGGCAGCATTAATGGACGTTTCATCATGGCACAGATCAATGGAGTTGCTTGTAATATGATCATTGATACACAGTAAATTTACCATCATCAGGAAATATCTGGCTCAACGATTGGAACTTAAACTCATCTGGATGTCGCTCTGCTTTATCCTACAGATTATGTCCGCTGATAAAATCGAAACTGATGAAGAATTAAATCTTAACATCACGTTTGAGAATGCTGCCTACACTTAGGTACGACGACTTAGGTACTACGACTTAGGTAGCAGATACTATTGACACTTGCGTAATCGGATTAGACTTACTAAAGAAACATAATTTTTTTCTTCGACTTTAACAATAACGAATTACATTCTCTCTCTGAGGGTATAAAACAATAATTGCAATAAGTAACTGAAAACAAATCAAATACTAAGCTACAATAACACGCCTAATAAATATTAATTTGGAAATTAAACAACAAAAATCAGCGTTATATTTTCAAATTTTTACAGGACTAGTTTCGATGATTTTACCGAACCATCAACATCAGCTGCAAAAGCGCGAATGAATGAGATAAGGTATAATGATAAGATAAGCTAAGATAAGAAAGCCTGGACAGGAGACAAGCTACTGGAGCCATCTGTTGATGAAACCAGAACTAAAACATAATAATCTTTAAAGGCTGGATTGGAATTAGGTCTTTAAATAGAACAAAAAGATTTTTATGAATGTGAAATGCCTCTAGAAAATCCAGTTCACCAATGCAAGATTTTTGAAAGCATCGCAAGATCGAGACCACCTTTGCACGTCATCTTTTGCATTACTCTCGTAGTCTCTGCAAGATCTTCATTATTCCGAAGTGGCCTTCTGTAGGACATGTATGTAGTTCCTTAAGGACATCCTGAATTCGGGATCTTGGAACTATCAGTTGCCATCGAAAAGCCTTTCCATCGTCCGATTCGAATTTCCGGTACAAGACGCCATTTCGAATATGGAGTGACACCTAGAGTGCCCAATATTGTTTTGTTATAGGACTATAGATCGAAATGTCCTGCCAGGTAGGTTTTCTGTTTGAAGACTCCATTAAATCAATTAATGGGTTTAATGTCCCTGTCTTCCAGCTGGTCTTTCCTGACTTCTTTGTCACTCCGTAGGTCTGGATCAGCCGATGTTAATGTTGCAATTCGTCGTGCGACCGGATTAAGCAGCTGGAATTTAGCTTCGACTCTGTAATAATATCGTCAGTTTCTAGGCAAATTCCTCTAGACAGGGCGTCGCCGTTTCCATGTGATGATCCCTTCCGATGACGGATAGTGATGTCATATTCCTGGAGTCTCTGTATCCACCTGGCAATTTGACCTTCCGGATTCTTGAAATTTAAAAGCCAGGTCAACGAAGTATGATCCCTGCGGAGTTCTGCTGTAGAGATACTGCTAGAAATGTACTAAACTTTAACAATGCTAGCAATTTTTCCTGGTGACACATTAATTCCTCTCCGGTTTTGATAGGAATCTGTTCCAGTAGGCTGTGACACGTTCTTGGCCTTTAATTTCTTGGGACAAAACAGCACCGATACTCTCATTATTCGCATCCGTGTCGAGAATAAATGGTCTGTCGAGCTGAGAATACGTCAGGATTGGAGCAGATGTTAAAGCTTCCTTCAAGTTGTTAAATGAACCCTCACAATCTTTTGTCCACAAGAACTTTTGTTTGCTTTCAGTCAGTTTCTGTAGAGGTATTGTGACGGAAGAAATTTCCTTCACAAATATCCTATAGTAGGTGCAAAGCCCCAGGAAACTTCTTAGCTGATGAACATTTTCGGGGCGTCTCCAATCTTAGACTGCTGACACTCTTTTTGGATCACTAGACACACCTTCGGCAGAGATGACATGACCGAGGTAAGTGACTTTATGTCTGAATAATTTGCAACTATAAACTCAACTATAAATTGGCTTCTTTGAGTTTCTGAAGCACTTTTCTGGGATTTCCTAGATGTTCTTCGCAACTCTTTCCGATGATGATGATGTCATCCAGGTATTTGAGACAGGCTTCGTAGGAAAGACCTTTCAAAACAGTTTCCATGACGCGTTCAAATGTTGCCGGAGCATTACATAGTCCAAATGGCATCACCTTAAAATGCCAAAGTCCTTGTCCCGTAGTAAATGCCGTTTTTTCTCGGTCATCAGGGTGTATTTCTATCTGCTAATACCCAATCTTTACTTCAATCATCCAAATCCATTTGTTCCCAAAAGAGTGTCCAAAATGTCGTCAATTCTAGGAAGAGGGTAGCTGTCTTTTTTCGTAACCTCGTTCAACCGGCGATAGTCAACGCAAAATCTAGTCGAACCGTGCTTTCTAACGAGGAGGATGGGAGATGCCCATGGACTTGCTGAAGGTTCTATGACATCGCTTTCTTGCATGTCCATTAAAAGTGTTCGTACGTCTTCCTGTTTAGTAATCGTTAGACGTCTTGGATATTGCTTGATTTGCGGATGATCACAGGTATCAATTCTATGTTGCGTCGAACTGGTTCATCCCACTTCAGAAGATGAGCGGAAGAAAACTTCTTGAAGATCTTGAATGACACGTTCGGCAGCATTTTTCTCTTCATCGTTTAATTGTGCATTCTGTGTATCTGCATTGTGCATTCTGTATAAATCTGATGTAATGCTGTGTAAAGGCACGGATTCTGGAGTGTTAATGTTTCGTTTAACGCTGTCTACTGTAGTATATGCTGGACTCACTTCACCTTTCTTAATAACTCTCGTCTTTTCAGTTACGATGGCAACTCCTACCGGGATAACATTTTGTGATAGGTCAACGACTCTGGTCCTACTAGTACCCCATTTTGAGCTGTTACAGTTCTTGGAATATTCTATGATGTCGTAGCAGAAATTTCTATTTTCGGCTATGGATGCAGGAAGTAAAAACACGGTTCTTGCGGGCATTGTAATTATCTTCTTAAGCTATAATTTTGTGGATAGATTTCACTCCTTTATCATTAATTCCGAATAGGGCTATGTCATCAGAGTCGGAATGCAGTTCGTTATTTTCAATGTCCAGGGGAAAATTATATTTCCTTAGAAAGTTCAACCCGAGTATGCAAGGCGCTGTAATTTCTGTCACATATGGCGTCTAATGGTAGGCGGCACTTCCAAACGTGATGTTAACGATTACGTTCCCATCGATGTCGATCTATTCGCCTGACACGGACTGGAGGGTAACGCTGGGCGGCCTGCAGATGAGTTTGCCTTTTAGTTGTTGAGCCACAATCTTTTCGAATGATGGTAACATTGGCTCCTGTATCGATAGTTATATTACACGGAACTCCTTAATGTATTCTATGATGAAAAGTCCATTACTGTCACCACTCACTTCAGAAATCTGAAGCGCTTTAAACTGGTGATTTTCATTATCTGGCAACCAATTATCCTCCCCGCGAAATGGCCACCAATTAGTTTCCTCTTTCTTGATAGGCGCGGTGTTAACATCCGTGCCCTGGGTGTTATGCAGTTTTTTCCTATGTGCCCTTCAGCACCGCAGTTTCAGCACTTTACGGCGGTTTCCTATCACCAATATTTCGTCTCAAGGCATTCAGTTGTCTGGTTAAATCGTCTAGACGAGCAGCCATTCGATTCTCTGGTTTTGGGACTAGAGCAGCTCTGATTGGATGGGGTCTCTACGAGTGGCTTGCTGGGATGCCTAGAATTTCTTGCTCTTAGAGAAGCGGCGAGATGACAGGCCTTAGCTTGGGAATCCCATGCACTCGCTTCTACCATTATAGAAAATTGTGTCTTATACACTTGCCAAGACGTCTTGCCACCATATATAGATAGTTTCAGAGTGGGACCAATAGGCATCGGTAAAAATTTAAAACCATCTGTTTTGCTCCCTTCCGTCCCTACGAATTTCTTCAAAGTATAAACTTCTTTGCCGACCGCAGAAACTCTGTCATCAATTTGTTCTTTGACAGAAGAAACTCTTTCTTCAATTTCTCCAACCTATTTTCGACCGAGTCTTGTTTTCGTTCCATAGCCTCGAATATGTTTTATTACGAATGCAATTTCTCTTTTCATTTCCTCTTGGCCTGCTTCAATATTTTCTTTAACAGCTTTCATTTCTTCCTCAACAGAGACTTTCATCTTTTGTTGGACGGGTTTCATCTTTTCTTTAACTGATTCTTTACCTTTTCTTGGACGGATTTCATCTCTTCTTAAACAGATTCTTGGTCAGCTTTCATTTCTTCTTTAAAAGATCTCATCTCTTCTTTATCAGAATCTTTCATTTCTTCTTTGAATGGTGCTTGGGCAGCTTCCATCTTTTCTTGGAATGGAGCAAAAGCAGTGACAGGCTGCCTCAACTGTTCTTCCATCGCTCTTGTGACTTTTATTCAAATCCGACTTCTGAAGCCAAAACTTGTTGCGTGCGTACGGGTTTGTAATGGGTTGAATGCACGAGTCGAATAAAAGTTAATAAAATTTATTCTTATCCCGAGAAATAAAACGGAATGCTGAAATTTCCTCGGAGATATTCGTACAATATCGCAGTATCTCACAGTAGTTATATTTTAAACTACCAAAATACAAATAGTACTCAATTCAAAATACAGAGAAAGCTAATCTGATCCCGCCGCGAATTCGCTACAATCAATAACAGTACTAAGTAAACAACTCATAAGCAACTGAGCTGAGATGTTTTAATCTGGGTTTTATAGCTCTTTAATCACGCACGAGAACATTCTGGTATAATCTGTTTATTAAAATGTTAAATGCGCGTGTTCCTGTATTTTTAATTTTCGGCGTACCTTTCCCTTAAAACTTGTCACGCGCAGCATTTCACGGGGAAATGAAATAATTCAATTACAATTCTACTAAAAATAGCTAAATAAATACAAAATTCGTAACAATATATTACATGACATTACAATTAAATGTTACAAAGAAGAAGAAATTACAGTACAATATTACAAATTGAATGTTAATTAAAATGCAGTTCAATGTTACAAAGAAAAATAAATTCAATGTTAACAAAGAAATGTTACAATTGTTTTGTTAAAGCTAATAAAATGTTACATTTACAAAGAAATTCAATGTTATTACCATTTCAATTTCATTTCGGCTGATACCTTCTATCCAATATTTACTGAAAGTAAATAGAATTCATTTTTCTGCCAACATGACTTACTTCAGTTTTCAAATTCCCTTTCGTATAATGTAGTAGCAGTGAATTTCTCATACATCATGGGTCGAAACAAAAAAACCAGTGACATTTTCAGTTCAAATTCGAATTTGATTTTGCTCTGAGATCGAATTCCGTGCTGCTACTGCTGTGGTCATCGTTTCTCTTTGTTTGAGATTGAAAGTGAACTTGGGGAAAGGGAAAATGTTAGCGATCCTATTTTCTCGTTACAAAAGCCGTGCTGTGCAATGTGTTTACGGCCATAAATTTCAACTGTCTTGTCGCCTTATTTTTTGTATAAATTTAAATAGCAATTCTCTGGGGAGTGTGCTATAAATTGAGACCTTTGGATTGCACGGATTTCAAATAGTTGAAGTAAGTTTGCTTTTGTTGTCTTGATTCAGCAGCTGTTGCCATTGTTGACTCGTTATATTGACTTTGTTTTATAAACATTACTGTAAATAGAATATTCTATAAAGAGTTACTGAAATGCGTCGTAACAGGAATGAATAATCACTACAGCGTAGCTCTTTTCTATCATTTGTTATTTTATTGCTCAAACACATTTTTAAGTTGAGATTTTCTGCTTCCCCAGAGCGCTGAGCTGTAACTAATATAATCTCTCTGAATCTGAAACTTGAATTGTGTAACGATTGTTCGTTTGTAAAGTACATCCAGTCATGCAATTATTTGCTTGTTTATTTAGATTATGCAATTCTAAGTTACTTTATATTTTCATACAGGCATTGGTATACCAGTTATGAACTGTTAAACGTCATTTGAATGTTTATGAAACGCTTAAATTATTAAAATACCTGAACCGATGGGTTCTAGATGCTTCGGTTATCATATTGGATTACATCTAATTTTATGCAAAAATTTATATTACACTGGTTATTTTAAATTAAAGAAAAATCATAAAAATCACGATTATTGAAAAAGTTACATGTAGAATTTTATGAAACTTATCCACAATATACAACATATAGTAAGGTATCAAATAACATAAAAAGAAATTACCAGACAATTATGGTAGTATACAAATTTAACACATGTATAAAATGAACAAATCGAAGGTGTCAGTTTGCCATAGGAAAAGTACCTTCAATATGGAATATGATCGCCTCTAGAAGCAATACAGCACATATATCGATCTGTGAGGCTTTGAATTATGCGGTCTATCAGTTCCATAGGAAGCGAGAGCCATTGCTCTTTCAAAGCAGTTGCAAGCGCGGCAAGGGTCTGAGGGGGCGGACTGAGAGCAGCTAGACGTCTCCCTACAACATTGCAAATAGGATTCAAGTAGGGGGATCGAGCTGGCTACCCCATGCGCATAATTCTTTCCTGTTGAAGATAATCATCTACGATGCGAGCCGTGTGTGGTCTTGCGTTGTCGTCCTGTGAGAGGAAAGCATCCCCTACTGTGTTGGCATATGGGCGCACATAAGCATCAAGGATGTCATCTCTGTAAGCCTGAGCATTCACGATGTCCCTTGGAAAGACATGGAGGTCTGCGTGTCCACCCAAAGAGATGCCACCACAAACACAGACACTGCCTTTTCCGTATGCATCTCTTTCACGGATGTTTGACGGATGATAATGGGTTCCAGGTTCTTTCCATATCAAATAACGCCTACTGACGCTTTCTAGACTAAACCTGGACTCATCCGTACAGAGAACAACCCTTCATTGATCAGCCGTCCAGTGGACAGGCTGTCGTGCCCACTGCAAACGGTCTTTCCTATGGCGCGACGTGAGCGGCACGCAAATGGCTGGTCGCCTCTCATACCACCTTCGTAAAGCCTTCTACTAACAGTAGACGTTGACACCAACCTTCCGGTGGCTGCAACAAAGGAGGATCTAAAAAGAGTCGGAGTATCGCTTCTGTTCCTGCGTGCACATAATGTCATCGGCGCCTGTCGTAGCAGTTGGCTGTCCTTGGCCGAATCTGTGGTTTGAAATTGCCTCCAAAGTCTATGAACCACTTAACGACTTACATTTAGCCATCTCGCTACTTCGGTTTGACTTTGCCCTGCCTCTAGTCTCCCAATGGCTCTCCATCGTAGTTCTGCAGGCAGATGATGTCTGTAGGTCATTGTTACGAATTGGCTATCTCAGATTTCTGATGTCACTATCACAGTGAAATATGTGGGCTTTCTCTCACACATGGACTTTTATGCTCCTCGCAGATGACGTATTCTGAGTGCAGCGCCACTAATTTGCATATTGCAGTTTTACTCAGCTACTCTTACTTGGCATCATATTCAAATTTTACAAAAATTTGACCTATTTTTGTGGGAGTTATACATTAATTTTTGTGAATTTTCCGTAATTTATGATAACCAGCGTATTTCATGTTTATGCTTCTTTTGGAAAGCACTGAAATAAAATTTAAAAGAGAGGAAATGGAAATGATTTTGGTGTTTTCTTGTTTTAATCACTTACGCCTCAGACTGATAAAGTTTAAAGAGAGTAAGCAGTAATAAATTGAGTCCCTCTGAGTGGTGCCACAGAGAAAAAAATTGTTAAAATATCAAAATTATTATTAAGAGCTTTAAAATTTAATCCTTGAGAGCAAATAATTTTTAAATAAAATACGCATTTATTAGTTTAACGTATCTTCTTTAATCATGGAGACTAATATAGATATTTGCAACTTAAGTAAAACTGAGCAATCTGTCTTCATTGTTATCATTAATATTTCATATTTGGTTATTCAGATTCATAAAGACTTTGTTTAAAAATCAAGATTTATTAAACTATAAAACAGTTTATTTGTTAGCAGTTTTGCTTTTAGTGTTTTGATGTATTCCAACCAAGTTTCGAGAATACATTTAAACGTGATATTTCAAAAGTATTAAAATCATTAATACTGCCAAATGATTTAGATGTTTAATATTCTCGATTATTTTTATCTCCTTTGTATAATTCAGTGCAGTGCTAAGAAGGTTTAGTTTAGTTATCTGAAAACTCAATTAACGTTAATTTTTCTGCACTACGATTCATATTTATAAATTGATTAGCAGTTATAATCTATGAAATTAATTATATTAGCAATTTTGTTATAAGCAAAACGTGCAATTACTTCTTTCGCAAAAGTTATTAATTTTCACAATTATTCAGTTATTCAAAATTACATTTCTAATTACTTCTTTTGCAAAAAATCTATAAAAGAACCATTGCATTTATATCACAGCATTTATTTTACATACTTAAATTTCTAATATTCTATACATGATAGGCAAATTAAATTAACTTAACTTATCCATAAACTAATTACTCAAGTTTTCATACATTTTGTATAAATACCGCAGCATAGTATCATGGGCAGAAAGTACCATTACTGCATTAACTTCAGCTCCCATACATAAAATAATGTCATCTCTCTCTTATGATGCTTAGTGCTATAGCAGTAATTTTGTTACATTAGGAGCCATTTTCTTATCGCATTATTGAGAAAACAGTAAGGATAGAACTTACGATTTTATTTTAGTTGTTTTGATAACAATGGGGCAAAATATAAACCAAGATTAATAGAAGTAAATGTGGGATAAAAATATTTAATTTTATTTCATCCTGAATGGGAAATTGATCATAAATATTCGCCTGGATTAATTAATAACACAATTTAGGCATTAGTTGTACTATACGAGATAAATTTATCGAAGAAAAATAGATCCACGATTATAAGTAAAAAGACGAAAATTCTCAAGTTGTATATTTTTATAAACCGAAATCAATATTATAAATTCATTCATTATTATACTTCTGTGATTGTGTCTTGTCGCTTGTGCGTAAAATGCTTACTTAACAGATTTTAATATTAGCAAACTGACAAAACAGTCAATATGCGTAACGAAGTATGTGAAAGGAGCTAATAGACTTGAAGTTTGCTCAGATATGATCAATAAATATTGTGCAGTTTGATGATCTAGTTATATGTAGTAACCTTCAATACAAACGGAACCACCAGCGACCGAGTGGTGAAAACGTTGGAGCACTGTTAAATCGGACCTATTCAAATCCGGATGAATGGCTGATTGCATTTGTGTTTTTGTGTTTTTTTCCTATCTGTAGTGTAAATAGGAGCTAATTTCCATTAAAATGCGCACCACGAAAGCATTCCTTCCTTTAAGTGCTTTTTCTTTAACATCATTTGTCATAATCTAAATAATGAAATGTAATCAAGATAGGCGGAAAATTATGATTTCTGTATCTATGAAGGTCGTTTGCATGAGGCATAGAGAGAGACAGATAGTAAGAAATTAACTATTGCTTTTCTTGGGGGGGTTAACAGTTTCTCTCACCTTTGAATCATTAAGTTAAATGTTTCATGTTTCATTTAGTTTTTTTAAACTTTTTCTTCTCTTTTGCATGCATTTAATTTATTCCTAAACCGATAAATATAAATTTATAAATCCCTCCAAAAATTATTTTAAAATTTAAATTACATTAATACATTAAATCTTTTGAAGCTTTCGGAAATTTAAGTTACACTGTACCAACATTGTGTTTTCAACAGTAGCCTCTAATGAGAGACCAAAATAATAGATTTAACCAGCATGAGATTTAACACAAAGGTTAATCATTTTCGTAGCTTTAATATTTAACATATTAAATCAGGTTAAACCAGACATTTACAAAACCAGAAATAAATTATATCAAAATGGAGGTAAAGCAAAGCATTTGAAAGTAAAGGAGTTATAATTAAAGTCGTTTGAATTACGAAAATATTAAAATGTTGCAATGCATTCCTTTAAATGCCAATCATTCTTCCTATATACTAGGCAATCGCTTCAAAAGAACTAATTCTAAGAAACAAACCGCCACAAATTACAGCCTTCGGTAACTTCTTTTAAATTCCAAGGACGCTTTTAAACACATAAAATATACACTAAAGCGAATTAAACCGAATTTTCTAGAGAGAAGCGTTGAGTAGTGGACAGGATTACCTTTCTTGGCCAAGTATTCGAAATCGAATCCATTTAACAACAGTTGCAAAACTTTCTTGAATCTATTCCCATGCGCCAGTACCCAAATTAAGCAGCCTGTCGCCTTAGATCCGTATTGATTGTTTAAACTAAGATAATTATGATTAAAGGTTACCTCGCTTCCCTTGTTGGAACTTTAGGGACAACTGAGTTGAAATTAAAACGAATAATCAACGTCTTTGAGTCGAGAAGAGTCCAATGTTATTTATCGGCAACTGGACCCAGTTTCGAATGCATACGAGGTGGTATATCACACAAGTATGCTCATTGCCATTCGTGTTCATTAATTTAATGGGTTTGTTGTCATCGAAACGTAGTGCACGTAACATAGTATGATAATTATTTATTGGTTTATTTTAGTATACTCCAAATGAATATAGCCATTAGCGACATTTTAGATAATAATACGAATCTAAACCATAAATATTTTGTTGTGGTAAGAACGTGAAAACTTTTTCTCTTAAACGGCTGTAATATTAGATTTACAAGTGATATAAAATATAAATTTGATTTATGTCATTTTTAGTGATGAAAAATAATAATTATAACTCAACTCACTAGGCTACTCTGTACGAAATAACAATTCATTACACTGGCCTATGAATGAAGACTTTGCCCCTTGCAGTTGGTATACATGTGCCTTATATTAACGTTTACACGTTACTTATTGAGTAACAGGTTATTAAGAATTACGTGCTATGTACTCTTCTATTAGCATTATTCATTGCGCAAAAATTTATTATGCCGTTCATTGGAAACAGCAAAATAATTTCTTTTCACTCTGTGAAAAAGATATACTTTAAAACTGTGAAACAAATTTCATAATTGTTTCAATATTTATTAAAAATTTAATTAGTTTTCTTAAAAAGAATCATTTTAAGATTTAAGCTAAATGGCTTTTGAAGAAAAATACATATTTTGACTGTCATTTTGGTACTAAACTTAGAAGTGAGAAAAGAAATCACTATGAAAAGACAACAAAGCTGAAGTTTTGCAAATAAAGTTAACAGAATGATTAAAGATGATTGTGACATATGGAATAATTCATATTTTATAGCGTATATGATGACTTTTAACTCATATACTTTGTATGTTATTAACGAATAAGACGTGGCTGTAAAATATTCGAAGAGAAATCCGTATTTTGACTGTCATTTCGGTAGTAAACTTACAACTGAGATTATTATCACTATTAAAAGACAACAAAGCTTTTTGAAGTTTTGCAAATAAATTTCCAATTTATGATTTATTGATTAGAAGATGGTAAGAAACTGATACGCATGCAGTAAAAACAGATGTACTTCGATACTGAAGTTCTTATCTTTCTTGGGGCTAAAAATATAAATTACGATATGTAACCGAATGGCAAGTTTACCGCTAGTCTTGCACTCTGGTTTTGATTCAAAATATAAAAAAGGGAGGTTAAGAAACCATCTGCAACACGTATTGTTAAAATCCGGTTACACCATCTGCTTCGGCACAGAAGAAGTAAACTCTCAGACGAAAACGCAAATAACGATGAATTTTTGTAAACGAATGCGAAACTGCATTATTTACAAATTCTATTGTGTGAGATAACTTAAACGTACCACCTGAAAGATATTCACAGAAAGAAATTAAACATCAAGAGAGTTATCGCCTTTGATGCTCATTAATATGCATACAAATTCAAACGTAAACTCAAACAAAACTTTTCTAGACCTTTCTTGTGGGATTACAATTTTAAACTGATAACTTACATTATAATGAGTTGTTCTCTTACGTAAGATATGAATGTAGTCGAATTGCTTTAACAATCGTAGCTGCCAAGCCATATATATATACTATACAAATATTTAAATGTAATTGAAATATATTGAAATATTAAACTTCTCTGTGTGGTTCAACTACGTTGTCGATACCTTCACTGTGTTTGACAGCAATAAAGAAGATTTAAATAAAGTTGTCTCAATAATGAATTTCCTTGTTTCCGTTATTCAGTTTGTAAGGATTTTAAGTTCACTAAAGTTTATTTTATTTTAAAACTTTACTATAGTCTCTTATTTTCGACTTCCGGCCAGAATTAACGCGTGAATATGTATATGCAAATTGTACTTGCTAACGCTTAAGTATTTAAGTTGTGGGTTTTTGCCAAGAGAAGAGAGAAGAAGAGAGAGTCCTCTTGCTACGAGTCTTTACGGGAGCTTGCCATCAGTTACTGTCCGCCTTTAAGGCCAGAGATTTAAACCTTTTGAAAGTTAAAAACGTATTGTAGTTTTCCTCAGTTTACGTTCTACAGACGTAGTAATTTAAAAGGCTGGTCTTAGTGCTAGTCATCTGTGTAAGATATTAAAAATTAGCTCTTATTTAAATTTTAGTTAGTTAGTAGTCTTATATACTTTTACGTTCAGACCACAGGTGATTGGTCTTTGTATCCCGAAGTCCGGAAACGTACGTAAAATCGATAAGCAAATAAAGGGTAATTTGAACCCTACTTATCTTTGTTGTATCTTCTACACACGCACGATGATAGCTTTTAGTAAACTTCCTGTTCCTACTTAGGACTACAGTTATGTTTGCGAAATCAATTAAAAGAAACACAAGTCCTGATAAGTATTTTTGTATTTTGGATATCCAAGTTCCTTCCATTCTTCGATATCTTGATTACATGCAATACATCTAATTTCATGATTATCTGTACCGTATCTGCATGTCTTCTGTTCTTCGCCATCTGTTTACCTCTGTCCCGTTTCTGTGAACATTCATTTGTCTGTTTGCCTTCCACTACGCTTTAAACTGTATCATACAACTAAATAGAAGTTTAGCTTCCTTTTATTCTTTCGTTTTCTGAGCACTCCAAGTTTCTTCCTCCAAGTCGGCTCCTGATTAAGAATTAAATTACTTAAAAGCAGTTGCTAATGACAGAGGTTTTCACCTAGTATTATCAACCAAGTGGTCAAAATATTTTAATCTCAACCTAACATAAAGCTTTGCCTGGCTTTAGGAAACTACACGAGTTTGTATTCTTTACGTCTATTAGCTATAAAATTGAACGCATTTTATAGAAGTTTCACTTTTGTGTCGATTTTTCTTCGAGCAATAACATTCATTGTTCCATACTTAAATATCCCATTCCGGATATGAACTCCCGGATATGAGTATATGCAGTATCCCATGCCAGTGTGGTTTAATATGCATTGGTCAAATTAAGAAAGCCTTAAAACTTTGCACAAAGGAACACGAAACAAGAAGCATGTGTTAGAGAGAAAAGAAACACATAGATACTTTGTTGTCGAATACTGTAAGTCCCAAAATTACATCTTCCATTTTCCTAAGCCAATTTTACTAAAAACATCTTTCGTTGGCGAACTAGATTTTCAAGAAGCTTCATTTTCTCATAAAAATATTACAGTTCTAAGTAATGATCCAAATTTCAATCCAAATTTACTCTCAATTTTTAAAGAAATTATTTCGTAGGTGTTTTCATTTCTCATCACTGGATGTACGTTTTCGTTTTTTTCTTTGTTGTTGAAACTTTCTCGAATTTTCTATTCTACTGTTTTCACTGTTATATAATGAGCACAGTCTCCTCTTTAGTCATTTTCACTCTTGCGGCTAAAGAAGAAAGTTCTCTAATCATCAATTCGAAACTAGTACTGCAAATTTAAAAAATTACTACTTACCGGTTGCCCGAACTCTCTAATAATCACAATTTTATCTTTCTTTAAGCTCATTAAAGCTGTAAACGGATTACATAAAATTACATCAGGTAATCAGCCAATGCTTTTTAACTTGTAATGCCAAAACGTGTGACAAATTTCATTTATTTCGCACGAATTTAAACGCCAAACCTCATTTAACTTCATTAATTAAAAGAGAACTATAGAAGAAAAATGCCTAAAAAGTGGAAGACTCCTTAATAATTTAGTAATTACTCATGGAAAGTTTGAAAAGTTTTGTGTCTGAAACACGGAATTAAACTGAAAATTAAAATAGCTGGAAGGCTTTCGAGCAATAATTAATTCGAATTTCCGCTGCAAGGGCAAATGAAATTCACTTAATATACATATTCTGCGTTGTTCATAAAAGGCAATTAAACAGTAATAATTCAAAAACGAAATATGTTCAGAAAGCCAGCCTTCAAAGCAAAATCTTGCTTTTCGAATCTAGCTCAATAAAGAGAAAAGAAACTGAAGTTTACGATGCAAAATTGTTTTTAAATATGTCGTAAATTGAATATTATCTGCTATTATTTGAATAATTAAAATAAGCATTTGCTGCTCAAGCAAGCTTTAAAAATGCATAGATATTTAATTTTAATTGCATCAAAATTAGAAGATTAATTAAAAATACCCATTATATGTAACAGCGAACTATTTCACCAAAAGAAATAGAGCCATCTTTGTGTAAAATTTAAAGCAGACTATATTTTCGGTTTAATTAACTCAGTCACTCCTAATGGAGTTTTCTTAACAAAAGGTTTGAAACACCAGATACCTTCTGATTGCTTGATTTATGAAAAGATGTTTTCATAGCTACCAAGCTCTTTCTTCTTTTATATTTGCATTTAACAAGCTAGAATTCTGAATATCCTCATTATTATTCTCTATTGATAAATTCTTTCACTATTATCAATCTTCTTCTATTAACAAAATATCCGCGAATAATTCTACTAGAAAATATTTCCAAATCTAGATGCAGAGAACGTTTTTAATATGTAATTTATTATCAAATCACTAATAAAAATATTTTTGAAAATTCTTATAAAAATATTTGTTTAAATATATTCAAATTCTGTTATATTGAGTTAAAAATTTAGTGATAAAACTATATATTATACTAAATATATAAGAAGGTTTCGCCTCTTCCTGTGCATACTGTCAGAGTGTAAGTGGTTAACGTATTCAGGTGGAAAATCCATGGTTCAAATCGATTCAAGAGCATAACTGATTTCTAATAACTCTTGAAAACATTACAGGCTTTACAATGGCGTATGAAATGGAAGAGAATATTTTCTCATGTCTTGGCCGTGCCCAACTGTCAGCTAGAAGATCCGTGGTTCGAATCCTGGCTAGGCAGTGATTAATTTCTCATGACTGCAGGCTCTGAGAAACCTTATAGGCTCTACAGCGAAATGTAAGTATTATCAAATTTCCCTGTGCGTGCTTTTATGGTGTAAAGACATAGCACATCCAACTACTATTGGAAGGTTCGTGATTCGAATCCTGTGGAAAGTATAGAATATTTTTATGTTTTCGGTTTAAAAAAAATCTAATAACCTCTGGAAATGAATTAAAATTTTAGAAAAAAAATAAACACATTACTTTTTATGCATAGAAGTGTAATTTATAAATACATAATAATGTAGCGGAGAAAAAAATTAACTTGAATTTTTCTAGCAGTTATGGTTAGAGTTTGTAAATCATAAGAGCAACCTTGATCCAATAAGGACGTCCTTGGACAGAGGCGGCTATACCTATGAGGAGCAATTGATCAGCTCCAAGTAATTTATACTTAACTTTTAAAACCATTGTTACTAGATTTATAGGTATTATGTTGACTTGCTGGTGAATCATTGGACTTAACTCATTGTACCACAATTTTAGTTAAGTGAATTCCAGTTGAGATGAGATACTATTTAATTTCGCCAATAAATACAGGAAAACCAATTTGCTCTTTTAACCAAGAAAATGTAAGGAACTTAAGTAACAAAAAAATTCTCTTTATTACAATTTTCAAAATTCAAGACAAATCATTTAAGTCTTAAATGTGCTTTTGTGTCCTATTAGCCTCGGAAATATAATAAAAACATTCCTCCTTTTATTTTCAAAGTAATATTTGCAATTAACATTTAAAGGTCTTATCGTTTTGCCGCCTTCTTAAATGGCGAGCAATGGAACGTAACAGGTGCAGTTAATTGTGTTAATTAAATAGAATTCACTATTTACTTTTTTGCAGAAATTCCCTTAAGTACTATTAGTTTTTTTATTTTTTTCAGATTAAGGGGAATCACGACTCGCTGCAGAAATCCATTTGAGAGAAAGAATTTTTTTTCCGTTCACTCTCAAAAGGGAATTTTAAATATCCAGAATTCACTTAAGGATCGGTCTCTTAGTTTTGATTATGGGAATTTACTGGTTCATTAAGCTCGTTAAGAGATTTAAGTAATTAAAATAGAAATTACATTGAGGATTACGAAAATAAACTTTGGAGAAGAGATTTATTTTAATTACATATTTCAATCATAAGATTTTGTCAGCTAAAGTAGTTTTTTACTTTCGGGCATTTCTTTCCCAATTTGCATAATGTATTCTGAGAAAGTTAAAAAAATAGACGTTATACTGTATTCAGAATTTTCCTGTTATAACTTTGCTATCTGTATATTGCCATTTTTTATTTTGCCCTTCTTACTAAATCTATACGTAAATAAAAAGTTCTTACAATAACAGACTTATCGAGATTGCAGGAGTCACGCCTTGTCTATACGTTTCTCATTATTGAGCAAGTGGATAACTTACCCAACAGCGACCAATATAACGTGAATGACAACCAGTTTCTCCTTAAGCAACTTTTTAATTAAAACTCTATTTAAGAAAAAAGAAAGAAAATCTGAAAGGTTTCAGATTTTAAAATGCGTCTAAAGGGGCGTTCTTGTAATGTTTTGCGTGTTACCTTTATTTATTAAATATCATATACTACGCACTCAAACCATAAAATTCTTTCAGCAGCAATATCGCAAAATAATTTTAAAATGAGCATATCTTTAGAATTTCCGATACAGAGTCTCGCGCGCTGGAGATAATTTTTTTTCGTACAGTGTTGCCCATTGCTTGCTTTGAAATTGTTTAGCTTTTTAATCAAAAATTCGTTGAAGTGTTACAAAATATGAAATCGATAATAAAGCAAATTTCAAATTCAATTGAGGACTTCCAGGGCAACTTGCCCTTTTGGACCAGAAAAATGCCCAGAAAAATGGGTTTATCAACAAATAATGGTATTTCAAGAATCAGAATCACATCTTGTCCGTAAGCTCGCCGAGGATACGAGTTACCCAACAGTGATCGATTCGAATGTAAGCGAACTGACAAGCCGCCTTGGCATGGTTTTCCTCGTTTCTAACATGAACCAGTTTCTTTTACGGAAATCTTCACTGCTCATCTCCCCTTAAAGCTGTATGCCAGTAATGAGTTCCTAGGATAACCGACTAATCAACAAACCAATAATTCTTCAAAAATAACATTCTCTGCAAAAAGCTGCATACACGCGACCGAATGAACAACTTATCTATATAATAACCATTTCAAATTTCAACTGATTTGTGTAGTTTCTTTGGCGTTTTGTGTTTTCTGCATGGGTAAGGAGAATAAGAGTTCCGGCAGGCAACCCTCCCTTTAAACCTAAATGTAAATAAAATAATATAAAAGGCTAGTCAAGAAACCTTTGATTTTTGAAAGTCACGTCCTGTGTGTAATCTTGCCCTTTTGTGATTGAATAAATTACGAAACAACGGTGGCACACATCATCGCAAATTGGCTGATGCCATACGCGATTTCGGAGTTTTCTCCGTACGTAAAAATTCAAGCCAGTGTCTTTAGATATTCCTTCCCCAGGCACTCTATCCTTTGTTTTATTTCATTAAACTATCAGAAAAGCACTATCGATAAAGCACTTAACCATTTAGCTGTCTAGCAAGTATACTAGAATGGTTACAATCATTCTAATCTGTCTCTAATCTGTCTCTCCTTGCCTTCCATCTACTACTTGCTTCCCAAATTAAATGCTTGAAATATCATATATTGAATATACTTTTTCCAAATGTTGAAATTGCAAAAAATTTCGTTTCTAATTTCCTTTATTTTAAGTGAACTTTGATAAACACTAAATGCGTCAAAAATGCAGAAATTCTGCAATATGAAAGAACCGCTAGAGTAGGTTAAACAAAATTTTAAAATTTTAAACTTATAAGTCCAGAAAAGTTAGTTTATTGAATATAGTCAAGCACATGAAGGTTATAAGCCTCAAGGAAGGGATCCTTTCGTAAATAAACCTCTGAGGGAAAGGGATTTGTATAACCACGAAAACATCAAACTCAGTCTCAGCTAATTCGCCGAGATTTGAATCGAGTCAAATATCAGTGTTCTGAGGTCTGAATAAGTCACTCCGTCGCTGGGGGCCTAAGCCAACAAAAGGAAATCTTGAAAGGGATAGTTAAGGGATAAATGTTTGAATAAAAAACAATTCATAGTAGATAATTGTTAATTAATTATTACTAATTATTTCAATTATTTAATATTTAATTAGGACAGGGCATAAGCAGCATACAGACATTTTGAGACGAAACCTTAAACTGTTGAAATATCGTAAAATGAATTCTACTGAAACAACAGTTACGAACAAACGAGCAACCACTGAACTCTGGGC
Organism: Stegodyphus mimosarum; assembly: GCA_000611955.2. Lineage (NCBI taxonomy): Eukaryota > Metazoa > Arthropoda > Arachnida > Araneae > Eresidae > Stegodyphus > Stegodyphus mimosarum. The sequence goes on along the minus strand of KK114541.1, from coordinate 614,579 downwards.
AATTCGACACGTGCTCAATATCTGATGTGCTCAATACGTTGTTACGAGATGTGGATATCCATTTCAACTCCTTTTTTTTGTATACTTGAATTTAAGATATTGTTGTAACCAATTCAGAATATTGCCATCAAGACACGCAGTTCGTATTGTAAAGGTTGCAAGAGGAGCATTCGTTTTAGTTTGTTATCATTTGAAGTTTTGTAATACCTACTAGAAGAGAAAAATAAAATTCTGCTTACGTTTGCGCATTTAATTTGTATTTGCGTCAATAGTTAAGCAGCAGCAAGAAGATAATATGACACAAGTATATATCAAACCGTTAGACTAATTGTTATCGATAGTTATTAGAAGTCAGCAGTAAGTTTAAGTTATTTTTCACCATAGATATTATACATTGTGCTTTTAGTAATCGAATTTGTATACAAAACATAACTTACAACGCTGATTTAATTTCACTACTTATTTCAAGGAATACAAAAACAAATTTTGTTCTGAATTTTATTCCATATACACTTGTGCAAAAAAACCACAGATAGTTTTCTACTCTGAACCTTTCTCCATTTGTCACGATCTGCCGAAAACATATTCAAAAAAATATTTTCGACTAGGAAAAGGCGTTTATTTATGCAAACCAAACACAAACATTTCTTCCTTTATCCTCGATATCGCTTTTCTCACGAATTCCACACCAAAGAATTTTTTGTTTCTAGCATTTCAGAAGGTATTCTTCAAGAACAAGAATACAAACCTGACTGCATTTACATTTAATGCTTACCGTACTTTGAATATAGAAGCTACAAGAGCAAAAAAGTAATAAATTACTTTAAGTCATATCGACTACTGCACAAAACCGGTAAAAAAAAAAAAAAAAAAAAAAAATACAAAGAAAATGTTAAATGCCTTTCCTTGAGAAACTAAAATTTTCGTACTGGAAGACTGTTTTTAGCCTGCCTAAAGATAAATTTTAAAATATTACAGATGCACTTAGTTTAAATTGGACTGCAATCCAGAATTTGCTAAAGAGAAATGCTAATTATCTATCTGACTAAAGGCACCTTTTCTAAGAGAAACTGATTTCCATTTAAGTAATGCATGGGGAAAACCCACGAATGCGGTCACGCCGTCAACTCCAGTGCGATGAACAAAATTCAGATTGAATCACTAGTATAGAACAATCTCATAGCTTCATAGTCCAAATATAACCGATATCTTTCAGGAGTATTTTCATGGTTCATCAGGTACTTCAATCTGGTTACTTCTAGAATCCTTGCAATGATATTCATGTCTGAGAAAACTCATCAGAATCATCGGATGTTGTTATCCCATTTATGATTAATTCTAGTGGACTAATTTGCGTTTTCTCGCAACGCTAATTTTCTGGGAAGCTCCTTTAGTAAAACTACTTTCGAACTCTGAAACGACCAAATAAATGAGTGAAGTGTTGTGTAGCGAAATTAAGCTAATTAATTAATTCATTCATGTATATTCTAAATTACGCTACACAATATGTATTTATTTAATTTCTGTGTTAATTTGGTGTACCTTAATTAGAGGTTTCTCTTAAGATAGCAAGTTCGTACTTTCGTTTTCGGAACGCGATTGGCAGCAGACAATGGGAATGGGTGTGTTTTCATGTTATAATCTGGATTTCAAAATACTTAATTTGAGTTTATATAATTATAATTATGCTAAAAGAAATAGAAAGATTTGCACTTTAATTTAAAATTGTTTCCATGTTGATAACTTAATTAGTTTGTGAAATGTGCTAATTTAATTAATAAAAGTTTTTAGCTTTCGTAGGATTTAGTGTGATTGCTATCTTGTCTATATTAAGCTGATTTCGAGTGATTTATGGAGATTTATGAGGGTATATTACAGATGTCATACACAAGTCACCTTGTGTTTCCGGTAGAGTTCTAGGTTTACTGTTAACACCTCTTTTTATTTGGCTAGTTTCTGGCGAAATTAAGGAAAGGTGTTGAATTAACGTTTTGAAAAGTAAGAATTTTTATACTGTTTTCTTCGGGACGTGTCGATCAGGAATTGTCACCCTTTTGAGTGAGTTTTGGCGCCGTTGGTAGGCGTTTGTAACAAAAAGCCAGTGCACGCGATTTTCGCTCTCTCGAATGCTCTTTTCCTCCGGTTTTGGATATGCTGAATCTAAGTAGAACGAGGGACCATTTCTTGCTCCCTCTGGCTTCAGCATAAAAATGTAATAATGCTGATTAAAATCTCTGCCTAGTTTGCATGCCTTATATCGTTCTACATCTTACCTTAGTGTTCCGTTTGCAGTAGCTACACCGCAAGAACATGCCGTTCAGTTATCTTCAAGAAATGAAATTGCAGACCAGTTAACATATTTAATATCGTTCTACATCTTAGCTTAATGTTCCGTTTGCAATAGCTACATCGCAAGAACATGCTGTTCAGTTATCTTCAAGAAGCTTCAAGTTATACTGCTGACCAGAAAGCTGAATTTCCCTGTTCTTCCTAAATTTTGGAATGGAGATGGTCGTCTTCCAATGTAAAGACCTTCCAATCTAAAGGGCTTCTACACCGAACCATTCTGTTTATTTTCCATTCTACCAGTGAACCTGCGGTCCCGTTCGTCTGAGTAGTGTATCCTACTGTTAAATCTTCCGGTTTGAACTCCGGAGTGAAGAGGGTAATTTTTTCTAAACATCTGTGCGTTACAAGTTCTGCGGGATTTTGGTGGAAGTTTCATCGATGTTCAGGAGGAAGCAGCAAGTTAAAGGTAACGAATTTTGGATGAAAGCTTGATAGGAGTTTAAGTAAATGATTGTTGGGAAATAGTTAAAATACTGGTTTAAAAAATGCCTTGGTACAATCCTAATTGATTTAAAAAAAATAATGTGTTAAAATACTTGGTTCAAATTCTTTAATTGTTTTTTTGTATTTCAATAATATCATGTCCGGTTAATCTAATAGCAATATGTTATGAATTATGATTTTGAATGAAAACAATCTATGCCTTGACATGTTAATTGCATAATATTTTTTTAACTCCCGGGTGCCTAAACTTCAAAATGCCAATAGTTTAAATTAATTATACTGGTGAAATAAAAGTCTTTTTCATTTCATTTATAAATTTAGTATGATGTTTTATTTTATTTACTGGTAAACTACACATTACACCAACACAGGTATTCTTTGGGTTGTTCGGATATTTAAATCATTAAACACAACGTACTTTAACTGATTGCTTTAATGTACTAGTTTACATTTGGTGTTCTTCTAAGGCACTGATATAACATTGGTGCCGTGAAAAGGCACTAATATAACAGAAGCATTGTTTCTTGGTCAGTAATTGCCTTAATTAAATTACATGCTGTCACAAATAAGTGAAACAATTTCTTCCTATTTCCTTGATCATGAATTTGCCTTAAACCTCATTCAGATAGACTTGAGTCCCAATTAAACGGTGGTGTTCTTAACCGTTATCATCCACATGTTAAGGTAGTGCCTGAAAGCAATGTAACAGTGCTTTACATATGACTGATGATCTGAATGTATTGTCCATTCTGCTGAATGTGACGAAAAGCAAAATTACTCATGTGGAGAATTAGAATGGAAGCCGAAGGTCTGCAAAGGGAGAGGAGGGGATTTCCTTCTATTTACGCGATGTCGCACATCAGTAAAGATAAATAATCCAAGATTATTCAATGTTTAACTGATGTAGGAACTGCAGGAGAAATGAATAAAGTACGCATTGGAAAATGATTTATATGTCATCATTCACTTAATTTACACTTAAGCAAAGCTGAACTTGTATTCTCTAAAACTTGAAATTATTTAATTCTTTATTACATAAATAGTAATTAAAATAAGGGAATTCGATTCAAGATATTATATACTTATTCTAAGCTACATTCACAGTAAATATAAAAATTACAATATGAACCAAGTGTAATCTTTGGTAATAGGATATAAGATGCATAAGAAATTGAAATCTGAACCTTTTCTTAAATATTAAGTATACTGATTCAAAACTAAATTTTAGAAATGGCGAAACCGGAAAGAATTACATGCCAAATGAAACTTGACTTGATAATAGTTGTAGCTGAAAGCGACTATAATGTTGAAATACTGAAAGCGCTCACAGATTAATGTGAACATTTTTTCTGGCATTTCTGTACAGCAAACACAGCATGTTCGTGTAGAATAACATCTGCCATTTCTTCAGAGTACATAGTCCAAGAAGCGTAAGTTATAATAGAGTATGGCTGCTATGTAAATATTGAATCTACTGTTCTATAGTAAGAGCTTACTCAATCCGATACTTTGCAATGAGCTGATTTGTACATTTATCGCAGGACAAAAGTATGAGTAACTGCTATAAATATGGTTCCGTATTAAGTTACAACAAAAGTACTTTTTTATAACGGCACTTCATGATATTGTTTACAAAGCTGTCGATCCAAAATGATGATTCCACGGTAATGGCGACCGAAAATGCTTTACGACAAGGTACTAAAAAGATGGCTAAGGATTATTTTTCTTTATGTACTGTTATTTTTGGAAATGCATTTCCAGTTGTAATCTTCTTACAGAAAAGATATAGAATGAGTTCTTGACAATGAAGACAGGGAAAGTTCTAGAAAAAGTTCTAACATTTTATATTTTAATCATTCAGTAAAATTTCCAGTTAGCAAAATATTTATTGCTTTTTACTAGTTATAAAGTATTTATTAAAAATATTGCAAACCTCTATAATACAGCATTCGCATATATAATCAAGAACAAATATACTGATATAGGCCACATTGTATTGTAAGTAGTTCAAGACACCTGAGAACAAATTTAGACAACGTTTTCGAGCTAGAAATCATCGAGTTTGAAGATTAATGATATTAATTTGCGTGAAAAGTATTCATGTAAAGCCTTTTAGACTTTAGCTTGTAAATTTTTGTGACTAACTGAAATTTTGATAACGATCGTGCAAAACATTTCAGAGTCCATCTTTATAATCTAGGACTGTTTTAATTAAATATGCCTTTAATTTTAAAAGATCTTATAACTGGAAATTTACTTCTAAGATTAATGTTTACCAGATACTTTTATCAATCATTCTGCGTAACAAATGTTGTTGCTGCTGTTAAAAGTCTAAATTCTTCAAATAAAAAGAAAATGTTTAATTAATAGTAACCTTTGGTCTTACGTTGATAAATTGCAACAACAAAGAAAAACCACTGTAGGAAAAAATTTATTGTAACACTTAACCACCGTGATAATATTATGAAAACAAATGAATTGCCGGAGAAAACTGAACCTAGTTTCCACATACTCTAATGCATCCTTATGCTATAGAGGTTCATGAATATTCTGATAACTATCTTAACACCTGTAGCTTCAGAAATTAAGGGACGTGAAATTAATTGAAAAATATATCTAAATTAAATTTGGGGAATAATTTTGTATCTCAAAAACTTCTAAACATACTAGGCCATTCTACTATAAGAGATTATTGTATAACGTTTAAAAATTTTTGCACATATCTCTGTAGGTATTGTTTAAATACAAGTTTTAGATGTTAAGAAAAACTTCAGTTTTAAAATTAATTCTACCTGTCTGAACTTTATATGTGAAATTCCAGATCTCTGTTCAAAACAGGAAGATGATAAGTAAATAATAAATGTTTTGTTCAGTACTAAATAATCTATTAAAAGCCATCTGAAAAAAGAATCGAGATATGAATTGTAGTTACCTTTGGATTTATGATGTTGGTTTTCAGTTATGTAGACACTGAATACTATCAGTACATTTCTATTAGCCTAAAAGCAGGCATTGCCAGCTATGTCTCCGCGCCAAACTAGTGCCTTAGATATTAGGTCTTGTCATGCGTTTACCGTTATCTAATGTATCTTCTCTAGTTTGTCTTCAGCCGTGCCATTAATTTTTTCCTTCATGTTTCCGCCATGTCTTTTTACGTCTACTTCATAGCTTCTCCGACGAGATTCATGTTAATGCCAAATATGCATTTGAAAATTATTAATAGCTTACTTTTGTTTAATTGGGAAAATTAACTAAAATCATCTCTTATGTGAAAATTAGATTTTAAAAATTTAATTAAAGTTCATTCTCAGAGTTATAATGAATAACTTGTCACACTGCGTGTTCATATCATTTGTTACGTCATTTTTTTCTTAAATGACGTAGTGGGCTGCCTGCTGTGTCATTGAGCCCATCTTCGAATCCCTGAGAATGCTTGGGTGTTTGTAAACGTACAGCATCCTTGAGGCATGGGGGCACTTAAAATATGCTGCGAGTTTAATATCTTCTCGAGTAACTTCATGGAAAGAAAAGACGGGGGGAAGACCCTTGGATCTCTCCTCCCAGGGATTGTCTTTAAAATAGCGACGAACTGCGAAATCGTTCTGTCGTCTACAAATACTCCAAGATCCATTCTAACGTTAAGCGCAACTCTGCGTTCCTGGGTACAATAAAATTTGTTGACTGTTCTGATGTTACTCTCATATACGTGCAACTGGCAGAGCGGAAACGTCCCTGAATACGGATAGTTAAATCTGCACTCGAAACTTGACGAACAGGCTGAACAAATAAGATACTTCGTTATTTTCACGTGAGTAACGTGAATGAGAGACACAATTTTCGCTATATTGTCCTCTACAAAGGCATCCTTCCCGATAGGCAAATAGGCTCTGAGTTGCTTGCCTTAATCAATTAGTCTAAGAAAAATCACAATAATAACAAAATATACGTAAAGTATAAGACTTTTGTTTGCAGATGTATGTAGTATGAGGCGGTCAGAAAGTGAAAGTATGCTATCTGGCTTAGAAGATAGCTAAAAATATCTTCATCTACATTACTCTAAGCACTGAGGAATTTCTATACTTTGTTGATGTTTCACAGGATCGTATTAAAACTGTTTCCTAAAACTTAAGAAGTGCTGAAAGCTTGATGAAAACGTTTTCGCACATTTGTTTAAAATTGCTGTGTAAAATGTTATGGATCTTTCTTCTATTTTCTAAAATGTATTTTACCTATAATTAATAATTTGAGATCGTTTGTTAGTTAGGCAACAATTAAAATGTATGAAGTGATGTTATAAAAATGGATGAATATTTATAAGAACATGCTATAAAACCATGATGGAGCAAGTACTGCCTGTAAGATTTTTTGTAGCGTAGAGTTTTTCATATAAAGAATCAACAAAACTAGGGGAAATTGTGTTCCCAGAAGTACTAGTTAAATATATTGCTTTTGCTAAATGATTAAATAGTTAGCTTTTTAATTTTATAAAAGAAGATGTTATCTTTCTGCTAAAGATATATTGTAGAATGACTCGATGCTTGCCATTTTTAATGAATTTAGTTTTCGTATCGTGTGTGTAAAGGGAAAGGTGCTTTATTTTATAATATATTGCATGAAAGATATTATATATAAATCAGTTATAGTTTCTTTCATATTAAATGGTTTTTCTGATGAACGAAGTCAAAAGGAAGTTTGCTTTTTCAAAAAACTGGTAAGTTTCCATTTTAAAGAAACTTTTTAATATTGGTGCCATTATTAGAAATTAAGGAAACGAAACTGCATCTTTAAGTTAATTGAAAACTGACAGAGCAATGCAAAGCAAGAGCGACAAATTAAAGCAAGTGTAAAAGTATGAGTAGCAAGAAAAACAGATCAAAATCACATGAATGTAATAATGACAATTTCAGTGCTCAGTGTTGTTAATTTCGTATCAGATATAAAATAATTATTCCATTATTCAAAGCAAATTGCTTTTTAGCTTACAATGATGATACCAGAAAAAATTATTTTGTTGCAAATGGCGTTAATTTCAGATTCACTTAGCTAGCTATGCGGCAGTAAGTGTGATTAAAATTAAATTAATGACTCTTCAGTATTTGCTTCTATTATGTGATTGATAGATTCGGTTTTGAAGCGGAGGTGAGATTAAAACCGGTTGTGAGTAAAATTAAAGAAAATACTCAGATGCATAGAGAATAAATTGCGTGGTCTGACACATTAGTGCTGATATTATTTTAAATAAATATAAAGAAAGAACATCAGTTGTATTTCAAAACGGAATAAAATTAAAACCTCGGAAGCTAAAATAAGAGAAATATGCTTCTATTCCGACAATAAAATAAGAAATAAAACTTATTTACTTTCCTAACTTTATCATTTTTTCCCTTTTATTTCAAGAAATAAAGTTAAATCGAAATTGTTGGCAACAGTCCGTAAATTACATTTTCTTTTAGGTTTGCTTACTTAGAAAGCGATAACAACAAAGAAGGGAAGGTGAAAATTTCCCCTGGAGGCTGGGATTACTTTCTGGCGTACTTGTAAGATCTTCGTCTTTTAATATTAATTTAGAGATCGCAGTTTTTTTTAGGGAAAGCAGATCATTATTCATAGCAAAAATTCATTGTTTTGTTTCTGGTGAAAATTTAGTTTTCGGGAACGTGCGATAATTTATTTATATTGAAAAAGGTGAATGGTGTGTGAAATTTATACGCATTCGAAACTTTCCCTTTGGCAATTATAATGAAGAAACTTTCTAATATTTTGTTTAATTTATTTTTATGTTGAAAAGTAAATATACTGGAAACTTTTACGAAAAACAATAAAATCGAGTTCTAATAAGAGCAAGAAAATATCATACCTGATATGGAAAATGTACTAATTTAAAACGAAAAATACGTTCCCATTTCTATAAATACTGAACCTAGTTGTTTCATAACATTAGATGCTTTATAGAAAAAAGAAAAAGAACTGTAGCAGTTGCATAATTGAGTAAATAAGGTAAGGTCGCGCAAGTCGTACCTTTTAAATATTAGGCGTAAAATCACGCCAAATGAACCCCCCTTCCAGCAAAAAGAATTACCGCCTAGTCAATCATATTGTTTCACATCGTGTTCTTCTCTCTGTAATATTTGTGAGAAAAACCGTGAAGAGAATATGATTCAATGCCTAAAATGCAAGGATGAGTACGCGACTTATGTGCTGGAGTTGACAAGAAAATGAAAATCACAGTTGTAATTAATTGTATAAGTAAATTAATTGAAAAAAGAACGTTTTATTATAACTCTCCAATTTTAAACATAGTACGATTTAAGCTACAGGCTTGTGTTAAGTTAGAGTTCATAAATTTTATTAATTTTAATTAAAGAGAATAGACTGTATGGAATTTTGTTGCAATAAATATCAACATCGACAACACAAGATATTATTACTACGGATAATTTATATTTTTTTCATAGATCCTACGATTTATACCTGTTTTTTTCTTAGAGGGTACCAATTACTCAACTTTATCCTATCCAAAAAAATAGTTTTTTGAAAAGTGTCTATAATTATTGATTGAATTAACATATCGATTTTATTCCCAATTATCTTGAGGGGATAGGAAGGAAAAGAATTTTGTACAAAGAATTTAAAATGAAAATTATTTAGGGGAACAAATGTTTCCTAATAATAAAATACAATTTTAAAGCAGTATTGTGCCTCTTTTATTTAACAGTAACAACAGAAATAACAGTAAATAAGAATAAAATACGAAATCAACTCCAAATAATTCATTTAGGAACGTTTCCTGTTGACAGAAATATTAGACATTCATCAGGGACAGATTTTAATATTTTTAATACATAATACTATTTTTAATAATATATTAAATAAATAAACATTAACGAGTGTTAAATAATTGAAAATGTCTATAGAAAACGAAAAATGAAATTTTTTGAAGTAATAACTGCACTGAGTACTGTGAGTTACATCAGATTGACAGCTGCAATAACAAAATGATAACTACTACATCTTTCTTGTATAGAGATTTATGTATAACTATAGTGAACCCACTTTTCTTTTGTCCCACAGATATAAGTTTTATTAGTTTAGCAGTTTTATAACAGTCCAAAATATATAGAAAGAAGTTTAAGGCTATATATAGAAGGAAGCATAAGGCATGCTACGATATATGAGGTTAACATCTTACGTTCTGATGTATCGAAAATTGAACACAGTTTATGAAAAAAAGGTCCAGAAATTAAAAGCGTCAAAGAATGGCATGCAATACTTCTAAGAGAAAGTAGAGTGTCTTACCATGAAGTAAGCAAATGGATGAAACAAGCAAGTAACTGCTTGATCAAATGATGAAGAACATCACGAGGAATTCAAGGCAATAGATATGAAGCATATGCTGTTGTCCGTGCTGCTTCGGATTATCCGAAATTGCATTCATAGAAATCTCTGTAATTTGGCAGTTGCTGACCATCTTAATAAGGAGCAGTATATTAGGCTAGAATCCTGCGAACCTAGGCACAGTCGGTTGGGTAATAATGCCTTGATAACAAGTATCGTATATCCACGAAGGTACACCAGTATAACTGAGAATTTACACACATTCTAAATCCACGACAGAAACAACCGAAAGTGAATTTGCTATGCTGTACCAATGGATCACTTTATCGGACTTTTGTTCTTCAAAGAAGTAATCGTGATATCTACATGCATCAATATGTTTCAAACGTTCTTCCTTTTCCAACTAATTTAAATTGGTATCAAAATTTTTCCAACAAGAAAGGTCGCCTCCGCACTCCACTTTTGCAATCAGAAACTTCCTAAATAAGGAACTTGGAAGCAGATGAACGCGGCGCAGCAGATCCATATCATGGTGCGTAATGTAAACAAATCTAATTTGTAAAATCTATTAGGATTTTCGAAGCAGGAAACAGAAAAATCAGGGATGATAACTCAGAACCTTCCGAATGCCAGCCGAACGTGTTTCAAATTACACGACACAGGCACGGGATGAAGACGGAAAAAATTCCTTCAGAGATTTTTCAGATGTGGTTCCGAGACCTGGAAGCGTATCAAGACGGAAGTGCGAGGAAAAACCAAGAGATATAAATGTTGCAAGATCTGAATGCAAAGACTGATGGTGATCCGAATGCAGAGATCTGTGCTGTCATCGAGATCTTTCCGGATAAACAATGTTGGACAGTCATTCTGGATTTCACATCGAAATTTAAGAAATACATCCAATTGAATTGTATCTAGCTGAAATTTGGTAATGAAACCGACAGACATATATTTTTGCCTACTAAAATTTCAAAGGAACTAAACAATAGCATATTTAATTCAACTAAATATGTCTTTAGTTTAAGATTTATAGCGAATTTAAATATTGGACGTTTAAAAAAAATTATACATTAGGAGATTCTCGCTTTTACTTTTAAAATAAATAAATCAAAGTGAACGAATATATATTACATTATAGCTCCTTTCCTTATATTATACAATTACTTCATGTTTACACTCGTGTGCAAAATTAAGAGAATTTGAAAATTTTGTCTATTTTTACAAAATGTAGTATACCAAAGTAGTATTATGCCGCTGAAGAATTATTCAAATATTTAGAGTCGAATACGTTAAACGTATACGCCCGCGTCTGCGAAGCTGTCATAGTGGAAGGGGTAATGGGTTTAATAATGTGCACAATGGGTTTTTGGCGATTTGTGTGCTCCTACTACTTTACGACATTCGCCTATTTTTTCCCGAAAGTTGAGTAAATTTTGTAAAGCATCAATTAGCATGAAGTTCTATACAAAATTTGCACAATATTTTGTAGAAATAAAATAAAAAAGGTGAAGGAAATATAAAAATTGCCTCTTGCTGTCCCATGCATAATATCAAATTAATGAAAATACAGTATTAAAGACAAGAAGTCGATCCAATTGTCTAGATTTTCTAATCATCCGAAAATGCTGTTATTCCATTTAGTAAAAAAATTGAAATTTTAACGTGGAAGCAGATGAAAATCGTAAGAGCACCTTTGACACTATCTTGATAAAAAACAAAACGGTATTAAACACATCTGCGGTGTTGAGATGTATCAACTAATTCATCAGACAGATTAGCTGTTCACTCACTCATGTTATTATTAAAGTACCACTGCTTAATTTGTAAAAAACGTTTTTCAAATAATACCTGATTGTTGGTTTATTTCATGGAAAGCCATGCCTTTGGATTTTTATGTTTCGATTAGATCTTCAATAGGAACTTCAATATAATTTCAGTTTATTGTGAATAAAACATAGTTTTGTTCTTTGTTTCTGCATTTGCTTAGAAAAGAGGAAAAGTTCTTTTTTTTTTCAGAAGGTGATCCAAGTATTGCCTTTTGAAACTTTGTTCTCGAGTCTCAGCTGAATGAACCCGATGAACCATGAAACGGTTACCTCTGTACCTTCCTTTATCTTATTTATTTGAAACACTAAATAAGAGCTAATAAAAAATGCATGCACTTGATGAATTGGATTGTCTTCGTTACTTAAACACTTACGACCAACCTCTTTACTTTAATCAAGGTATTTATTTTCCTTTAGAACTTTGTTTAATGTTTCTTTTTGAATATATCTGATAACGTATTCTATGGTTAGTCTATTTTTAGCATTGATAGGCAAAACAAACAGCTGCAAATCGAAAGATTCTGATACATCGCCTTTACATAAAGGTAAAATAGTAAATAAATGATACATTTTCTGATAGTGTGTACTATGTTAATAATAACGAAACTAGGTCTCAGTATTCGTATTCTACATTTATAAAGGCAGCTTTCGAATCTTATGCAGATTAACAGATAATTAATAATTGCATTTTAATATATTCATGTTCAGTTTAGGTAGACCACCCAATCAGTTGATCCCTTTATCTCCTTTAAGACAGTGAATATTGCATTAGTACAAATAACTAATAAATGGTTTATTACTTAGTTAAATCTGTTACTGCAATTGATTAAAATTATCGTAGTAGTAAATTGGTGTCGATAAACAAGAAGAGATAATAAATAAGCTAACAAAATGATCAAAAGGTACAAAAACATTCAAATGAAAATATTCGGATTTGGCTCTGAATAAACACACTAAATTAATTAGTAGTATTGTTTGCCATATATATTTATGTAGTTGCGATTTGAAGTTTATGTTTTACTACTACTGCCCATGCATATAACAATATAATGATAAAGTTTTGCGTAAATAAGTTGTATTCTCAAAAATGAAAATTTTATATACTTACCTAAATCTAAAAGAAAGAAACTTCATCATTTAAAAAATGCTTTATATATTCTAACTATACAGCTAATATTTTAGACATTATAAGCTCTGATATGGTATTCTTTTCGAAGCTAAGTGAGCAATTTTTTTTGTTGTTGTTCTGCATACAATATGTGCACATGTTTTTTTCTGGCGCGGTATACAGCAATATTCAGCTTTAGCTTGCTGTCCCCTGCAGAAATTCTAAACGTTGCAATAAATAAATTTATAAATATACTGTTCAAGAAACATTCATTGATTATAAGCTATTCAATCCAAGTAGAAATAATGCTGAAAAATACGTGCTATCATGAAATTAGTATATCTCATAGTTACGTGATGAAAGATCCATAACCACAGTTAAAATGCAAACTAATTTACTAAATTTAAAGAATCTAGCGTTTAGAATAGTTCAATTTTCAATGTAAGCAATTAATTTCATTAAAATAATAAAATATTAAATATTGTTATTATTGATTAGCAATAAATAAAATTTATTAATGCATTAATTGTGTACGTACCCCATTTTCTGCTTTCTCCTTAACAATTATTGCATTTAATAGGCAAGATGTCTATTACCAAAGGCCATTTAAACAATGAAATCTTATCTTCTTTAACAGAATCAATATAATTATTTTTAAAATCTACTTTTAAAGTATCATTCTGTGCGCTGCTGAAGGTGATTTAACTGATTCTTTGTTCCAACGGTTCTAAATAATTCAAATTTAATCGGTAATAATCTACTATTTAAAAAGTGTTTTATCTGTATTACTGAATATTATTTGTACCATTAGCATCTCTTAACAATAGCAGTATGGGACTTGAATTCAAAATGCCTTGAATCTGTGTTACAGCAGTTAAACGTTCGTCTAAAGTTATATTATAATTGCTAATTGTACATTGAACATAGTAATTAAATAATTTAATATCCACTTCTCATTAGTCATTAAAATGTTTCATTCTTGGTCTCTGCGGAAAGAAAGATAAACGAATTTATCAACACCTAATTGTTTCCACGTGCTTTTGATTCTTTGTCGTGATCTTCGTCTTGGTGATTATTTTACCATGGCTTCAAATTTGCTTATAGATATTACAACTGAAAGTGATTCTAATTGCGATTTTGATCGTGAACACTCTGGAATAGACCATTTTTCGGAGGATTTGTTATATAAGGATTGATTTGATCAAGTTAACTTTCTTAATACTATAAAATTTCCAGTTAATCTGTTCAATCGTGGAATTCAAATTCGTACTGTTATTGGAAAGTTTCTAAAGGAGAATTCTCCAAGAAGACAGCGGTGTACATCGTGACCTAATTGAATTAATTTACGATCGATTAAACAACATGTAAGGTAAGCGCGATTTCTTTACGACACACAATAAGTCTATTGCAGAATCTTTTGTTATAATCTTCTTAAATCATATGCTGCATCTAATGTCGAGATTTTTACGGTTGCATGTAGTGTTGATAACAACAATGCTATGACTCTCACGAGTGTGCGAGAGTAAACTTGGCGCAACTGCAGCGGTAACCATGCTTCCAGAAACTATCAGCTGTGGGCATCCGGACTCAAAAAGGTTGCGTGCACACCTAAAGAGGTCAGGGGTTTGAGACTAACTGAGGAGAAATAAAGTTTTTTTGAGCGTGGGTTGAGAGAGTAGAGTTCTGGTTTGGAGGGGGACATACGAAATGAAACCAGCTGCCTATATTAGGTTTTTTATTTCTCTGATATTAGAAAATGAGGTCCCCTATGTTTGCGGCGTTCGAATTCCAAAAGCTTTCAAGTTTAGGAAAAGCACATCATTCTTATTTTCCGCATGCATATAAGCAGAAATTTAATGTTATTGTAAGCGTGCATAATTTGTAAATATAACTGTAAATAGAATTATATTAAATATTCAAAAATTTCGGAATGGTAATTTTATGTTGTCATAATTGACTATACATTTTATCTCGGAGCCTGATGCAGTCAAGTGTGCAAAGAAATATATAACGAAAAGAAAATGTTGAAAATTTTGCTCATGAAAGTTGAGTTCTCCGAAATTGAAGAACCGTGGTTCAGAAAAGACTTAGACAAAGGATTGCTTTGTTTCGCTTTGTAAGACTGCCCTGCTCTAGTAGAATTATGAAGAATAGGATAATGTTAGCCCTAGTAATACATTTGGTCTTTCAGGGGCAGATTTTATAAATAATTCTGTAAATAATGTCAGTTTTATATATTATGCAAATAAATTAAATATTGAATGGTCGTTGAAAATATACTTCATAACTTACCTAAACCAGGATAAATCTAATACTGATTATCCTCTCTCTGACGTTTCGTGGATTCATGAACAAACTCAGAGGTAAACAAATACCGTCATCTTTCTAAATTTTAAATGCATTTTTCATTGAACACTGATTCTCATCAAAGAACTTACTTGTTACCTGGAATTTAACATTGCTCAACTTCAATGGTGGCCAACTAGCAGTCCGCGGGCCGCCTGTTGTCCCCGGAACAATTACGTCCTAAAGATCTGCAAATAGAAATAAAATAATTTATACTAGGATATCTCATCTATCTCAAAAATCTGAAGATACAAATTTGACTAATTTGTAGTCATAACCCTCAGTTATGAATTTTCGCAATGAGAATAGTGGCTTTGTTTGAAAGTCAATATATATCTGAACATATATATGTGGAGCACATATGTGTGCATATATATGAGTTTTTCCGTAGTTGAAAATAAGTCTAAGAAAAGAACCAAACTGATAGATGAACATATATCAATTGGTAATGAAATTAGTTTCTAGAAATTTTTTTCCAAGGTTACAAACTTCATGAAAAACGAAACGCCATGAGGGGTTATCTCTGAAAATCGTAGTAAGAAATGAAGAATTTATAATTATTTATATAGAAATATGTGTTTTTCCAAAAAACAAAATTTTTATGCGTTTAAGAAACACTTAATAAATAAAAGAAAGCTAATAAATTGTCATTATTTATTCTCAAGTAAATAAGTTATTTAATGCTTAATTTAATATATTAAAATTACTTAAAATAATCATGGAAATTTACTATTTAGTTGTAAATACGCTTTGAATTACAAAACGTAACCAACAGAATAGACTTCAGTTATAAGCCGCCCTGATGGGAAAGTGGTTGGTGACCCTAACTACCGTACCGAAGCGCCCGAGTTCGAATCCTAGAGAAGGCGTGAATGTAATTTGCCCGTCCCTTCATAGGAGGCAAAGGTAGTCCACCTATTAGGTGACTGCACAGTAAACTGATCACCGCTTTAGACTTTAGTAGTGGCTAACGTCTGTGGACGGTTAGAGTCCGCCATTTAAGAAAAATGACTCCAGGTAGAAAATTAATATAACTATGATGCGTCGTCATTATTAATGATTATGGATATTTGATAAATATCTGGTTAATAAAATTACAAATTAACTTAAAAAATTTTATTTTATTAAAACAACCTCTCATTTCCTTAAAAACATTCTGGGCTGTCAATTGCTTACGGATCGTGCCTGCGGGATTATTGAGACCACTATTCACCATCATATTGCCCACAGTAGTACCATAAAGCCAGTCGAATAAGTACTGAGAACATAAATAAATTCGTAAAAGCAGATGATTCCAGAAAAGGACCGGAAAAATTTATTCTGAGGGCTACTGGAGGTGCTAAGGCAACAAAATTCAGCTGAATATTCATAAATTTGCATATTTTAGTTGCCTTAGTACTTCCAATGATCCTTCTTCAACGTGTTATTAGATTTTTATTTAAGGAACCCAAAATTTCACTACAAACTGGGAATTCTCAGGGGCATTCTCTGATTTCTTCAAAACTGTCGAAGAAATAAATAGCATTTTTACCTATTGCACAACTTTTGATATCATTCGCATTATTGCTGGCAGAATGCCGTAAGTTAGAAATGCTCCGACACCTACTTCGTTATTCGTATTCTTCGTATTGTTCGTATTCGTATTGTTTACCATCTAAGAAGTTATCTTCAATAGAAAAGTGCGTGTTAAGTGTGTGTTTAGTTGTGTGTTTAGTGTAGTTTGGTTTATTTAATTATTGCAAAGCAAGCGATGGCTGTCAGTATAAAAGGAGAGATTACTCCGCACTTTATAAATTCAAGATGTGTTAGTTAATATTTACTTCAAATTAATTTTTGCAAACGTTTTTGTAGATAGAGTAGCATAAGGCAGATGCAACATTGCACCATTAGAAATTTAAAAGGTCGTTTAGAATACATTTTGCATAAAATATTTTAAGCCCAAAATTTGACGCTGTGGGAGACTATGCAAATAAAGTTTTCAACCAAACGTTGAAATAAAAATTGGTTTACCTATAAGCCTATCTGAAGTCAGAGTGTGCATTGTAAGCTATCAGAAGAAATCCGAAAATATACATTCAACAAAATGTCCACGGTCCATAAAAATATTGATAGCATTTTCTCCAATTATTTGCAGCAAGCCATTAGTTGATCAGTACTGATCTACAGTACCTATTAAAATTAAGAATAAAAATAATGTGAACTTAAAACATGGTGTATGACATACATGTCATAATTTCCTTCCCCCTTTAATGTATATTTCAGAAACTTTCAAAATTAGCGTGTGACCAAATCAGATTGACCTCGACGCTAAATATTAAAAGCGTGAACTATTTTAATACAATCGTCAACCGTTAAGTAATTGCTTGAATAACGAAACACAAACTCTTAAACAAGGTTTCACTTTTATGTAACAGCAGGGATTATCATCAAAAGACGCAATCGAAAAAATTTAAAGAATAATAATCCACAGTTATAGCAGCACTTACTGCCCTCTTAAACAAAGTATTCAGCTGAGATTCCTTAAGCCATCACAAAACCAGATCTTAACATGAATATCTGCTGGAAAGACTCTTTACAACAGACAGTAAGCTCAGGATTACGATAAATTCCATCTGAGATAAGACCTTAAGCTTCGGTTTAGAGAGGTTCTTCAAAGCGTAATAGTACTATTTTTTGACTTTTGCGAAAAAAAAAATCCTAATCCTAACTCATTTCTCTGAAATAAAATCCCACAATCACTCAAATTTTGTGAAATATGCCACACGTCTTTAATACTATTCCTTTTAAAGGGTCAAGGAGCTTACTGAACTTCTCCTTTAACTGATACGGTAAGAACATTTGTCCGAAACTGTTATAACCAGTTGTTAATGCGTAATCACTTAGATAAAATTTTACTTTTGCAAACATTTTACATAGTTAAATGCTTATTCATAAATTTGACTAATAATTTTATCTTAAGATAAACTATATCGATAGAAAGCTAAAATATTTAAATAGATAACATGGTTCTCCTCAAGTAAACAATAACTCCAAGGAAATTTATTGAATGAAACGTGATATTTAACTATTTGGAATATATAACATATCATTTTAGAATAAATAAAAGTAATTTATATATTGATTGAATGAGTTTAATATCAAATTTCACTATTATTTTTATTTATAAATTGTTAGAAGGAATATAAATTTGAAATTACTGTATTTACTCACATATTTCCCTTCTCGCATAATTTACCCCTTAGTCGTTTCAGCATTGTTATGTAGTGATTTTTGGTTAGTTTAGAATTATGGATTAATGTGTAGTTAATTGCAGTTATTTGTTAATTAATTATTGAGTGAGTAAATTATATGCATTAATTTATGCTTATTCTAAAATTTTTCTTCACGAATTGTATTGCTTATGTTATTGAATCAATTATTCTTATGCGAGTTAAACAGAGTTCTCATTCTTACGTTACGCGTTCGACAGTATTAGCCTTCGGGAGAAGGAGACAATGGGAAATCGGTTGTTTCTGCGTAATATTTGAAATTTAAAAATACTTCCTTTTTATTCACATGGTTGAAATTTATACCTCTTAAAGAGAAAAAATTTACCCTTCTTATGAACCTACTTTCATGACTGTACGTCGCCCCGTTGGAGAATTATGCCCATTTAATTGCTAAAATTGTTGAATTTCGTGTCTAGAAATTTATTCTGCTATAAGCGTCGTTTTGAGCACTTTCTCGTCAAGGTCATGTACTGCGTCCGGTTGCGTGGTAGGGGAGTGATAGGTTTGTCGCATTCTTTCCCTCACCCCTCCTTGTTGGCGAAGGGGGTGGCGAGGGTGGAATTTTTTTTGGTGTGAAGAAGGAAAAACTAAGTTTTCGCAGCACTGTTTTGTGTTTGGCGAGATTTGCATACTAATTCACCAAATTTGGTGATTTTCGAAAATTCTGGATTCTGGACGATTGAAATCGTCATGCAAGGCCATGCTCAGCCTCTTTGCTTTGGATTCGCAGCTGTAGAAGCACGTTATTTTTTCTTCCTCTGGAAGAGCCGGAGATGGGAAATAAGATAAAGATGAACATCTAAAAAAAAAAAAATCACTTGAAGTTTACTCCTCCGCACTTTACCATCCCCGTGTTGGAGTCGAGAATGTTGTTTTTTTCCTCATCGAATTACTACCATCAACTCGCATGAATGAGAATAGACGGAAAAGGGAGGAACCCTTAGGAGCTCTTGTTTTGCTGCACGAATGCACTTTACCATCTTCATAGTGTCTGATCCAGGTGTCCAGATTTCTTGCCGGACTCCCTCGTTCAACATCTGCGAAGGACTGGTTCGGCAGAGCCTTGTTCAACACCTGTTATGAATGGGACATCCGGAAAAAAAAATCTATAAGTTGAGTTAATGCTTAATTAAATTTTCAACGCTTCCATTCAAGTGAGTTCAACCTTTTGATTGTTAATTTCACCTGAAATTTAGTACAGCTTGCGACTTAAATTCCGTGAACATGTTTCCTAAGTAATATGGTAATTTAAAATTTTTTTTAAGAGATTTGATTATTTGAAGTAAATTTTCCAGTGATGAATTATTAATGTAAGGAGTAATTATATGTGTGTTTAATTTCCAATTAAATTCTATTTAACTTTTAGTCAAGGTTTTTCTGCTGGATCTTAAATCCAGGCTGTGTATTTAAGCAACTGCTGCACTATTGATCTATTTAGGACTTTTAACTTTAACTTGGAATGTAATTAAAATTTATATATAATGAATTAAGACAGGATATTAAATTTGTTAACTTATCTAAATTTTACCTTTTTACTTTAAGTTGTTACTATTTTTTTGGTTGAGAATTAACTTTAACTTTTGCTAATTAAGGAACGATTAAAAATTTAAATTCTATTTTACCTTTAATTGTGTAATTGAATGTAGGAATAAATGCAATCATTTTTCTCCAACGGGTCTACATGAGTATGTAATATTTTTCTAACTGCCTAAGGGATTGCTAAATTGATGTATGTAATTCTTACCTGAGTAAATTAAGAAATTTCTTGAACTAAGTAATCTCTATCAATATTGGTAAGGACACCATGCTCGGTGATTCATTAAATTCCTGTGTAATTTTATGCTGGCCAGCAGAGTTCTGATAACTGCATATGAAAATTTAATATTAATTTTTACGGTGTAAATTTTTGATTAATTCATCTCGGTGCATATTTGAAATTAACAATATATATATATTATAATTCTAAATGCATTATCTTAAATAGTTATCACCTGAACACACCATAGATCTAGAAATTTAAATTGAAAGATTGAGTGTCTTCCTTTAATGCTGCAATAAATATCCTTGGTTATATATATATATATTTGATTCAGAGTTTTTCTTATGATGACTTGTGTGAATGTTTTTAACACCAGTACTCCTGCTTGGTCTTAGGGGTTGTTCGGGTTAGTAAACACAACGCAACTAGAATTTGGTTTTTGATATTATTGTAGGCTAATTATCGTAACAGTTAGTATTTAACATTTGGTACCACAACATTTGGTGACGTGAAAATTGCCACAGAACATCTGGTGCCGCGCGACTTAGCATATAACAGCATATGACCTGATTCAGGGTAACAATGTAAAATAATTGTACAGATAAGAAAGTGCTTTGTGTGAGTAAAAAGAATGTTACTGAAATTAATGACTCTTTAAAATACATAATGTTATAAAATTAGTGTATTAAGGGCTATGTTTACCATTTAAGCCGAATTTTTAGAAACAGTATGCATCCACCAGCGGCTAAGTGGTAAAGTGGCTTAACAGTGGTAGTTCGACATGGGCTGTATTCCAGGGCTGGCTGCATGGTCGTTTTCATGGTTTTCTTCGTGTGTAACATGGATACGAGACAGTTTCTTTAGAAAGTGTTTTATGAAGGCATCACTTCCCTTAGGCAGGCAGCTAACCTTCAGTGGGCTTTTGCATAATCAAATAAACAAAATAAATCAACCGAAAATAGCACCGCATATTTTCCCCCACTGAATTTTCATACAGCAAAAATACTAAGAAAATGGGGGGTATACACGAAAAAATACATTTACTTAAATTAATGTGAACTTGATTTTACCATTAACATATGGATTTAGAAAATGAGTTATCTTGAGTAATTGAGAAAGTTTTATGACTTAGTCCTTCATGAAATGATTATCTATATTGCTAATTGTTCATGAAATGCATCGATCGAAGATATGTTAACGTGAATAATATCTGTAATGATATGCAAATACAGTTAGTACTTACAGTTTAATTTAATTGAATACCAGGAAAATATATTTAAAAAAATTAATATTATTCTTATTTGCTTTAATAATGAAAAATTTTTATATGATCAATTTAATATTTATCGCGGGTGCAAAATAATCACTTCTCTGATGCACTCTAGGCTGCATTCTCGGTGATTAAAAAAAGCAAATTATTCAGCCTTTCCGGGAGAACGCTTAGCTTGAAAAGTATCTGATCTTAAAGGAAGAAGAGAATATTTGCTGTATGGTTTAACTTTTATACTTAACCCTCTCTAAAAGATAGAAATTGACAGCCATTTAAAAAAAGAACAGCTTGCTGTATAAATGTAGCATTAACGCTCACCAGTTAATAGGCAGGCCGAAGCTTGGTGTGCGGCTATCAGAGGTCTTAGTATTGTTCACAGAAATGATTCGGTCTTAGCTTAACTTTAGAGATAGTCTACATAACGTACACAGTAAATCACATTTAGCTTCTCCTTTGCTATCGAAGGGACATTTAATCGGATCTTTTGAGTTTCTAATGCTAAAATTAGGTTCACTAATCTAATTGAAGTCTTTTAAATTTGCATTTTCTCATTTTATTTGTATCATTATTCCTAACTGGTGTTTTGTAAACCCCCAGGGGTTCGCGAGGTGAATAAAGGAGGTGCGCGAAAATAATGATGCAACTGCAGAATTTTAAATTGTTAACGTCAAAGAATAACATAATAACAAATTTACACACATATAGTTATGCACGGTTAATAGTTCAAAAATTAAAAAAAAACTTTAACCACATTAATGACATTAATTGTCTGGTGTAAACCTGTCAACATGATTGGCTTGTGCGTTTGCATGCAGACTTTAGAGTTAGACATTTGTTCTCAGCTGAGAGAGAAGGGTCGCATTAACAGACCCTCGTTCGTACAGATACCGGTAAACCTCGTATGATTTAGTTTCGATAAGTAGTATGCTCCGGTAGCTTTGTCTAGTGAAGTTGTAAGGTTTTAGTTAAACTAACCAAGTTTATTTTAATTTAAATCTTTTCTATCTCCTCTCTGCTTCAACTTCCTGTCAGAAGAAGCGCGCGTTTTCAGCTTATGCTAATTTTTTGAAGTTCAGCCAAGCACTATTTAAGCCAGAGGTGGAAACCTCTCGGTGTGTGAGAGCTTTGCCTCAGATCACGGTCACGCTGCTCAACGTTCGCCTGACCAGCTAGCAGTTTAAATTTATAAGCCATAGTGCTTACTACGTGATTGCATTGTAAAATAAATTAAAGTGCGGTAGTATTTAGTATACCTTGCTACGCACCCTTTTAGATAGAGGCCAACTTCCGCGAATTGCTCTGCGAAGCAAAGTTTAATTTAAGTTCTATTTTAATTTATTTAAATTTATTTGATTGTTAAGTTCGACCAAAGTGTGGTCTGTTACGTTCTGTATCTCTCCCGAATTGGGAGGTTTGTATTTAATAGTGATTGAATAAAAGAGGATTTCAAATCCCTTCACGTGCAGTTATTCTCCAGCCCAGCAGTTACATCAGAACATAGCGTACCTTCCGCTCCCTGTTCCAGTTCAGGACTTAGAACGTAAGGATAAGAACCCTTTACAGAATTTACCATGTTCTCAAAGAATACACACAGAATGCTAAGTCCTGATAGTGGCGCCCGCACAAAAAGAAGAGGATGGCCTCAACAACAAGAAGACGAACCTGAGACACCTGCTGTACCTGTCCAGAATCCTGAGATAGCACCTCCTGGCATAGAAGGATTCGGCTACATCGTACAAACCATGCGAGCAGCCATGAAGCCAGCGGCAAGTTTTGACGGCAAGACAGCCGTAATCAATTTCCTGGAAAAGCTAGACTCCCACTTCATGCTATATCCAGTCCACGAATTTCAGAAAGTCGCTCTTGCTACCAGCGCTTTGAAGGGCCAAGCGCTAAGTTGGTTCAAGTGCATCGGAAAGAATCTCTTGGGGGAACCAGGAAGCCCCACATACACGTATGAAAATTTCAAGAATTCTCTAGTGAAAGCATTTCCCGTGGTGCGAGATCGAGCCAGATTGGAAGCTGAACTGTTTAGCCGATACCAAGAAAGAATAGAAGATTTGTCTAATTTTATTTTGAGGAAAATTCAAGTTTTCAAGCTTTTGTATGGAAGTCGCCCGGATCCTGAAATTATTCAAGTTATACTTCCTAGGCTACTGCCCCAAGTTCAAGATTTCATCGAACTAAGAAATCCAACAACATTAGACAGATTATTTGAGCTCGCGGTACAATTTGAAAGCCGAAGAACAGCCGACAACGAACGACGACGCCAATTTGAGCGAAGAAGTCAGTGGAGTTCGCCAAGACCGCAGCAAAAGCAAAATCAAAGTTACGGGAATAAGGCGAAGCAATGGCCGAAGAAAGATGTGTCTCCTAAAGCGAGCGGCGAACGAAGGGAATTTAATAGAAGAACAAGCAAAGATTCCGAGGGCAACCAGAAGAAAAAGAATTTAAACTAAGAGGGATTTCTTCGAGGAAGGTGAAGAAGTCCGAAGCAGCGCAAAACCCTTCCAAAATCAATTTAAACACCGTGGTCGTTAAGAATTTGAGTTTGCCGAAGATTGAAGTTCTAATCAACAACATACCGGCGACAGCCCTCTTGGATACAGGAGCCCAAAGCAGCTTCGTATCGGAAAGATTCTTTAAGAAGCACTTTCGACGTTACAGAATTTTTAGTGCAAGAGACACGGATGTCATAGCGGCCCAAGGAGAAAAATGTAGCTGTTTAGGAAAAGTACCATTGTTCGTGCGTATCAACAACGAACAGGTAAGAATCCTGTTTTATATTGTGCGTAACCTGCAGACTTGTATTATTCTAGGTGTGGACTTTTTTAGTTTGGCAGAAGCAAAAATTGATTTCAAGGGGGGAGAACTAACATTAAATATGAAGCCAATTGAAGCGAAGAATGATAAGCCCCCGCAGCTGGACTTGGAACATTTACAAGCAGAGGAAAAAGAGAAAATCCAAGGTCTGGTAAGTCACTTTGCGAATTTATTTAGTGATGTACCAGGCTTTACGCAGGTGGTGAACCACGACATTGACACGGGGGACGCTCAGCCAGTTAGGCAAAAGCCATATAGATATGATAGGACAAAAGAAGAAATAATTGAACATCATATTAAAGAGATGTTAAAGAATAAAATCATCACGCCAATTTCTAGCAGTTATGCTAGCCCCGTTGTCCTGTGTAAGAAAAATAATGATTACCCGATTACGCACCCGAAGCGGTGGCGTTTTGCTATAGATTATCGCAAGTTAAATTCAGTTACAAAATATCCTGTATATCCGTTGCCGATAATTGAAGAAATTATTCGAAATATTTCGTCTACAAAATACATGACTACATTAGATCTCACGAGTGGCTATTTTCAGATTGGGGTAAAACCCGAGGACGTACACAAAACCGCGTTCATAACGAAATCTGGTACGTACGCATTTCTTAGAATGCCGTTCGGATTATCCGGCGCGCCGGCAACGTTCCAAAGATGTATGGACATCGTCTTAAGACCAGTCCTTGGTAAAAGCACTTTCATATATTTAGACGATATTATAATTACGAGTAGTACTCTAGAACAACACTTACAAGATTTAAGAAAAGTATTTTCATTGTTAAACGAAGCTGGTTTAAAGATAAATGCGTCTAAATGTAAATTTGCCGCAAAAGAGTTACGTTATTTAGGATTTAAAATTTCCCAAAAGGGAATCGAAACGGATCAGTCAAAAATAGTAGCCATTAGAAATTATCCTGTTCCTAAAACAGCGAAGAAATTATCGTCGTTTCTCGGGATGTGTTCATATTACCGGGCTTTCATTAAAGACTTTGCAAAAATAGCTGAGCCACTGCTAAAGTTGAAAAGAAAAAAAGCTAGGTTTTCGTGGTCAGCAGAAGCCAACTTGGCGTTTCAAAAATTGAAAGACGCATTGACTCAAGCTCCCGTCTTAAAATTTCCAGAAGGGGATAAAGGATTAGAGATTTCAGCGGACGCTTCAGATTTCGCGATTGGTGCAGTGCTTTCCCAAAATGGTCAGCCCGTGGCTTTTTTCAGCCGAACATTAAATGAAACCCAAAGAAACTATTCCGCAACAGAGAGAGAAACTCTCGCAGTGTTAGCATCAGTACAGAAATTTCGTGTGTTCTTTGGAAGTTCTCCAGTAACTGTATATACCGACCACGCGGCGGTCACTAGACTCTATTCTGGAAAAAATTTATCACCCAGATTAATAAGGTGGGCTCTCAAATTACAGGAATATAACCTAATAATTAAACATACGCCGGGAAAGGAAAATGTTGTGGCAGATGCTTTAAGCAGAATTAACTTAGATGAAAATGGAAGTGTAATTAAGATAGCCATGTTAACATCCAAAGTATTAGATTCTCGTGAAACAGTAATAGCCGAACTCAAAAAAGATCCGGAGTTCAAAAATATATACAATTATTTGGCCGACCCTGAGAATTTCAATCATCCGGATATTGTGCCGATAAGAAATAGGGCCGAAAATTACGAATTAATTGACGGACTGTTATTCTATACGAAAGCTACTAATGAGAATCATGAATATAGACCGGTTATCCCAGCTAGCATGAGGTTGAATGTATTAGAAGAGTTGCATGATTGTGCCATTTCGGCTCATTTAGGTATAAGAAAAACTGTTCAGAGAGTTCGCGAGGCAGTTTTCTTTCCAGAACTGCAAAAGTTTACTAGGGCGTATGTCCAGTCGTGCCCAACATGTCAATTAAATAATTATGTTAATTTCCGCCCGGCCGGGTTCCTAAATAGTATTAAATCAGAATTCCCAAATCAAATAATAGGCATCGATTTACTTGGACCTTACCCTCGAAGTAAAGTTAATAAAAGCCGATATCTTTTAGTTATAGTGGATCATTTTAGCAAATGGTTAGAGTTAATTCCGTTAAAACGCGCGTCTGCAAAAATTGTAGTAGATTCAATTCTAAATAAGTATATTTTAAAATACGGGGCGCCCCTAAAAGTTATTTCAGACAATGGTCCTCAGTTTGTTAGTAAAATGTTTGAGGAAATGTGTGCAAAACTGGGCATACGTCATCTAAAGATGGTCCCGTATCGTCCGCAGTCAAACATAGCGGAACGGGTGAATAGAAATGTAGTGAAAATAATTCGTAGTTATGTGAAAAACTATCACTCTACCTGGGATAGCCATATAAATGAATTTGCATTTGCACTTAGGACCGCCAAACACGATACTACACAAAAAACACCCGCTGAACTCTTCTTAGGAAGAAAGATCTTGACCCCCCTAGATAAACTGTTCTTTGTACAGGAAAGGGCAGAAGAATTTAAAATGAGTGATATACAAAAGTTAATACGGGAAGCGACGGAAAATATAGAAATGGCCCAAAGAAAACAGAAATTGTACTATGACCTAAAAAGAAGAGAGGTCAAGTACAATGTGGGAGATGAAGTGTTGAAGATTAAACACAACTTGTCAAATGCCCCAGAGGAAAAGGTGGGGAAATTTTTTCCGCGTTTTGAAGGCCCGTTCACAATTGAACAAATTACGGGGGCAGTGGTTATATTAAAAAGAAATGATGGTCAAACGCTCAAAGCGAATGTGGACCAAATAAAACCGTTCTATAATCGCAGCAAAATGGCTGTATTTAAAGATTCGTTTCAGGATCCGAGGCAATCGACTAGCCAGGAAGATATACGTCAGCAAAAACAGCAGGAACCAGCTACAACGGCATCGAAATGTCAGAAGAAGAAAGCTCCCCCCCAACAAAGAAATAAGAACCAAAAAGGTGGTTTCAAAAGAAAGTCTCACGATGCAGGTGAACAAATCTACGAACGGAATTACGAGCGCACCAAGAGAAGAAAGCAGAATGGGCAAGGGAAGCCCAATGTATCCAAAAGAACTGTGGAATCATCGGACAGGTGCCTGAGAAGCAAGAAACGTCGATTGCAGCCTGAGAATCAACTTCCCGAATACAGCAGGAACCAGGACAAGCAACGAGCAAGGGCCCAGGAGAGAAGGGCCCAGTCCACCAAACGTCCAGCGGAGCAACCTCCTCTACAAAGGAAATTGCCGAGGATACAACGACGGAATTTCAAAAGAAAAAGAGACGAGCAGGCTCCGAAAGAACAACGAAAAACGAGGAAACTGAACCAGGCCACAACTTACTCAAGTTTTAAAGATTGGGCCAAGAAAAGGATGGACGATCATAATAAGATAAGTACAATTTCGTATTCAAAAGTTTAGTTAATTTTTGAGTATACTGCAAGTTGCAGGGCTGATTTTACCTCAAGCGAGGTTGACTTTTACGCCAAGTGAGCGATAAGTCCTCATATGGAAAGTAAAATGTTTTGTTAAAAGAAATTGTAATTTTCAAAGATTTAAAATCACTTAATGTTTTGTAAATAGATTAATTCTGTAAAAGCAATGAATTGCTGAAAAGAATATGTTAACTAAATGATTTTGTATGACGCTTTGTCTAAAGACTTGTAAAATGTCTAGAATGAAAATTCGGAAAATTGAAAAACACGATTTAGTCTGTAGACTATTAATTCAATGTAATTTGATATTTCAAGAAAGTACCTTGAGAAAGGAATAGGAAGCACTTGCTGTAAGCTTAGAAATTTAACCTATATTTCTGTAAGCTTAGAAATTTAACCTCTATTTGCATTTCAGGATTGCTATGAAATTGTTAATGTGTTATGAAATGTAACAAATAATATTATGCTAGCAATGCACGTTAAGTGCAATATTAATGTGAATGTTGTGTGCAAACTGCGAATTTGTATGCATGAAAAGTTAAAGATTGACTATTTTAGAATGCAAGTGTTAATTAGGCTCTCCACCAAATACACTTAAAGTGTTAGACATAAAGCTAGTGAGAACCTTAGGATTAGCTGGTTATAGGGCGTTTTTTTCAGGTCTCGTATGTCAAGTTCTAACTAATGTTAGTCGATTGTAGGTGGAAGAGTTGAACACCCCCGAACACATAAAAACCCGCAATGGCGGTTTGCTTTACATCCAACACCGGTGAGAGAGCATACGGGGGAAGAATTTAATTGTGCTTGAATGATAATGTGTGTGTGCAAAATTACACAGAAAAAAAAAAATAAGGATTTGTACCACTTAGAATTATTCTGTTATTATGTCATACTAAAGTTGTTTTCCTTCCAGATTTTGCTGGAAGGAGTAAGACTGTTTGAAGAATAAGACTTGAAAAAAAAAATGTTGAAGATTGTTGTTCCAGAAAATTTCGTCTGTATTTTACACAAACATATATTGCCTTGTAAGAGTTGGCCTAAGTTTAGAACAGTGAAATTTTCGACTATTTAGAATTGCTAGTTTTCAACATGGTCCGTTTGGACCAAAGTAGTTTAACTATCGCAATTCTGGCGGGAAGTTTGTAAGGTTTTAGTTAAACTAACCAAGTTTATTTTAATTTAAATCTTTTCTATCTCCTCTCTGCTTCAACTTCCTGTCAGAAGAAGCGCGCGTTTTTAGCTTATGCTAATTTTTGAAGTTCAGCCAAGCACTATTTAAGCCAGAGGTAGAAACCTCTCGGTGTGTGAGAGCTTTGCCTCAGATCACGGTCACGCTGCTCAACGTTCGCCTGACCAGCTAGCAGTTTAAATTTATAAGCCATAGTGCTTACTACGTGATTGCATTGTAAAATAAATTAAAGTGCGGTAGTATTTAGTATATCTTGCTACGCACCCTTTTCGGTAGAGGCCAACTTCCGCGAATTGCTCTGCGAAGCAAAGTTTAATTTAAGTTCTATTTTTAATTTATTTAAATTTATTTGATTGTTAAGTTGACCAAAGTGCGGTCTTTTACGTTCTGTATCTCTTCCGAGTTGGGAAGTTTTGTATTTAATAGTGATTGAATAAAAGGAGGATTTCAAATCCCTTTACGTGCAGTTATTCTCCAGCCCAGCAGTTACATCAGAACATAGCGTACCTTCCGCTCCCTGTTCCAGTTCAGGACTTAGGATTTGAGGATAAGAACCTTTACAGAATTTACCATGTTCTCAAAGAATACACACAGAATGCTAAGTCCTGATAAAGTTCTCATGTAAATAACTTTTAATAATTATTTTACCGTAATTTTAGTATGAGTCCGTGATTGACAAAAGGTCGTTTAGTTGAGACTGACAAAATGCTGGACAAGCAGTAATTTATTCATTCTTCAACTTCAGGATCTGATTTCGAAACAATACAAGGTATTGATACGGAAAGCTGTAGTTTGCTCATCTCACCTGTCTGAAAAAGAAAGAAAATGATAAAAATTGGTTTGTGAGAAGAAAAGGAAAAAGTGAAAACATGACAGTGACAAATGAGTTTTTATTTTACTGGGAACGAATCAGAACCTAAACAAATTTGGTTTAATCTGCAACGAAGTTCTTACCAACTGCAGTTTAAAACTACCACTTCTTGGTTAACATTTGAAACAAAACATTTGACACACAAAGAAAAATCTGTCATGTATTTTAAAAATAGGATGTAATAGAAAAGGTACCTTTTTTCCTGTACACTTCAAACGAATATAGTAAAATGGCCCTTGAGGCACCATTTCGGGTAAGTTATAGAACTGCAAGATCTGAAAATGCACTTAATGGCAGAAAGTTTAATTGGACTATGTGCAAGACGTATCGAAGTGTATGCTTGGAAAAGGTAGCAAAGCAAATTGACCTTGTTCCTTTAATAAATAATACAGTGTCGTGTAGAATTAATTACTTGGCAAATGATGTGCAGATCAAACGTTTGAAGAGAATAAAATTGAATTATTTTGCGATCCAACTTGACGAGTCGACCGACACAGCAAACGCTGCAGTATTGCTTGTCTGTGTTAGTTATACATTTTTAAAAATTCCATTCAAGAAAGTATAACATTTGTAAAATCTTTGAAAATCCATAGAACTGGAGAAGAAATTTTTATATGGTCAGTGGTTATTTTAAAACAAATGGAATAAACTTTTCTTTTGTGTGGGTGTGGGCGCACATGGTGAAAAATCAATGGCAGGAAAATTTTCTGGTTTTATGACCAGAAAGGATGAACGAGAAAATTGAATGGACTCATTGCTGCATTTATAGACGAGCATTGGCCTGTAAGTGTATTTTTTAGAGTTAACTACTACTTTAAGTGATGGTGTAAAAATTGTAAATTTTATAAAATCTCGTGATACAAACTACCTTACACTTCATTTGCTTTTTGAGGACGCTAAACGGGTACGAATTTTTTGATTCTTTCAGCAGCATTTTATCAGAAAATTCAATTAAACTTGATGAAAACCTAAAAAATGGGCATTTGGTGAACATCTGAAGTATCTTCAATTAATTTCGATAACTGTTTTCCTCATACCGCAGTATATGTCTATCAGACAACTGGATGCACAGTCATTTTAAAGGGTGTGTAAGTTTAGCGACCTGTTTAATTTCATTCGCCAAAAAATGCTTATTAAGGTATTCTGTGATAAGTCTTTAAACGCTATTTTTAAAGGTCCCTCTTTAACTGATATATGGTTCAATGTTACAAATGAATATGCTACTGTATAAAAATGTCCATTAAACTTTTATTATCCTTAACACAACATAATGTATGTGAAAAAGGATTTTCAACATATACTTCCTTGAAAGATAAGCACAGAAGCAGATTAAATGCTGGACTTGTTCTAAAACTGAAAACTGTCAAACATTCAGCTAAACTTTGAATTAATTTGTTCAATCGGAGAGCCCGAAATATCGCGTTAAGAGTTTTTACAAATTTAGCATGGCTTAACTAAGAATCAGTTCATTTATTGAATTAATTTTGTATTCGTTTTCTTGTAGCTATCATTTTAGTTTCGATTACTGTTCGTACTTAGTTGTTTTATGATTATGTTTCCATTTATTGTTATGAACTGTTGTGTAACATGAAAAATAAATGTTCTACCAAATTTTATTATTTTTTGCCTGTTACCAAGGTCTGCATGAGGGATTCGTCGATTTCTTTCGAATTTTAGAAGAGGTTCGAAAGGTGAAAAAGGGCTGGGAATCATTGCCTTAGATTATGCACAAGAGCAGAGTTGAAAGAAAGGTTTCTTCCGACAGCTAAATAGTCAGTTAGTTTAGTTAATGTCACCCGAGAATGTAGATATAGTTTAGTTAGGATTAATATTTATTTAGTTGTGTTCTGTATAATTCTTTCATGGCATCCGATATATTTAGAGACGTTTAGGTTTTCAAATTTGATAAGAAACACGCTAGTCTAAAATATAAAATAGTTTTTTACGCAGGAAACATCAAGCAAAGTTAACTTAATTTGGCGTAAATTTTGAATAAAAGTCTATAAATTCCAAGGGAAATCAAACACAAGTCCTTCTCCTCAAAAGAAAAGAAAATTTTGCAAATTTTCAATGTTGTAATTTTTAGATATGACCATGTAAATTTCTGTAGGGTTAATCATGGAGGATTCTAGACTTTAAATGAAATTAGAACTTTTAGAAACTGAGTTGGCATTATATATAATTTTAAAATAAAATGAATTTAATGAGAATTCGGATAATTTTCTCTTAAATTCTCATTTCGTAAAGGATCCTGCTGTTGCAAATTAAATAAAAAGTGTTCACTATTTAACTGATTACTGTTTTCAAAATTTGCTTTATATAGAAAACTTTTGATCCTTATATAGGTAAACGGATGTTTTACTACCATCTGGTCAAAGAGAATTTTCAGACTAAGAATATGTCTTCTGTTTCCTGATGAAATACGTATTCTCCTCTCATCTTAGAAAGCCTTTATTCTCCCAGTTTTTCTTGTTTCAAGCTCAATTTATTTTGTATTTTGCGTTTGATATAAAATTTTTCTGTTTTCCTCATTCGCTTTACAATTTGTTTTGCTTCTAAAAAAGAGAGATCTCTGTCTGCGCGCTCTTGAAAAAGACAAAACGTTATTCAAAACCTAGGCAGAACAAAGTTTGTTGTTTTCGCTTAATATCAAAATTTTCATATTGTTTATTGATACTGTACTGTGTTAAATTCCCTTTGGACTGACTGTGGGTAATGAATTCTTAATACATGATGATTGAATTCATCAGTTTCGGTGCTGCTTTGTTAGAACAAAGTACTAGATCAAGAATACTCAAGAAATAAGCATTTTAGCCATTAAAATATGTAGACCATTAGGTGAAAAATTTGATACATTCAGAAATAAAATGTAATATTTGATATATTCAGAAGACATAATGTAAGTCTGTAATTTGACACTTCACAATGTATCAATATGAATATTCGTGTCTTTACCCTATGAATTTAACTCGAAAACTTCCTCTAATTTAATATTTTAATTTTTTGCCCTACATTACTTTGCAATCTTCTTCACAGATTTGCAAATTGCCATACCCTGTGTTCCGAGGAAAAAGCAAAAACATTAATTTATCTTTAAAACTGCAACTTACATTATGTGCATATATCAGCGTTAACAAAGCGAGCGACCTTAAAATAGCCTATGTATTTCTTGATATTTCTCATGAAAATTTTATATTCTATTTAGTATAACTAATGATAAATCTAATAATAAGTTGTTAAAACACTTGCATCATAAATATATTTCTTAAAAACATTTCTATTGTCATTTAGTATAGATCTAATTGTAGTGCCACTAAGTTAGTTTCGAAGCAGGAAACATGAAAAGTCAACATTGCTCTCGCTGTGTTTCGAACTCAGGAACTCTTGACTGCTAGTCGGATGAGCGTCCATTTACACCGCGAAGACACGCAGTAACGAACGAGGAAACTCCTTGCATTTTTCAAATTTAAAAAGAAATTGAAGAAAAGCGAATTTAGTCACCAGAACCAGATGGCAACGAATTATTGTCCACCACAAATTAGTGCGGCCACCTCTTAAAGAATTGTTAGATTTATTTTTGAACAAAAAAAAAAAAAATAATTTTTTTTTTAAAAAAAAAAAAAAAAAAAAAAAACATGAAAAATCAACAACGCGCTTGCCGAAATTCAGATTTCCGATCGAGAGCTGGACGTGCTCCTACTTACACCAAGAAAGCATGCAGTAAGCGAGAAGGAAATTCCTAATGCAGTTAAAAAATAACTGTTTTTCTCGTTGAGCGAATGCTTAGAGAAACTGTAGAAAAGTTGAAAATTTAAGTCAAAGCAGCGAAATATATATTAAGGTATTTTTTAAAAATCTTAAGTGTTAAATGTTTCGGCACTATTATGTATTTATCGAAAGCAGCGAACTATTTTTACATATATATTCGGATGTAAACAGATGCATTCTGGAATTTTCAGAAATCTCTCTTCAGCTTCTAATGTCGGTCATTAAAAACGTGAGCTGCCTTTCTATTTTTAAAGGAAACATTGATAAAATCTGCTATCGTAAGGGGATTTCTCCGAAACAAGTTTTCCGGAGAAACAGGGAAAGATATTGAGGAAAAAATATTTAACTGGGGTGCCGTTTTCTGGAAAGCCTTGCCATGCTCGTCTCACAGCGGTTTCCGATTTCTCAGAGCGTAAAAAGTACGTGATAAAATCTGTATGAATAAAAACATGCTTTTAAGTTTA
This sequence comes from Stegodyphus mimosarum, assembly GCA_000611955.2. Classification (NCBI taxonomy): domain Eukaryota; kingdom Metazoa; phylum Arthropoda; class Arachnida; order Araneae; family Eresidae; genus Stegodyphus; species Stegodyphus mimosarum. The sequence goes on along the minus strand of KK114541.1, from coordinate 580,332 downwards.
CGTTTCCTCTTCCCTTCTGCCAACTTACTTTTTACCAGAGTCTCAGAGATAAGAAAGAAGGATTTGATTTTCTCGCAGCTAAAGGCAGTTCTGGAGTTGCCTTATATCAATATATATATAATATATATATATATATATATATCGATCGTAATTCTTAAAACTAATTTTTTTTGAGACGACGTGATTTATTTAATCATTTATTTCGCTTATGCTGGCTAAAAGTTTTAAAACTCAGAGAAATTTTATACATTTTTTTATCTGCATAATATTTGATCTGCCAATATTCAATTCGATCTGCACAATAGAGAAATGCATCTTTTGAATCATTTTAAATATCCATTCTGCGAACTTCTACGAGTTTTCACTTGCATTGTTAAATAAAATTACGGGATAATACAATGTGCATTGTTGCGTAAAATTAGAAAGAAGATAATTATCAGAATTCTACATGTCATAAAATGTATAAAATGAATCAAAACTTGCTAAAAATTGTTTTCCTTGAGTCCTACGTAAAATAAATATCTCAGAGGGCAGTATAAAATAACAAATGCTTAAAAGCTGTCTGGCAATAATAAGAAAAAAAGGTGGTACACTCATCTTTTGCTTTTCAGGAAAGTTAATATGGCTTTCGCCTCTTAGCAAGCGCATCTCTATTCTATATTACAACTAGATTGTCGGTCAGTTGTTGTGTATTGGCCAATCTGATAGAAGATGAGAACGGAGTTTTACTAGAGTTTTAGCAAGGCCCTGTTGTAGCTAATGTTCTTTCGAAAATGTCACATTCATATTCTTTCAGACTGAAACCTATAAAATATATATTTAATGTGCTACCAAATCCAGTTGCGTGATGTACTCCGGCTCAAAATGTTCTAAGATCAATCTAGCTCAGTATAGGCAAGTATTATACTCAATTAGCTGTAAGTCTGGCCGAACGGAGCTCCGAAAAAAAACACTAGTTTTAGTAATTTATCTCTCTATCTTAGATCTGCTACGGAACCAATTTGGTACACACGAATCTCTACATGACCGTTCGTGATCATGTTATCTCATTACTTCCTAATAACTGTCAGAAAAATTTCGCTTTTCATGAACATTTGATGGAATATTATTTCTTTCTGTGCAAACATCTAAGTCACTACAGGCAAAATTTCCTTGAGATTTAGAATTCAGACTATCTCTTAAATCATCTGTGAAGAGAAACCGTGCCCAGACGTTTCGGTTCCATTTTATGTGGTGGAGATATTCCTTGAAAATTGCTTATGGGAAGCAAAGACGGGACGGATGCGGACATTGAATATCTCACATGCAGGCCAATTTTCGTTGATTTGGCATATTAAGTTTGTTTCAATGACTGCTGAGAGTTCCAAATGAACCGAGTTCGAGCTGAGAGTTCGAACCCTGATTCGAATCATGTCGCGGACGCCAGTTTATGTTATTACTAATACATAGCCTCATTATTAAAATAAAAACATTTCTTTCACTCATCCAAGATACAGAGCAGTCCAGAAAACAAAAGACAAAACTTACTTACTTACCTGGGTAGTGTGATGATGAATCGAAATCAATGCTGATGCATGCGAAATAAACACTCGAAGAATTTGATTCATCTTATTATATTATATCTACACTACAACATAATACAATTATACTAAAATATATACAATATACAATTTCCGAGACATATTACTGTCCCCTAAAGTTTTATAACATCTCAATCAGCTCACGTCACGAGGTGCAATCCGAGAAAACATCCTTTTTTTCCTAGTTCGATGACAGCCAACGCCATCTGTACCTCGCACATCAAATGAAGAGGAGATTTATTTTTAACGTTTGTAAGATACTAATCAGTTTCACAACAAAACTGTTTTTCCAACAACTCGTTCTTACTTAATGGCAGCTTATCGTAACTTCTACAAGCCGAATAAGAAGTCTTCGATTATCCGCTATACTCTCTGCTGTGCTATCTGCTATACCATGAATGCCGTTCAATGTCTTATCTATGAGAAAATACTCGTCATAATCAACTATCTCAGACTTTTGTGTTCTGTTCACGAATCTGCATTGATTATATGATAAAACTGGTCTTATCATGGATTCAGTTAGCACTATCTGCTTCAAAAAGACATCGAGGATTGTACATGTCAATATGAGTTCTCAATACAGCCTTCTATTGTCTTAAGCTTCGGTTGAAATCCTGGAGAAGACTGTCCTGGAGAAGAATGCTTGTCAGGATGAAGTGCCTTTGCGGCATGAAAGCACTTAACATGCTTTTGTGCCGAAAGTCTGTCGAGATATTTGTGGTAGAGAAAGAAAGTTAGGAGACTTTCATATGTGTTTATTATCAAAACTGGGATGGATTTAAGCAAACTCGTACTGTCGCCTATAAAGTGCATAAGGCCTTACGCAAAAACAGACACTGTGCCTTGGCCGGCTTAAAATTCGTAGACATGGTATGGTTAAGTTGCCTATTAGGAGATTAGTAGCACGAATTCGTTTTTTACAATGCAAAAGCTGTGGCCGTTTCATTATGTCGACAGTTGTAAGGATATTGTAGGTCTACCCTTTATATTTTTAGCTTAAAAGGGGCGTTAGCTAAGATGGGGTACTTTTCTTAGAAAGGGATTTTGCGTTCAATAACTATAAACAGTGTATCTTTTTTCAAATTGTTGTCACTAAATATTTTCGCCCTATATTATTTAAAAAATTATAAAGAATATGCATGAATGTATTAAGGATTTTCCACGATGTGAAAAAACGACGGTACCTAAGAACCATCAAATTTTGAATAATGTAATTTTGTACCCAAACATATGCATCTGGAAGCTCGAAATTTGAATTCGGATTTATTTCATTATCTATTTCATGATCATTTCATCATCTATTCATGCATGTGATATTCTATGCTTAATAAATAGAGAAAACGATGCTCAGTAAATTTTAAAACGAAAAAACTTTAAACTAAAATGTAAAATAAATGTTTAATATAAAAGCTATTTCCATTAACTTGATTCGATCTAAAATGTATGATTAATTATGATGAATGTTTAATTATATGACTTCTTGAGCACAACACTTAAAAGTAGCAGTTGCTTTTAATATCTTAACATTTATCTTAATTCTAAAGCAGACAGTAAATATTAAGATATTAAGAACCTGAAATTTTTTAATGTTGTTGTCAAGAAGTCATATAATTATTTTATTTCATACTTTTTAGTAGGATCATGCTACTACTAGCAATATCCTTTAGAAAATCAAGTTAACTAGAAATACCTTTAGATAATTTTTTGTTGTATTTTCGATAACTAAAGTTAGCACAGAAACGTTAATAATAAAAAGACAAAAAAATTTGCTGGCCATCTTACAAAGAAAACTGAACTCTGATATAAACTGACAAAAGAGTGTAAATATGAAAATGCATGCCAACACTGCATCGGAAATTCAAAATTTTGTTAAATCAAATAATCATTTTGTGATTTTGCTGTTGAATTTTATATGGAGTAAATGTATAGAAAGTGGTGTTTAATAATGAAGCTAAAAGGCAAAACAAATGGATTAGCAGGAGTGAGTCCAACAGCAGGCTTAGTAGACTTCGAGCTCAGCAAGAGCGTAAAAATTTTTTAACAAAACCTTTTGGAAGACCTTTAAAATCTGAAACCCTTCAGAGTTTATGATTATTATTTTGTTTTGTGTGCGTATGTGTCAATTTTGGTCATTCTTGCTACAGTTTCACCAAAACCTTCTCGAGTAAGTAGTGGAAATGAAGAAGGAAACTCGTCTTCGTTCTCAAAGCAATAATTTCGCATTTATAAACGAAAATTAAGTTACAAATAACTCAAGATTCATTTTATTCACCATCGCTCTGAGACAGCAACATAGATAATATTTGAATATTTCTTTGTTATTCTAAAATTGTTTCTCGTGGGAACTGGTAAATTAGACGAAATATGCTTATAGTATCTCACTTTCTTTTGTAGAATAAAATCATGAGGTCTAGAAAACCTATAGGGGAATAATACTCTTGTCTTAACAAGTCCTCTTGTCCTGTAGACAGACAATGTCAGAAAAAAAGTGTACAGAGGCTGTTCGCACATTTTTTAGACGATGTATATTGTATTCACAAAACTAAATTACATAAACTTCTTGTGTTTTAAATGTTCTATTTGACATCCCTTATTCTTAACTATCTTTCGACACCGCAATTTCCAGGATAATAATGCCTTTTGAACTGTCAGAAGAGGTATTCTATACCATTCTTCCCGAACAGCTTTCCAGAGTCCTGTTAAGGTTTTGGGACAACGTTTGGATAATGCATTTTTTAAAAGTCCGAAAGCACAAAAATCCATAGGTGACACATCGGGAGATTTAGTAGGGATATCAGTGAAGGGTATGGTCTTGATACCAGTTTTTTGTTCTATTTCTTTTAGGACATTTACAGTGGATTTTGATGTGTGATTGCTAGCTTTGTCCTGATGGAGTCTCACAGATTGATGGCACTGTGGGTAGAGCGATGGTATTTCATTCAGAAAAATTGGCGATAAAATATGTTTCTCACAGTATACGGAGTTAGTCTTGACATTTGTTTGCACTCTCTTTACTCTTAACTTGTCATTATAAGAAACACCAGCAACAATCATGAATCCCTTAGAAAAACTTTCTTTCGATTCTTTGAACCATGTAATTAAAATTTTTCTCCCCTTTTATGATAATAAACGGCTCTTTTTTGTTACAATCATTTAAATACACCCATGTTTCATCTATTGTCACATTTGTTTTCCATTTTTCTTTGGATAAGTGTTTCTCATATAGAATTCTGCAGCGTGTCCTGCGTTGAGCGATATGCTTTGGAAGAAGACGATGCACATTGCGTTTTTTCGCTTTCTTAAGATTTAAATCAACGTTTATCATTTTGTTTACAGTGGACACCCAGCATTTTAATGATTTTGCAACTGTCCTTTGACTAGGGGGATTTTCTTTTAACATTAAACAACGTACCTTTGCAATAGTCGAAGATGTCCGTTTTTTCCTTGGATACTTGTTTGGAATTTTTGTCTCATTTGAGGCTCCAATTTGACGTTTTTTTTCCTTTCTCGTTGATGATATTACCTATCAACGCTTTAGATACCACAAAACCATGACTCTCACATCGTTTTTGGATAACGGAGTATGCATATTTCTCTTCGGAAAGAGCGTAAATGTAGCCTTCGAACCACTGCTTTGTTCGCCATTTTGAATAAAAACAAAACTTTCAAGCCACAGACGATAATGTTGACTTTTAAAAACATAGTGCAATTGCAATTACTTCTTTTGCAGCTAACGAGTTTTTATTACCGCTTACAAAAATAATCTAAAAAATGTGCGAACAGCCTCTGTATAAGACCCTTTTATTCAACGACAAAGATCTTCATAGACGGCCCCACTTGGGTTTACATAAGCCAACATTTCTGCCTTAACATAAACAAGTAATGTTGAACTAAAATCAAATTTAGTTAGATCAGCCTAACGGCTTACAGGATAAAGTAATGGGCACGAAGGCAATAGTTTTTAGAAAACCTGCGAGACAAGCCTAATGGCTACCACTGAGTCAAATCGGTATTTTATCACAGAACAAGCATATGGCTTCAAGTAGGCAGAACATGCTCTAAAATCAGCTTGCGAAACCTTCGCTTAAATAGAACTTCTTTCTTCCTCAATCTGAATAAACGCTCGCTATCTCATTTACATTCTGGTATGAAAAGCGTGGGTGAAAAGGAGAGAGGCAGAAAAGTACTTCAACTCAAAATTAAACTATTAGTCAAAAATAAATAGATAAATCCTCGCAAACTAAATTTGAAGTTGACAAATTTAGAGGACGTTTCTATCATTTTCTTAATCTATAAGCAGGAAACTACCCATTATTCAAAAATATACAGATGAAAATTAAACTTAACAGGCATATTTATACATTTTTATTTTGGGTTTTGGCTTCTTCTTTCCCTTATAATGTTGGTCACTTTCTGCCAGATATCGCTAAAGTATCTGACACATATTTAATCTTATTTAAGTTAGGAGACTGAACAGTCTTTTGCCCAATGGTTCTACTCTTGAAAATATATTGAAATTAAACACGCGCCGATAAATTAAACACGCTTTGTTCTAAAGTTCAGATTATGAAAGTGACAAGAGTTTGTAGAATTTGATTACTCGTCAGATTTCATTTTTATTTGTGTCGCTTTTTTTCTGATTCATAGCTCGTAAACCATTCATTGGATTAATATTCATATTTGTTAAACTTTAATTTCTAAATACATTACATTTCTCTTCTCTCAAGTTAAAATATCTCCGTAGAAAAGCTCACTAAAATATGCAAGCATATTTTCATATATATATATAAAGCAAAATTGTATACATACAGAATCCTAGATAGAATATTACATAATACGAAACAAAGCTAGTAAAGAAAATGTGACGGCAAAAATTTAACAGGAATATAGTAAAATGAAAGTAGTAAAATGATGAAACAGTAACTGCCAAATCTGTAAAACTAAACAGCATTTACATAACTTCAGTTTATTAATAATCACTGTTTCATTGTACAATATAAATATAATTTCTGATTTTAAGACATATAGATTAATTCAAGAGCTTCTTTTCTAAAGTTGTATGGCCCATTAAGATGAACACATTTTGAATAAATGACCTCTCAGATTAAAATAGTTGTCTCACGGACCGAACTAGGTTAAAACACCATTATGATAGCAGTCTCTTGCCAAAATATCTGCCGTAGCCTTTTTTACGTCATTATCTGAATAGAACTAATATTCTTCAGAACCGTTATCGAATGTGACAGAAGGTATCCATGACAGCTCTTAAATAACGTCTTCGTACAAGGGGATTTAGTTTTTGTTCCGAGATTACAGAAAGAAGGAAGTTCACGATGTCATACAGCAGGGTGATACCTTTACTGAGATTCTTGAGATGTTCTAACTTAATGAACAGCTGAGAAGCAACACTAGAGCTAAGCAAATATCAATGGTATTAAATACTTTCACAGTTCTCGCATTTACCAAACAAAATAATTTCCATGAAGTTGCACATTTCACATTACAGTCATGGCGCCACTTACGTCTACACCTTATACTCTTGTCATTGTTACAGGAATATTTTCAAATGTTATCAATACCTTACTGAAAATTCGATAAAGAGCTCTAAATCTCCTTAATACGGAACAGGATTATATATCAACATGCTGCTGCTGCTAAGCTTTCAGTTGAGTGGATTATCACAAAACTCGCGAGGGCTATCCGCGTAAGGAAAGGGATGCCTTCGTAGAGGACAGTTTTGAACGAAACTGATTTGTATTCACACGCACTGAAACTCAACACATAGAGTTTTATGGTTAAGCTTTTTTATAGTTATTCACGTGTATTATACTTATTTTATTCCCTTAGTTTATTATTTATATTTTTATTATTATTTAGCAGTTATTCACGTATATTGAAATTAAATACACACAGAATATACATAGAGAAAAATGCGAAAAATACCATATAGCCAGCGCGGTCTAACCACCGATGTTCATCGGACTTAACACTCGGCTGCTGTGGGCATATCGACCTGTTTAAACGAGACCTATTGCTCTTACGTAGTAAGAGTTAGTATATATAGGTTTTAGACGTAGACTTATATAGGTTTTAATGTCTATAGTTTATCACCACATAACAAGTATTTGCAAGAAAAGAATAAAAATTTGCATTACTATTATTAGGACTGTGATCATCGTTTATAATTTTATAGTAAAATCAAGCAAAGTCATTTCATAATTATCTAGCTTTATGTCATTAACTAATTGCACTAATTTCAGTACCTGTTTTTTTATTTACCAGCACCCATATATATCTGTCATATAAGAAAATTTATTTGAAAAAATAACTGACGTATTCTTCGTGAAAATCTATTTAGCAATTTTCCTAAAAAAAGAGCTTTTCCTGGGGAGTTTCACTGGAGGCAGTGCTTTAATATCGTTGTATTTCTAGGATCTGTTATTGGTTATCCTAAAATCGAACTGGAAAAAAGCACTGGAATGCAATGAATTTTAGAAATGCTCTTCGAACTTCGAACTGAAAAGATTTGATGGTGAATGGTTTTATGAAATTCGAATTTAATATTTTGCTCGAAGAGTTTTCTAAAATTTTGGACCGTAAACGCTAGTTGTGTAAAACAAGTACATTTTTTAATTTGTTTTAATATGATGGAATAGTCTAACATCTTGATCTTAAGCTTCAATTTTGGGATCGAGAAGATTCAAAGATATTTTATTCAAAGTTTGGTGTATCAACTAAGCGATTTATCTGCATATGAGTCATAGAATCTAAGGAAAAGAAGTTAACTTGTACCTTATTACTTTACTTGGTTTTAGCAACAAATAATTCTGTAGCTCATCCTTGAAAGCCCCAAACATGAATAACCAACTTTCCTTCCGTTCTGGAAGTTGTGTGATGGAGCAATAATGAGTCACAAAAGCACTCATAAATTGGATCACATGGCGGTTTTTTTCCTTCTACCACCATGTTCACGGACTGGTGGTCAATTATTGGGCTATTCAGAGGTTTGTTCGTGCGCTTCTACTACGACAGAACTGCACGAAGGCCAATATATTGTTTATTACCTATATACGATCAGCTTTAGTCCATGAATGAGAACCAGATCCGTTTTTTCAGAGATCGGAAAGTTTGTTTTCCCTTCAGATTTACTTCTGCGCGAATAAATTCTTGTTCATTTCGTGACCTGATCATTCATTAGCAAAGAAGTACAGTTTTACTTTTATAGATAAGGTTAGAAAGTAAAAGAAAAAGGAAAAAATATCAGGAGGAACAGCTAGTAAAAGTAATTATATTGTTATTCATATAAATTACGTGCCTTGTGTAACAAATGAAAAACCTTATGTTGTAAATGAAAATCATTATGTAATAAATAAATTTCATTATGACTTTAAATATCCATAAAGTGCTGTGATGTTCTGAGTAAGAGTTTAAATGATGAAATATAATCACCACGCTTAGTAATATATATATATATATGGATACTTTTCAATGGATTTTTAATATACATATTAAAAATCCATCGAAAATTAATAATTGTCCAATTTAGCGTAAAGTGATTGTAAAAGTAATTTAAAAGAAACGAGAATTTTCCTATCTTTTTGTGGATTCGATAGAAGAGATTCTAAACGAAAACAGAAGACTAGATTCCAAAAGAAAACAAAAGTAATTCGAAGATTAGATTCTAAAAGAATATACACGCCTGTGCCTCGGAAAACTCTTCACTGCAGAAAGCTGAACAATAAAGGACATTTAATAAGGGCATTCTTAAATACAGTATATGAAAGACTTAATTTAAGTCAATTGTTAAGTATTATTGTTTTTCTACAGTATTTAATGGAACATTTCAAGTGCACGACGTTGCGGATGAAGTCATCTAACTTATAATAATTACTTAAATACAGTATAAGAATATGTACAGTATAGCAATATACAGTTACTATATACAGTATAACAATATATAATAACTACTTAAATACAGTATATGAAAGACTTAATTTAAGTCAATTGTTAAGTATTACTGTTTTTCTACAATATTTAATGGAACATTTCAAGTGCACGACGTTGCGGATGAAGTCATATAACTTATTGAAAGATTTCCTAGTAACAGTGCGACAATTTCATTTGCGTTTTACTAACATTTGAAAACTTATTTTACAGCTTTTCTTTACGCCTCACTTCGTCACATAATCTCAGAGTCTAGAGAATTATGTAGATGTGATTGTCAAGCGGCGTGCTTTAAACTGAGAAGGAGAATCGTAACTGCTTGTTTTAATAGAGGAAGACGTTTAGTTGTTGCTTAGGTTGCCAGTCTTGCCCTGCATCAGAAACCGTTGCTCGAGTAAGAATATTAGCGGACTTTAGCCCAGGTTGGTTGAGTTTTAATTCAGATTGGGTTGTTTGACTCAAGTGTAACCTGCAGCCTTGAGTAGAAACACTGTTACTGTAACCAGTGAGCTGTTACATTCCAGTCAGTTGCTGAAAGTCGAGAAGGCTTAGATTCTGTTTTGTATTATTTTAATTTGAAACACACAAGCAGTAATATAAAATAAAGGTTGAGATTTTACTATTTTTATGTGTGTTGCTTTCACAGTCAGTTTAGGCTGAAAACGATAACACGCACCACAGCCTTAACACAACATCTGGGAGTTGAGTATTTGCTACAAGCCGTTAGAAAGACCCATCAAGCTTGTTTGATGCTAGCAAATGACTTACTATGCGGGATTTGTATGACTATCGCTCAAAGATGAATAGCGAATTTTTGCAGTGTGAATCAAAATTTTTGGGCAAAATTTTAAATGGTTATAGAATAACAATTTTCTTCCTGAAATACACGGTTGTAACTCAAGAAGTAAAGCGATATGTGACAGAGGAATCGAAAAAGTAAATAAATTGCAGAATAAATTATAAAAGCTTCTCAGAAGAGAAACTAAAGCTATAAAAATAGGCTTCATAGGAATGATAGAGTGATCGATAAACAATGACAAAAACTCTAGGCCTATCTCAAGCAACAGCAACAAGGAACCTGGAAACACGGCCTTTATCAAAACCATTAAATAGGTTTTTATAAACTTTTGTAGTTTGTTAGGCCTTTTTAAATGGCCCCGTAGGAAAAATTACAGACATGAGAAAAAGGGCGACTGTTTCAACTAATTGATCACCTGTACCAAACCATTTTCCTCGGAACGTTGCATCCAAGGTTCTCCGCACGTGCACGCTGAAATGGGATGATCCTCCCTCGTGTTGGAACTACGTGTATATTTCAATGTTTGCTGGGTCAAGGTTTAATAAGTCTGGAAAGATTTCTTGGAAAACTATTAGCTATATTCTTCCGTCGAACTGGATTTTCAATAGGATGATCATATAAACTGAACATGTCCAGTTCCAGACAGTTGTTGAGAAACCCAAACGGTGGGAATGTGGACGTAATGTATGGGAATTACTGGTTGTTCACACATGAGAATTATGGTAATCTAACATTCTCTCATTACCACCATTCATTTTTGAATCAGACACGTGCAGCAAATTCCACTGTTCTGCAATCTGTTAAAGGATCTAGTGAACAAAATCTTCATAGATCAAATAGATTGTAACTTTTCAATCTGTGTTTATGGTTCAGGCTTTCCTCTCGTAACTTACACATCACACTGTCGATTCAGGCGCACTTATGACACGGAAAATCTCTCTAATGCTACAATCTGAACGCTCTCCAACCTATCCTCAGAGTTTTCTAAGTAGTATGTTATAAACTGTAATAACCTGCCACAACTTACAATTTTAAGTACATTTTTTTCAAAATTGTGTCAATTTCGTGTCAAAATTATTTTTTGTATTCCCAGTTTCTATATTCTCAGGTTCTTGAGCTCTATGCTTCTTACTCTCACACATTTTGAAGACGTGGACACTTAGTGAGTATTATAGCATTGTGTTCTGTGTTATAACTTTTTATACTTATTTCATTATGTTTATTTGTTATTTTGGTTACATCAAAACAAATGTTCTCAATTTAATTTGTGAATTTCGAATTGCATTAAAATTGTATTGTAAACTCATTACCCCTTAAATCAGTATTTTTAATAAATACTGGGTGTAAGTTGAGATTAGACGATGTAAAACTATAACAGGTAAACTCTGGATTTTTTGGTTAGTTTTAGATGCTCACCCCCTCGGTGAATTCAACCTTTTCTTTATGAGCTCTTACAAACTTGCAATTCTTTTAAGGGATAGTTAGTATGGGAAGGCATTACCAATTAATCTACGGTACACTTTGATGTCCCGGATGCTTTTACTTGTAACACATTGTGTCCTCATATTCCTTGGATATCGTATACCCTGGAAGGCTTTCGGATGGATAATCACAGCCCCTGAAAGGTTTTATAGCCTAGTACGTGCCTTATATTAATGCGTTTCTGTTTAGCTGCTTGCTTTATTTTATTGTCAAAAGCTTCATGCATGAAATGCATATTCGCCTTTCCCCTATTTCGCACGATGAATAGATGCAGCATTCCTACTGAAATCCACGACAGAAATGATGATGAATGCAAGCACAAGCTCGCATATGCTCTAACTGAGAAGCTTCCTCTCTTCTTTCACTGCTTGAGTTATACGCCAATGTATTGTATAACGAAAAGGCCTTGTTTAGGTATTCTAAGACACCTTAAAAATTTTCTCAAACGGTTTTAATCATTCTGTTATCAAAATTAAAAGCGATTTCCTGTAATAGCGGTAGTTCAGTCGTGGTATCTGCATATACCGGAGCTCTGTTTTCATAGTTATTTAACATATTTCCTTTTGCACTCTAAAACTGTAATTTTCACTATTTCTTTTGATTTTAGTGTTATATTCCGACTAGTGGAAACATAACTGATAACAAAAGTAATTTATATTATAATGCTGTTCAAACCAGTGCTTTTCTTTATTTGAAAAGCTGTGTCTAGAATGTTACAAGTAAATCCTGTTTTCTGGACGGCAAGAGCAGTAAAAATGACTTAATGCTTATCCCCATCCATCAGTAAGCCTTTTGGCTTTGAAAATTAGGCAAAATGTAGAAGATCCTCATTTCTTAAGAAAAAAAATGTTTATATTTATAATTTCAACGAGAATTTATAAAACCTTTCGTTTTTCAATCAAGCATGTGGAAACGAATTGTAGTTAAAAGGGGAAAACGGAAGAAAGAAAATCTTTGATACAATTTCCAAATTATATACATTTCGTGTGTCCTTTCCTATACCTTGCTTTCCAAAGTGAATGACAAACGAGGCATTGCTATTAGTAGATATTCCGCATTTAGAAATTTATTGATTTTAACCCAGACCTTTCAGAAAAATGTACGCTTCTGATAGCGCTAACTAGTAAAAGATTAAGCCGTTTCCTTTCATAAGAAGCTGATATGGGAAGTCCTTTTGGAAAGCCAGGCAAACATATACAGTTCATATGCTGTCATTTCCAAGAGAACGAGCGTAATTTCCTATCTTCTAACGAACAGCAAATCGAAATATCGAAGAGTTTGTATCGAAGAGTTTATATCGAAGAGTATATAGTTTTGAAATTAGTGGTCTTGCTTGAGCTCTTCAGAACATCACTGACAGATTTACACGAATCACAGTACACTATTCACGAATAACTAATTTCTATTTAAAGTATGAAATAGAAATACTTTAAATGGCATTAAAATAGCATACTTTAAATAACAGAAATACGTTAAATAGCATAAATAATTTTACTATTTAGTAAAATTTCATATAAACTTATGTGAACTTTGCACTATTTTCAAAGCATTTCTGTAAACATTTTGGGTAGCTTAGCATTTAAATATACGTGGCATTATCAGCTTTACAGTTTTTACTATTTCTTGATTTAGAAAGCGAAGAGCAATTAAACAACTAATTCAGGAAATAAAAGTACGGAAATATTTATCCACTTTTAGTCGCAATATTAATGTTTTAAGCCATTATTAGCTGTAGCAAACGAGAACAGAAGGAAACTGAGAATTTTGAAATTAGGTTAGTTGTTTAATTTTGGTAAAGTGCACTGTGATGCTTGCTTTGGAGGCAGATTTTCAAGCAAAGTTTTTTAAATGCAACTAGCTAGTATCTACGCTACGAAAAAGAAATTTATTAAAAATCTCTTTTTGATAAATTAATCTGAACTAACTACAGGTTAATGGAAATCAGAAGACTAGGCAAAAGAAGTATTAACAAAATCCAATAGATTTTTATTATATTTTCTTTCTTTTACCAAGCATACTTTTCTTTTGACAAATGTTCCTTCGGTTGGTCTCGTAATTACCCCGCCTGTAAGGGTGACTTTTCAGTGACCGGTCTAAATTAAGTGTGCTCAGCCCATTTCGCCGAGTAATTCTTCCGTAATAGCTTTCAGCTTGCCAATCTCAATCAGCGCCCAATGCTACCTCATTGTGTCCCTGGACATACATTTTTCCCTCTTCCCCTGCCGTCGCTAAGCACAGAAGCTACTTTTTGGTAACAGCTTCCATCGAAAAGTGCAATCTTAGCAGGTAATTCCCAGTGTCAGCTTTTCCCTGCTAGCACTTAAATACACTGGATACCCCCGGTAAAAGCAAATATAGAAGCCAGAAGAGCGGCAAAAAGAAAAGAAGATACGAAGATGCACATATACACTCTGTCTTGAGGGCGGAAAAATAATATTAGGGGAATTCTCGGAGAGAATTGTCTTTTTCGGGTTGTGTTGTTTTCGTGTTTAATGCAACGCTTCAATTTCTCAGTCTCTTTTTTCCTTTGAATTTATTCTTTTGTTTTCTAAGAGCTGTGGGGCAAAAATTAACTTAATTTTTTGGCGTCAAGAAAAGAAAAGATAATCAGATTTGTAATGGATTTGACTCGGGTATAAATAGGTAAGATGAAATAATCTAGTATTTATTTTTTTAGGTACATACGATCTAATTCTATATATATATATATTAATTGAGTTACACATTTTTAGATAAATACTAAACGTTTGCATTGTTTATAACAGAAATATCTTCAGCTTTGTGAATATCGTAAGTTGCAAATTGGAAGAAAAGCACGCCAATGTAAAGTGTAAAATTAGGCAAAAAATCAACTTAAGGTTATAAATAAAAGTCTATTGATTTCGAAGGAGATGAGAGATGGGTTTCTATTTCTCAGGGATAAAAGTTCTACGACCACTTTGAATTCTAAAGCATAATACTGAGCTAAAATATTTTGAGAATTTTATACTTTCAATGAAGAGAGAACTGTTGATAATTGGATAAGCAATGAATCTATTTTAAAACATAAAGATCCAAAATTATAAGTAATGCTTTTATCACAGTTTTAAATAAAACAGATTCATTATTTTAGTGACTAATTTTTAATGTGTTTTTAATCATGCGGAAGATGTTAAACTCTATATAGGGAACTGAATATTTTACGACTATGGATAAAAACATGATTTATATCGTTTAAATTAAATGTAATTGATATATCTCTGAAGAGAATTAGAGCGTTTAGCTTGGAAAGAGTTTAATCAAATAACTGGCTGCTATATACATGTTGATATAAAGCTGGTACAAGAATTCTGAGGCCAGCCAAAAAAATTGATGCTGATGAAAATGACGTTTTCAAGGCCATGATGAGATAATAATAAGACCTGAGAAAGAGGGCTTTAATATCCTAGAAGTACTCGAGAGGTTCTCTAAAAAGTATCCTCACGAAGTGGCTTTGTAAAGAGAAATGGAGATCTTGTTTTAAAGTTGGGATTCGGTGAAGAGCATAACAGGCTGGAAAAACAGATTATGCACAATGAAAACTGCAGTAATGTTGTTCGCATGAGTCGAAAACGTTTCCCACCTCAAGACTTATTGTGTATAATGTGCCGAAAAAGTTTCCTCAAAGTGATCTTATCAACGCATTATGGGGCAATTGTAAGTGTAACAGTAAGTGCGCTTCCTCTTTGAGATAAGACATAGAAAAAAGGTAAGTTGGGTGACAGGGTCTTTCAGATCCTACCTATGTGCCAAGATGCAGACCACAGCAGTGTCACGATAAGCTGGCCACCTACCATGTAAAACTATTTGTTACTTCCAGAAGAGTTCTGAATTGCCAGCAGTATAGGCGAACTGCTAAATTTTGTAGGCAGGAAACTCGGCGTAGATGGTACACTCAATTGCATGATTCGAGGGTCTGCAGAGATCGAAATAATAAATGCTGTGTAACCTGCATCGCTTCAAACAGCTTGACTGGTATAAGATTTGATACTGCACACTATGTTGACTCTCGTGACTGCATGATTTACAAGAAAAAGATAAACATTATTAAACAGCGCACAAATTTTGACATTGGGACCTTATGTGTTTGATACTTTTATCTTCGTGTTATTGTGCATGTTTGTCCTATTAGCTCACTTTCTAAACTTCGTTTGATGCCCATTGTGTTGCGATTGTGATTTTGTCAGGTATGTGATAGTTTTATTGCATATATGCCTTTAGTATTTATAAGTTTTATGACTGATTTTACCTTTTGTAGCGAACTCTTAAGTACAGGCTGATTTTAACCTTATAGATGTTAATATCTAGGATGAGTGGTTTAGCTCCTTCTTTCTGTTTGCATTTTTGTACGTTTCTTTAACTGTAACTTAAATCACTGCAATATGGCAGTACACCAAGTTGCTAAGATTGAAGAGGTGCTAGGGGCTAATATTAATTTAATTACTGTTCAGGAGTCTTATCTGCAAAATAATAATTCTGCTCATCTCCGGCCCGTTGGAATGTGATCTTGAAGAGTGGTAGAGTGGCGATTTATATGCTCAATAAGGATCTGGATTATTTGCCGATACATGTGAGGCACACTGTTGTGAACATTTTTGTTAATAGCGGTTAGCACATTATCGGGTGATTTCCGCTTACTTCTCGTCGGTTGAGGATCTAAAACACATTTTAATAAATTAAAAAAAAATTTTGAAACATTTACAAAATGATTTTATAATATGTGAGGATTTTAACTGCCGACATTTATCTGGGGGTGGATGCAATTGATGCATGAGGTTATTTAACATATAATTTTATATGCAATATAATCTCTGTCTTCTTAACGACCCAAAGTCGGAGCCCAGCTTTGTTTCCTTGGTTGGCCGGGGATCGGCGGACCTCATTCTCGCATCCCACTCTCTGGGTGATAAGGTAAAAATGAATATCGTGGACAAGGAAACCTGTAGTTGAGTATTCAAAAGCGAAATCAAGTACCGTTTACTTCAAACACGGATACAATTAGAAGACGTATTTTATTTTAGAGCTAAAATAAAATAAAAAAATATTTTGAACATTTCTTCCTACAAATAAACTATAGAAATGGTTTGAATTATATGATAATTAAATCTGAGGAGTTTTTATTTGCAAAAGTTAATCCTTAAGAAATCTAGTACTATCCATTCTGGTTCGTGATCGCCTGAGTTACATAGACAACGTATACGAGTTCAAGCCTTGAGAAGGAGCTCCCAAATGCCAAATACTAGTGAATATGTTTAGATTGAAAGAAACATTCTACATAAAAATGGAGCTCGCAATATATCGGAAAGATATCAGTACCAAAAGAAAACATCAAAATAAACGATTATTGGCCACAAAAATTACTATGACGCATTGGACTTTGGTAATGTTAAAAACTGAAAATAATAGTGATATTTTATATCTTTGCGTCACTAAAGAACTAATTTCTGATTATTACTTCTAATTTCCGCATTAAAGGCGCGCTGCGGACTGCCAGAATCTCTGCCCTTATCTGTAAAACTTTTTCTGAATTCTTTGTTTACTTTTTATCTTGCCTTTTTGATGAGACACTCGCTTTTCTCCATTACTTTGAAGATTGGAAAACTCATTCTTATCCCAAAGGACAATAAGAATTTAATACCAATTTGTACGTTGAGAGTTCTGCGAAAGATAAATAATAGTTCTGGGTTATTATTATATAAATAATAGTTCTGAAAACATCCTAATATATAAATTATCTGCATAATTAAGCATTTCATCATTGCCTTGGAATTTGTATTGTTTTAGTATACTCTAAGAACTCTAAATTAATTTCAAATGATTTAAAAAGTAATAAAATACATTTGAGTTTTTATATTTTAGCTTTATTTTGTATAAAAACGAATTTTATCTATAAAAACGAAAAATGAAAAAGAATTAAAACGGCTTGACATAACGGTAAAACCTAAGTTCGCAGTATAAAAGTCTCTTCCTGCGCGAGCTATTCTTTAGTTTTCGAAAAGCGAAACTCTTTCTGACACTAGAACTTCCTTCACAAAGGGAAGCCGAAATTACTTCCTACTTTAAGAACCCGGTTTCGGTTGAAATCGAATGCAATGCATTGTTTCATCCCAGGTACCATGTCATTAAATAGTAATCTGCGAATCTAAGCTTAGAGTTAAGTAACCTCAATTTTCTGTTGGCATGGACAAATCTCTTTTCCAAGTAATTCTATGTTATCGATTAAATTTAAGACTCAGTTTCTAGACACTTGCGATTTAATTTGTGGAGTTATCTTTTAATTGCTGTATATCGAGTAAAATGTGATTTTCTTTAATTTCTCATTGATCTGGAACTCTGACAAGAGTTTTGTTTCATTAAATATATTTCACAAATTAAAAAGCTGAAAAAAGAAAAATATTCACGTTCCTTTGTTCTTTAGTGCTAAAAGGTTTCAAAATTGCATTTATTCGTTATTGTTAATTAAAAAGCCTTAGACATTTTAAACTAGAACATAAAAACGTTACTATTCTAAGTACTTAAATTGGCAATGTTAGGTTTCGTTCAGATAACGGTTTTGTCGTCATAAGCTTTGTGGTTTAAGACATAAAAGGTCATTCAGTCCATTTACGGTTATGTACCAGGTTTCGGTCCACAGCTAATCAGGAAAGAAAAAGTTGCGCATACGCAAATGTGTAGATGTCGCACCTTAACCGTCAACTTATGCTTGCTTCTTTGTGATTGATTGACTCTTATATCAAGTTGACATCAAAATCCTTAAACAATTTTCAGTACTGATCTTAGACGTCGGCTGCCCACGTGCAAATTAAAACTATCCGCCCTTTCTTGCAGAAATGTAATGTGTTTGATAATAATTTCACTGCCCTTAAATTTGGTCTTAGCAAGGTCTGGATGTTTAGCAACGAAACTCGACTTTGACCTCTTATGATTTTAAAATTATTGTGTGAACGAAGCATTAGCGGTCACATTTGTGGAAGCAATAACCAATAGCAATCCAATAGTAACTTCCACAAGAGATAAAGGAATGAAACGAATTGAATTCTGAGTAATTAATTTTCGAGCCGAATAAAAAATATTGCTAAAGTCGTCATTTCTGTCATCATAAAAGATAAAGGCGACTTATCGAATCACAACAAAATTCATGTACCACGCAATTATTATTCAACGTGGAGATTCAGTTCATAAATTCAGAGTCCGAAGATCTGCAAGAACCGGAGACCGGATCGAAACGGGAAAGTAATAACTGTAGGTGGAACTCATCTGCTACTGTCCGTTTTCAATGCTGTTGCTAGCAACTAGGGAACTGTCGTTTCGATTGTTTTAGGCTGTGACTTCGAGTTAAAATTCAGATAAATTATGTATGTTTTGTACATTGTTGTAAGCACTTAATATTAAAAACTAAATTTGCATAAGTCATCCTGAAGCTTGAAAAGTTGGAAGAAGTTAGTTAAGACAAACTCAGTCTAATCTTATACTTACTTGGAATAATATAACTTCGCAACCGCTTAGACATTAATGTTTTGTATTTTTAATAGACTGCCTTGCAAGCATTTCTTGCAAAATTGTTTTGACCCAGGAGCGTAGTTGCTTAAGATGATTTAAACAGTTTTCTGTGGTTTCCGGAAATAGTTAAATAAAACTAAATTTTTAACATTGTCTTATGTTATGTTTATGTTGGAACTGAACTTAAAGATAAGGTCAAACAATTGTAATTGTTCTGTTTTTGATTCCTTGGATAAAAATAAAGAAAGATTATTTTCGCGTGATAGTGAATAGGCTTGCAACCACAGAAGGAAAAAATATACAGGAAAATCTTGGAGCAAAGGATCCCTGAAAAATCACTTTCTCTTTTAGTTTTATCATAGCGGAATAGAGAATGACGTTTTGCCAATGACTCAAATCGTTTCAAAGCCAGCTGAAGGGCTCGGTGCAAAGGAACAGACACTTCCTCGAACGAAAAAGCTTCTGTTTGCGTGATTGGCGAATGGGTAGATGTTCTGAAGGAGAGGAAACGGATTAAAATAGCGAATGATATATCCCTCGATCAATGTCAGATCACATGAGACGTGGATAAGTGTTAGTTTTCTATGATAATTAACGAAAGGGATGAATCATACAAATATTGTTGAAAGAACAAAAGACGAAAAAGAGAGGAAGAACGGAAAAGAAGAAAAGATGATGAATTTTGGTTGATGCCCTGACGGGTTTCGCGATGAAGAAACGACAACATACAAGGGAAGCACTTTTAGTGGGGTGTTTCTTCTTTCGCAGATGAAGAGTGCGGAGATGAACAGAGTTTATTTTTATGAGATGAAGCATATATAACTGTCTTTGGATTAACAACGCCTCCGAATTATTCTGTAGTATTCCTTGAGATTGTTATTAAGACTGCGACTGAAAAGAAAAAATATATCTGAATGTGTCAACTCCCGCTTCAGAAGATCTGGAGTCTCGTCTTAACGAGAGGTGCGATGATTCGTGTGATGTGTTCCTGCCTGCTGCGACTTAAAAAGAGATAGTTTCTGTATGTATTGGTTTAATCCAGCTTTGAAGATTTAGACCTGCCGTTTGTGCCCTTAAGATTCTGCTGCTTCGTGTGAAGACTTTCCGACTACCTGTCCGGACTCAAAATATAGAATGCGATGAAACAGGGATCCAGCCGGATACTATTATATGTGTTCTCCAGCAGCATTTTTGTACAAAATGAACCAATAAGTAAGAATAATAGATGTACCTCTAAAGAACTGTTTATGAAAACTCCTTCTCTCCTCGTAAAGGATATATATTTAATTGTCTTTTAATTAATTTATTAATTAATTTAATTGTCCCTTTAAGCGGCCCACTTGTATGTACACGTTCAAAATTATGAGTCCTGATACAAGCAAATTCTCAAACATGCATCTTTAAATGCGTCCAGGCAATCATAATAATAATTAGGTTAGGAAAAACGAATTAAGGCAGAAACTGGTTAACTAAAAGTGTTGGATTTACAATTAAGAATATACCATTTTTTTGCTATTTTGGGAACTTTAAGGATTTGGGGCCAGATCTTTGGCCTTTTGTAGGATACAAACGTAAGTGTAATTTTAAATTGCCTATTGAATAAATTTGGTGCAGTTATAACTGTTAAACAACTAAATATGAGTATAGTTTAACACATTAGTTGTTTAGCATGATTAGGTGCAAATACTTCACTATTTGAATGATTTTATTTATTATTTAATATCGTCCTGTATAGTATCATATGTTTGCAAATAGGATAAATCTGGGTGAATTTCTAGAAAGGGCATTAAAAATGCTTTTAGATATATCCGTATATTTATTACTTGCTTTCTATATTTGCCTCAGAGGCATCCAAAATGACATTTTTAAAACTGAGACTGAATAACAGTGATTATTACTAATCTATCCGCTTGTTTCTTAAATATATTATTAATAAACTAAAACTGTTAATTTGTTTACCACCTATCTTACAAGACTATTCATAATCCCTATTTATTTTTTTTTCAAATTAAAAAAATATTGTGTCTCTTTATTTTATATCGCCAAAAGAGAAAAGTTGCAACCTTTATGGAACTTGATAGAAAGGGGACTGAAAAGAAACTGAAATTACGTATCACGCTACCCAATGCACTCCCTCGCGTCGGAAATAGTATCAGAAGTATTCAGTCCACGTGTTTTTAGGTGGCACTTCGCCAATTTTGTTTTGGTATTATTTTGTTCTCTGAGCTGCAAAGCACATTTTTTCTTCCTTTCATATTTTCCCTTGCGGTTAATGGTTATGGACGAAAAAGTGGCGGGCTGTGTTGCAGTATTTTTTTACCTTTCCTCTCCATTAGTTTGGAGGTGATGTCCAATTACAGGCTTGGGTGGAACGTGTGTAAGAAAAAGCATAAGCTTATTTCATACCACAGTATTTGTTGTGTTTTCTTCAGAAAATCCTTTCATTAAGAAAGTTGTTGCCAGAGAATTTATCCAAATGCGAAATTTAATAGTGCTATCATACCTTAAAGATCTAACGATAGTATGTATATGTATGGAAATAAGGCCATAAAGATCCAGATTTCAAAGCATTTGTGATAAAAATGTGTCATCTATACAATGTCAAAAAAAAAGGAAAGAAAACTTAAATGCGATACTTTGAGGAATATATCGCAGTGGAAAAGTAGCAATAAAAATTTCGAATAATGCAGGAATGGCTGAGTTCTGTTCTGTTATACGATATTTATATTTAGGAAAGTTCAAGAGTTCCGTTACCTACGTTCCGTTACCTATAAACTTCTGTTATGTTTCATTTTAACGATGCACATAAATAATACTACAGTGCCACAGGAAGATACTCATGCCTTTGGATGACGTTTGAATTTCAGAAACGCATGTATCAAATTATTTGTATACTGAAAATTTGGTTTGCCTTAAGCTTATCACATGAAATAAAAATCCTATTCAACTGTTATTTTAATAAATATCATAGAAACATAATTTTAGAATACAGTGTAGATACATAAAAGTGATTTAGATGTTGAAGTCGAAGATGATCGTATAGCTGTTAGAAATAACAGCCGATTCATAAAGAAGTTGATACAGTCGTAATGACAAATTTAGTCTTAACCACCTGTTTGACCAATTACATTATAAATTAAATTCACCCACGACAGTAGTCTAGTTAGATAGAGAAGAAGACAACTAAGGCGACGAGTTTAAAGTAAAATCTCTATTCAGGAAGATTTGTTCTTGATTTAACGATATTTTGATTGGTTAATTAATACCTTTATAAAATTATTATTTCCTGAAACGTCTTGTAACTATACAAGTCATTGATTTGCTTTAACTGCAACTACAAATAATATAAAAAGGTAGGTAAATTACAAGGAATATTTTTATGCTTCGTGATTAGGAATGCATAGATGATGGTAAAGCACTAAATGAAAAATCCAATAAATTATTAATAATAGAAACTGTAATTAATGCGAACAAAGAAATGATCACATAAAATTTTAGCTCGCTGTAAGGGAGGAAAGCACAATTTCACATAATAAGCTACTTTTCTGAGCGTATTTCTGAAAAACGTTTCAATAATAATGTGGAAAATACATCCGGTCAATAATTAAAACTAAAAATTAAAATGACATCCGCGAAGAAATCTGTTTCAATGCGATTAGAACAAGCAATGTCAAATATAATTGCATAATCAAGAACGAAAAAAGCGAAATTGTCAACAATAATCAAATGTTGGCAAAATTTTGAAAACTAACAGAAATTTTATTAGTACCAAGAAACGTGTTCATTCATCTGAAGTTCACCTGAAACAGAAAATACAACAAAAACAACAATAAATAAATAAATAAAAATAATAAATAAAAAAATCTGAAAACTTTCATATTTTACATTACGCCCAAAAGGACTTTTTTAAACGTTTTGTGTGTTACCTTTATTTATTAAATATCATGTCCTTTGCACTTAAACCATAAAATTCAATTTAACAGCAATATTGCAAAATAATTTTTATATGAGCATGTCTCTTTGGTATTACCGATACACCGATCTTTCCTATTTTTAGTCTCGCGCGCTGAAGGTATTAATTTTTTACCGTACAGTGTTTCCATTCCTCGCTTTGAAATCGTTGAGTTTGTTAATCAAGAATTCGTTAAAGTGTTACAAAATGGGAAAACGATGATAAAACAAATTCCAAAATCCAAATTAGGGATTTCAGATGCCCGTATTCGGTGGAGGATAACGTTCGTCAAAATTTGATGGTTTTAGGTACCGTTGTTTTATCGCAATGCCAGAAACATATATACATTTATACAGGTTTTTCATTATTTAATTTCTTTCAACATAACACAGGGCGATAATATTTGATGGCAGCAATTTGAAACGTGACACGCCGGTTATAGTGATTCATCTCAAAATGCCAAAACGAAATTAATAGCCCTTCTAGGCTAACGCTCTTTGGGCTAAAAATAAAATAAAATAAAATTGTGTCCACAAGATGGTAGTTAAGAGGGCAACTGTGTTTGTCTAAGCCAAAAGAATTTTTTATTGTTTTTGCTTTTCATAATGTTACTAAAAACGCTACCCAAACTTAAACATTTTACCCCTCTATTTATTGAAAAATAAAAGAGATAAAATGCTTAGAAAATCGATAAAAATTTTTTTATCACTCAAGTCTATACAGTTCATTCTTCAGTACTGTGCAGCGTCTTAGCACACTTTGCAAAGCGGTATAAATATATGCATCCAAATATAAGAAATAAATTGAACTAAAAAAGTAATATATAACTTATCAATCATTTAAAATTTATCAATACTAAACCGTTTATTAACGTTTACGTTATTATTAAAGCTTGCTTAGACGAGGATTTCTTAGCTTCTTAGGGAGAGGGGGGCCGGAACTGTTTCTTAATTAATTTAATTATTTTCGTTAGTATTGCCTCATTAATTTACCTTAGTATTTAACTATTACTGTCAGTTGAAATACATGCAACGGCCGTCTAAGCAAGCTACAGGATTAAGATTAGATAATTTAATCCTCTCGAGAAAATCTTTCTGTGACTGACATTTATAAGTTTCATAGTTTTTGTTGCATAGTTTGCTCGGTTTACGATAAAGTTTGGAATATTTTCGTACTTTTGATAATTTTGTGTTACATGTCAGCCATATTAATTGTTTTATTAATAAGGTTTTGTTAAAGAAGCATTGAAAAATTTTAACGTAATTTTCATTATATATACATGCAATGAAAAAAAAATGGCAGTAATTTACATTTAGTAAATCTATAAATAAATGAAATAATGTTCAAAATATCAACGACGAACAATGATACAGATTCATTAATGGCAAAATTAATGTATAATGATAAAAAAAAGATTCGAAAAAATGTCTAAAAAACACTAAAACGAAGTTAAAAAATCTGATGTGTGCACCACAAGACTTCCTTGTATAGAATATTAAGGTATATGCATTTTACATTTCATTTGAACATACTAGATTGAATTAAATCTACTTCGTGAATAGCTCATAAACCACAATAGAATAAATGCATTCTTTAAAATTCACTATATTTGTTTCCCATAACGACACTCTGGCGCTAGGTTAACTTAACAGCGTTACAACTCATTCATTTTAAAACTCAGAATGCACAAAAATTATGTATATCATCTCAAGAATTATCTAATCGTTGCCATAAGTTCTATTAAAATACTATGATAAATCTAAAACGATATATAAAAGAAATTAAGCAAACAAACAAAAAAAGGGAAAGAAAGAAAGAAACAGTTTTTCACAGACGATTCAGTATTTCAATTAATTCAGATCTCAGTTGTCGATTTCCTCGAATTAATTACAGAATGGATTAAGCATGATTTAATTCGCAATAATAAAAGAAGGCGTTATCTTTGTTGTTTCGAAGCTTAATTTCTCTAGATTAGCAACAAATCGACTATTCTGCTAAGTTTCAAATGTAAACAAATATGGCACCCATGGCCAAAATAATTAGGCTTAGTCTCACTTAAGCAACTTTTAAATTATTGATAATTCTGCAATTATAACGTTCAGTTTAACTAAAGGCATAAAACCTTAACCGGAAGATAAGAACAACGTAATTCAATCATTTTGAAAGCAATATACATAGGTGCATACATACGTAGACGCCACGAAAAAGTCTCTTTAGAATACATTTTAAATCAGTTTTATAATTTTTTGGAAGAAAACGAGTCCTTTGTTCTGCCCTTATGTTCAAATATCACGCAAAAAACGTCGTTAAATTGCATTCGATAACGGTCAAAATGGATATTTTCGTTGAAATATGATACCCGAAATTTTTTGCAATTACAATACTTCCTACAAGGAAGTTAAAATGAGAAAATAAGCTAATATTAACTAAAATAAAAGAAAGGTTGTAACTTCTTTCGCCGGTTAGAGAAATTTTGTTTCTAAAAATCTAATAAAATAAGTTATTTTTAATATTAGAGTTTTTATTTACAATAATCAGAGACTTTTTTCCTTTGTTTACATAAAGACGGCAGAATGGTAAATTCCACAGCCTTAAGAGATGGTACCTTTGCGAAAGAAATCTGCCTAGTATTTAAACTATGCGTAGGAAAAAAAATAAGAAACACTCATGCAGCCAATTCTTCCACTGATATTCGTCTCTAGATCAAACTAGCAATGCAAAGAAATCTTATCCAATCAGTCATTGGCAAACTAAAATCAAAGAAGACAGAATAATTTAAATATTCACTTTCTTTGAGAACGGAGAGGAAAAAAGTGGGTTGTCATAAGAAGGTATAAATCCACAAAGCAGATATTTAATTAATATTTTGATTTAGAAATAATACAAGCAATAACGATCAATCTGTAATAATTTGCTCATCTAATCTTTCTATCCTTCTTTTTTGATCACTTTCAGAAACCTGTATTTAATTAGAGACTTCAACATAGAAATTTCAGTACCTCAGAAATTTATTCCTACATTCATGTTATTATATGGCTTCAGCTTCAGAACGTTCGTTCAAAAGGGATTTGAAATTTGATTGTATTATGAAAAGACATATTGCTGGGTTTTTTAAAGGCTTTTACAATTGTTATTACAAGGCTATTGTTAGGGTTTCAACTTCGAGTTAAAGAATTATTGGACATTAATTGGCGCTTAATTATCGCCAGTTATTGGATATTAATTGGCGATTTAAAGAATTATTGGATATTAATACCAATAATGTTAATTAATTAGTATTAGTAGTATTAATTATTGGATATTAATTGTAGAACATCTATGAAATAAGTTTTAAGCTTTGTGTATAATAACCGACTTATTGATTAGAAATAATGGTTGTAAAATGAAGTCTAAGATTCGAATAAATGTAATAACTCTATTAACTGTAGAAAGCCTCATGGCAAATGGAAACTTTTATACGTTTTAACATATACCAATTGTCATCCAAGAAATACATGATATATGACACGGGCGTGCTTCAGTGGGTCTGATAAAAACATGATCACATTTATCAACTTTTAAGAACAATTCAAAAAATGATATTGGATTTTACAGAAGAAATTTTGTTTGATGTTATAATTAGAAATCAAGGTGCGCAAGTTATATTAATGTTAGATACTAATGAATACTACTGCTTACGGGATCGATCTATAGGTTTGATTGCCCTCCAATGAAATTAATATTTATGGAGATGATATTCTGTTTCTTTTAAAATTGAAAGAAAACACAATATGGTCAGAAAATTCTGCATTTAAGTAGTTTGCAAATGCATTTGTTTAACAATATCATGCTGGACAAGATCAAATCAGTGAAAATTTAAATCGAAACCAAAGATAACTTAATATTATTTGAAGAAGTAATATTAGCATATCTAAAATTTATATAAAATTCTTTGTTTCATGTTTTTCTTTTTTTTTTTGCTACTGTTGAGAAAAAACGCCTATTACTTTGGAAAAGAGATCTGCTTCTTTGTGAATAAATTTTACTGGAAACAAAATGTATTTAATTTTCAGCAACTTCTTTTGTTACTGTACTTACGAATCATAGAATTTCTAGACATGAACCTTCATTGAAGTTAGACAGATGTTTCCATCAAACTGCTGTAATTAGTAACTGTTCAAATTTTGTTCGATATGTGATGCATTTACCTGTTATCATGACCTACTTTTAAGTTCAAAATGCTGTTAAGAGTTTAATATGCATCTCATAGACCTGACTTATTTTGTATCTAATAGATATTTGGACTTTCAGCTTAACCTGCCTTACTTTAAACATGCTTTAAGAATCACGCACGGATGAGTAAAATAATCTATTACGTACTAATGCACCAAAAGCGAATACGAGTTTGTGCATCATTGATATATACACAATTTCAAACCATAACATTATTTTTCGGTAACTATTTATGAATTCTGTGTAGCAAACATGTGTAGCCATCATTGTTTAATTATAAGTCGCAAAATCCGCTTTTCAGGAGTGAAAAATCTTCAATTATTCAATAAAAATGTAATGTTTGTGAATTATTTGTCTAAATTTTTTTCACATTGGAGTCATGTGCTTGTTATTTATAATGAAACTTGAATCTAGCTGTATCTGTTAATAAATGATTTGTTATATACGAAAACCAGGGTTTTTAAGGTATTTACAATTTTATTATTACTCCGGGAAATGAGAAATATGATTTCCAGCTGAAACTGGGCATGCTGCGTTTTGATATTCAATAATCAAAATTTCAAAACAAATTCAAAAAGTGAGTACTTCTAAAATTTAAAACATTCAAACGTAGTCTACCATACGTGCCAAACATCGATAAAACAACGGTGCAGATTCTTATTAACATATTACAGTTGACAATGGGACAAATCTTGACGCATTTGCTTATCTGAAATATAAAGATGGCACTGAAAAGTATATAACAATGGATGCCGAAACGAAAACAAAATAAATAAATGAGTATACAACACACAGGGAGTCAAGGATTAGTACCTGTAACTGCATTGTCCAAGAGGAAAGTTCATTAATTTCTTGTTCTCGGGGTTTCAGTTAATTCTTAACTTAATACTCTTCACTTTCTCACTTTGAAACTTATACCACTTTTGACAGCGTTGAAAGAAAGTAAACCACTCAACACAGCTTCGTGAGACTTTGTTTTACTTTCCACTTCACCGGTCAAAAGACTCTTTACCCAATTTCAAGCCTCAGTGATCCGTGTTAAGACTCATCGTGACGTCACGCTTCTTTCCCCAGCAAATATTTGCCCTCGGCCTGCCACATGCTCAGCGTTATCTTGTCCTCCTGAGCTCGGATCTCGCCTTTTGTTTTTCTTAAAACAATCTTATACTTTGAAGTTGTTCAATACTACTCTTAAAGGAATAGCACCTGATATCTGAAAGAAACAAAGATTCGAAACGAAACAACGTTGTAGTAGAGTCAGTTATTTCTTATTTCTTTTTCAGGCAAGGTAATGCCAGTTACAAATGAAGAAGCGTAGTTATTAAAAAGTAGCATTTTTTACAGTTTATGCAGAAATCATTTAAATTAAAAATGCTTTTTTCCCAACGTAGTAAACTTCTGCTGTTTTTATATACTTAATTAAATTTTAAATGACTTTTTTATATTTAACACTAGAAGCGCCGAGATTTCTCCCTACCTAGAAGCGCCAACGGCAGTCAAACTGACTGTTCAGCGAATTAAATGTATATATTAATTAAATGTATATCTTATTAATTAAATGTATATAAAATGCAAGTGCTTTATAATGCTTTTTAAGAATATTAATTATAGCTGTTTAAGAACTTCTTTAAAGAGCAACAGATTATTTTTATAAAAAATAGATATTTTATTATAAATTTCAGCTTATTCTTAATAAAGCGCATTTTGCAGCTTTTCGCAATTTTTACACAACACAACACTTTCCATACTTCAATTGCATTTTCTACACACAAAATATAAACATTTTGTACTCACATCCCTTGTTTTATTGTTGTTACAAAGTGCAATCTGGCACTGGTGTCTTTTCTTCGAGAGTCTATTGCTAGAGCTGGAAATTTCCTGGGGCAATCTTGTGCTTTTTCTTTTATTCAAATGAAGCTTTCCTAACTTCTCTACCAATTGGAATAGGAAGCTTTGGCTTGTATTATTTTTATCACTTGATTTATGGTAGATAAGGTAGGCATTTGTTTCTGCTAAGTCCAGCATATTATAGAAAACATACACAGGCCATCTACGTGAAGCAGCCGGAACAGAATATTTACGCGTCATCTGGTCAAGGATATAAACTCCACATTTGAATTTTTGGAGAACTCTACTGTTTCTGGAAGTTTCTTCTTATTTTACGAGTTTACATTTACACGCGGATGTAAGGTACTTAGTAGAAGGACATTTTTCTTCCTTTTCCCTGAAAGACCGTCAGGGTAGTTTCACCATTCTTTAGAAAACAGTTTCATATAGCCGGATTTTTGATTTTCTTACTTCATGCGAAATTTCTTTTCGATGTCTTCTTAATGTGCCCACGAAACTTGTGTTTTCCATTTTAAGTCTTTTAGTAATGATAGTGAGGAAAATAATTGTCCGCAATCAAATTTCTAACTGAATTCAGATAAGGGTATTAGACGCATTACTGCATTTTCAGGAAGACCTTCAGTTTCACTTCTCGATGTATCTTTTCCAAGATATGGAAAAGCACTGCACATAAACGTCGAGTCTACATCGACTAGCATCCAAAATTCGATACCAAATTTTCTGGTTTATTTGGCATATACTGTATAAACTTACACCTGGTTTTGGATGGAAATAACTGCTCACCCACAACTAGATTTACTCCGGACTTATAGAAAATCGCACAGTTTTGTACAAATTTATTCCAAATATCTGAAAAATGTGCAAACTTATCACTTTCTAAGCGTTGAGTCGAAGTTGACTTCAAATCAAATCTTAGATATTTCATATCTCGAAAACTATTGGGAGACATTGTTTCTCGAAAAAACGCAGGGCCCCATGTATTATTACACAAAACAAAATAATAATCCATATGATTACAATCATATACTTCTCTTATATAAATAATAGCAATAAAAGCATCAAGCTCTTTTAAAGGTACTGTCTAATTTTCTTCATTGTTCAAAACCGCCTTTGCTTCCGTGCATTTTTTAGTATTAATAAAGTCAATATGACTGCTCGTGGCGCTTTTAGGTAGAACTAATAATATCTTTGTTAATTAACATTTTATTTGATTCATATTTTGTACCAATAATTTTCGAGGTGTTTCAGGAAAATCCAAAAATTTGTGACTTCTTAAGATAAATGGGTTTTTAGGAATCCACGGTGAGATGACGAAAGCAGTCAAAAGGACTGCTCTGGCGCTTCTAAAAAGACAAGCTATAACAAGGGCATTAACTGGGAAATTCGTTTTATGTGGCTAGTTTTACTTCAAATACGTACAGTATATATAGTAAACTATACACGATTTAATGAAACAGATTTTTAACAGTACATTGGCTAAGACTGAGTAAAATAATCTTTTGTTGCTACTAAAATCACGTTTTAATCCAACGTCTGATGGTTTTAATAGCGTCAATGTTGAAAACTCTTTAACAACAATACGATACTTAAAAAATCTTTTTTGTTAAAGGGCTTTAGTTAAATACAAGAAAAATTAAAATGTACAATTTTTCAGCTATCAAAATATTCTTGGTCATATGTGACTAAAAATAAGATCAAGAATCTGCCAACTATGGCGAATTGTGAATCGGTATTTTCAAACAGATATTTAACGAACTGAAAATTATCGTTCTTATGCAGCTGCATTATTCTATATTGTTGCTCCATAATATTACTTCCACTATTTTTTTAAATTACATTTATATCCCAATAAAATTCTTACGTGGTCTCAGACTTCATTTTTAGTTCTGTATATGACCAAGTTTTACTTCACTGAAGATTTATTGAATTAGAGACAGACATCGTTTGTGGCACCTTTTACCTCATATCTGCGCAAGTGCCGTAGAGTGCGTAAGGCAAAACCGCAATGCTTTCTAAGCAATGGTTGAAAGTAACATGATGGATAAAATTCACGATTTAGACTGCCTCGGTTGAAAACAAATATGTCGAAGAAGAGGGTCATTCATTTTCAGAAATAATTCAAGAATTTACAATAACAATAGAACAAGATGTAAGTGCATGGATAGCGGAAAAAGAAAGAGTAATCGGACGAGATGCAAGGGACACGCAACCTTGAATAGTTGTGATCTTCGAAGACTCAGCTATATCGTACGCAACAAAGAACACCGTTTCTTAGTTTTGGTGACAGTCCAATTGAATAACAGGCCTGGTCGGACAGCCAGTGGGCGTATTACGTAAGGCTTACTTCATCGTATGACTCTCAAAATCCGAAAGTCTCCAAGAGTATCACTTCTCATTGCAGGTCATCAGGTCTTGACTAGATCATAGACGAATGGGAACGAACGATGCATTTAAGTAAACTCTGGACGATTATTTTTATCTCTGCATATTTTCTTTCTGCCATTCAGATAGAAATGGAGTACACCAGCGGAAAACTACGCCTGTCACATATGCCGATTCACTACCATCTGGTTCGAAAAGCATCACGCTGAGTTCTGACTACTGAATTATCCACAATAAGCCTCTGTAAAAAGAATTTGCCGCCATGTCATCCATCATTAGCATCTGTTACTAAAATATGAGAAATTGTATGCGATGTTTGACATATAATTACGTTTGGTATATAATCCGTTATTAAAATGTGAGAAATTATATGCGATTACTTCTGGAATGTTTATGAAATCTTGTTGACCGAATGCGGTAGATTAATAAAAAGAAAATTACTTCCTCTGAACATAGGAATATAATTCCTTTTAATTAGTAAAGTCTATTGCGCATGAGGTCATCTTGAGACAAAGTGTCTCGATTTGCTCGACAGCATAGATTTGCTTTCAGTTCATTTCAATTTCTCCTTGGTTTATAAATCTATCCCATTATCACTTAAAATCACGGGGTTGCTAACCATAAATGATTAAATGTTTTGACTAAAATGTACTACACTATTAATAACTAACCGATGAATGAAGAAAGCGAATGATTTGGAAAAAAAGTTCAAAGCTCGGTAAATTACATTGAAGACTCCAAACTGCTTTCATTGGAGGATAAATATGTAAAGATTTAAGATTTCGGCATTACGTAAAAATAATTTTACATCGAATTTTGAGGCAAACTCGTGAGGGATATTGTATTATCATTCGAAATGAATGTATGAATCGGAAATATCAGAAACTCAAAGAAAGAATCCAAATATTAATTTCAAGATGTAACAGTAAAAGAATTAACTTTAACAGGGAAACTAATGAACAAAGAGAGAAACCAAATTTAAAGAAAACTCTTGTAGCAACAGAAATTTTAGTCGATGTAAAACATTTGCTAGCTGAGCAAAAATATTAAAAATTCTTTCCTGCAAGAATTTTAAGTTATTTTATGAACCTTTAAGCGGAATGAACAGAAAATTTCTTAAATTCAGCGTGTGGCAGTATGCAGGATATTACTGAAAATTTTGATTTCTAAAATGTACCTTTCGTTTTGTCTACCTTGTTTCTACTTCACTGGATTTGCTTGTTGGAACAGCTTTCCATACAAGCTCTTTTGGCTGTCTAGAAGTTCATCACGGAGTTTATATTAAGTTTATAAAAGAGGATTATAAGTGCATGCTTTTGAACTAGATTCTTTCTCCGAGTTTTATTCTTCTTGCTAGTTTAAAAGAAATTTATTTTATACTTACAGATGCAATGATGCTTAAATATATGCCATAACAAAAAATGGAAGTATGTTTGATAGGCATATTTTCAACCCGTTAGAAGATAACAGTCGCATGTTATTCTGCTTGAAATGTAAAAACAAACTATTACCTAGACGCATACGGAGAAGAAATATATACAAGAAATGCATACAAGAAAATATGCACATTAACCCCA
>KK114541.1:431895-533766 GCA_000611955.2 Stegodyphus mimosarum | reverse complement strand
AAGGGATAATTTCTTATAATTTTTACCTTCATTTTATCAGTATAAAAAGAGCGTGATATAATTTTATTATAGAATATTACGCAAGAAGTTCTTGGTTGACGTTCAACAAGATTTGTTAAGATATCCAGAATCAGTTATATGATTACAGTAAAAACGGTAAGAATAAAATTTCATGTAATTAACAGCATACAAGTGCTATATTTACTCGTGTTTATTCATTTTTTGTCGAACGTGACTAAAATTATTGCCTTAATTAACATAAAAATTCATTAAAAATTATCTCATTTAACATTAATTCAATAGCTTTTAAATACAGAAAAGAAACACAAGTTTGTTTATCATTCCTAAAAACAAATGTTATTATTTATCTGATGTAAACCCGATATATTTTACTAGATTTCGAAAACATATTTCAGACAATATTTTACATTATTTAATTCAATTCAGTGTGGTCGCTTATTATCAAAAAACAATATATATTTAATAATTTCTAATATGCTAGAAATTAAATTATAGGTTAATCTAACTGATTTTAATAAATTGTTTAAAAAATATTATTAGAAGTAAAAATATTATTCCTGGGAATAATATGCTTTCCATCAAAAAATGTTTAATTTTTGAGTTTATAAAATAAAAATTGAGTAATTTAGAATACGTATTAGTTAATTAATAGAATATATTTTAAGCAGTCTGAGCTACTGCATTACACTTTGGGTGAATACGAAAAGAAATTTTTATCTCTTATTTCTGAAAAGCAAATGTGATTATTGTTGGAGGACAAATTAAAGAATTCCTTTGGGGAGAGGCAAGAAACTTTTTCTTATATATCGATTCTGATTTCAGGAAAGAGAGGTCTTAAAAGTTTTTCTCCTTTCTCTTGAACATTTCCATGGAAACTCACTTTGCTTTTTTCTTGTAGAGGGGGCAATTAGAAATTGCAGAGTTTACTTTAGTTAACGCAAGTTCCTTAATTTTTAATATGAAAATGCAACAATTATTAAAATCAATTCAATTAGTACAACTCATAGCAAATAATTGCAGCTTTTTATGTTGACATTTACCTTTCGTGTAACTATTTCTTATTTAAAATAAAATTCTCTTATTTCCTTATTTAAAATAACGATTTACGTTTTAATTAAAATGCCTGAAATCAAGACTAATGCCCATTGAAAATTAGAAGTGTTAGATATCACAGTTTTTCTTTTGGTCTTGAGAGTAGGACGTTGACCTGGGTGATTGCTTGTGATATTTGAAAATCCTTGGCAAAATATGCTTATTCTTTCGATATTCAAGCAAAGTACTGTATTTAATTTTTTACCGCACTTAGGTTTGTATTCAAATAAATATTAAATATAAACAATTTGTGGAGAAATATAACTGTGCTTAATTCTTTTTTATATTTTCTACTCATATCTTTTTCGAGTCACATTTACTGAAAACAATGCCATAAATGGTAAATTTCATGCTTGAAAAACCAAGCAAATAATCTAGTAAAAATCGTGATAGCAGAACTTATATATTCATGAAACAAGAAATAAAATTCATTTCTAATTTAAACCGTTGAAACACATGTTAAATAAACATTTATTTATTATTTGTGTTTACAATTACAGCTATTTCAATACATTTAGATAGACGATCTCTCAAACTTTTCTCCTCTTTTCTCTTCTCTTTCTCAACTCCCTTCTTTTCCTTCTCGCTCTATGTTTCTGTCCTATGTTTCCTTATGTTTATATGTATTTATGGACAATCACAGTATTATGTAATTCTATCACCTATGTAAAGCTGAAACCGCCCCTGTACAGAACTGTAACCTCCGTGTTTTAAATCATAAGGAACTCCCGGTGCAGCCTCTTTGGGGCTCCAGGCAGTTGTCGCTTCTAGATAGGGGAGGACGCGGGACACATGCCTGCTTACCTATGTTAGACACCAGGCGTCCCCATCCTCTGTCACCTGTCACCTGTCCTAAAGGGCAACCGAAACAAAGCGATTTCCTTCTAGAAACGTCTCCAGAAGTAACGCCCTCAGAACGAGAGAGTGACTAAGAAAAATTCGTTCTCTTTCCTTGATCCTTTCACAAAACACAGAAATCTTGATTAAATTCAAATAAAAAAAATAATAAAAATTCATTGAAGCATCTGTTTTACCCCAAAATTAAAGAATTTACATAACCGAATATTGAATTAATCATAAATAATGAAACATTAAATTACTAAATCAAAGAATTAAATGAAATTAACATTTTCATAAATAAGAAAAATAATTAACTTGATCTCTTTCATAACCGAAAATTCAAACTATTATCAACATAACATTTAAATAATCACTTCCTGTGAGCAGAAAACAGCTGATACTTTATTGATAAAATCATGATGCACAGAAACATAAACAACTGTAACTAGACCAAAGAGAAGGCGGATATTGAACAATTCCTCCGTAGCGCATGAGAAATATCGTCAATTCCCAAAATCATTCATAGAGTAAAACGCAATGCAGCTAACTCTTGCTTGGACAGCTGATTAGCAGCAGTTATCCTAGCTGTTGGAATATTATTTACGTAGTGTAGCACTGACGTCTGGAAACATCGGTAAAACTCGGTTGCAGGGCTACGAAAATCCCCATGTTGGCGAAAAGCAGCCAAAAGTCGCCATCTCTTCGACATATCTCGCATTCTGCATGAGCAATGATTAGAATTTGAAAGTTGTTGGACTACGAATTGAAAGCTCTACCATTCTATAGCAGAAATCAACATTGATATTCAAAACATGTAAACACAAATAGAATAACATACAAAATAAACTAAAAAAAGTCTGAAAGCTTTTAGATTTTACATTACGCCCAAAGGAGAGTTTTTTTACGTTTTGTGTGTTACCTTTATTTATTAATTATCATGTTCTGCGCGCCTAAACCATAAAACTGTTCAAGAGCAATTTTGCAAAATAATTTTAAATTGAGCATATCTTTAGAATTTCCGATGCACAGTTTTCACGTGCTAGAGAAAAACTTTTTTTTTCTGTACAACGTTGCCATTGCTCGCTTTGAAAACCTTGAGTTTGTTAATCAAAAATTCGTTAAAGTTTTACAAAATATAAAATCGATAATAAAACAAATTCCAAATTTCGGCTTCCATATGCCCATATTCGCAGTAGGATTACGTCATTCAAAATTCGATGGCTCTAGGTACCGTCGTTTTATCACAGTGCGAGAAATATGCATACATTTATGCACATTCGTCATTATTTAATTTCTTTAATACAGGGTTGTAATATTTGGTAGCAACAGTTTGAAAAGTGAACCGATATTTAAAGTTTCCTGCGCAATAGTCCAATAATGCGAAAACATAAGTCCTTCAGGAACAAAGCCCCTTTGGACTAACTATCAACCTAAAAGCGAATAAATAAACAAGTAAAGAAAGCAATACATGGTATTACAACATTACATAAAAACAGCAATGCAATCAAATGAATTAAAATATTTACAGGAATTTGCAATACCTTCATAATGTTACTCTGGTAGCCTAGGTGCTTTGTTAGCTGAATGACTAGAAACGTTTTAAAGAGTTATTATACAAAACAATAATTCAATATTTCAAGAAAAGAACTTTATTTATCATAATAACTTACGAAAAAGGAGCAGTAGTTAATTTCAAAGTAAAATACGTAGATTGTCGGCAATGATACAAATAGGTGTAACAACTTTTACGACTGCAAATTTTGCTTACATTAGCAAGTACAATAAATTTCATGCCTTGATTGCTCTCCTAAACTGATCCAGTAGCTCTTCAAATGAGTCAAATCCTGGAAATTACTACATGTAGTCTGCAATGTTAATAGTAGAAACACTATAGTACGTACTCCATCAAAGAAAGCTGCATATAGGCCATTATCTCTTCGCTGATATCGCATGTTAGTTTATACCCATCCTATCTCACGAATAAATAGACATTTTCCTGCGCTACGTCTACGCGTCATGAAATGGAGAATACAAAATCGTATGAGTTAGTAGTAGTCTGAAAGTGTAAAGCATGATGTTCCTGAACAAGAGCAATGAAGTCATTTCTGTTTCGAGAGTCATTAGAGCGTTAACAGTTATGATAATTTTTATGCGCTATTGAGACAAAGTTACGTGGCACACACTTGCACTTCAACTGTCATTATGTTTTGCTTTTGTTCATGTTTAGAAATTCCCTGCGACTAGCACTGCAAAAGAAGTAGCAGCACTATCTGCAGAATCCTACAATCATTTTGTAGGCCAAGTGCGGACGCATATGGTGCGACTCTTAGCACTTAATTTGTTCGTCGATCAGGTTGAGAATTACTCTAAATTAATTATATTCCTAATTGTTTCACAAATCATTTCAGGTAATAAATCTTTACAGAGTAATGTATTGTTGTTCTTCTGTCTATACTAGGGACATGTGAGAAAGAGCTCGTGGCATAGTTATATGTTCACAATCAGATAGTTTAAGACTTCAGTTTGATCAAGGGACATGTGAGAAAGAGCTCGTGGCATAGTTATATGTTCACAATCAGATAGTTTAAGACTTCAGTTTGATTAAGTAAGTGCAGAAATGTTGGAAAAGCAATTTTTATCTGTACTTCTACAGTATAAATATAAATAAATTTGCTGGTAAAATGTCAATAATAGCAAAACGCTGAGAGACATTTTGATTACGTAACGAAGTCGATGACCATGATGTTGCAAATATATATGTACACATTTGTGTTTTATTTGATTGTATTTTATTTTTTGTGCGTTTTTAATTATTTATACATTACCTTTAATTTCTAGGTTGCTTATTTGGTGCGTTTTATGCTATAGTTTGGCTGTGAATTTTGGCTATGTAGTCAAAATTGTGCTTTGTATTTTTTTTTTTGTACATTTCAAAATTTGGAATCGATTGATATTTCAATTTTACAATTGAAAAATTGTAAAATTGAAAATTTATTTTTCAATTGTAAAATTGAAGAAGAAGAAAGCAATACATTTTCCTGCGCTACGTCTACGCGTCAAATTAGATAGGTTAGGTTAAATTATGTAATTAGGGCAAAACAAGCGAGAGATATCTGCTTAAGGAGTGTGATGCAATCGCGGAGGACTTTCGAAGAAAAAAAAGTTTCGTATTCACAGGGCATATGGGAAAAACCACAGAAACCAGACCTGCTGCCAGCATGGGTTCGAAACCAGATCGAGGTACCAGTATTCAATGGTTTCAATGAGTTGGTCACCAATAGGACTAGCTTAATTAGCGGAGCAGATATCAGTAGAAAAAACTCTCCTGACAGGTTCTCCGACATTTGGTGTTTACCATGAACTTAGCAGAATTTCGTGAAAAGCGTATTTTTGAAGCATTTTCAAGAGCGATTTTTCTCACAGGTTCTAGAAGTGATGGACAGTCCTATAAATATTTCGGCTGACCAGGCGAATTCCGTGATTTTTTCTGAACTGTGTGATAGTAAGTAAGCTTTAGGCTTTTTTCTATAAGCAGTTTTAATGAATTGCAATATTCCGTCTCCTTGGTTTCTTTCAGAGCTAAAACGAAAAAAAAACATTTCTTCTCCTGTGATTGTTCTTTTTACTTTTCTTACTTCTAGAACACAGTTCTGGATGCAAAAGAAGGAAAATAAATCAATAAATTAAATTGTTTTGAATATTTCGAAGGAGAATCTACCTTATCGCAGTTTCTTCGTTTTGTTTCTTCAGCTATATATAGTAGTTTACTTTGTGTGAACTGTGATTTGTATTAATAAAGTGGAACTTTCTTTCTGATCGTCAAGTGTAGATATTAGAGACATTTCTACAAACTGTAGCTCGTAACAATGTTAATAAAATATTCAAATTATTTCAGTCCTTCATTACAAATTAAAATGTGACATAATGCATAAAATATAAACGGATAAATTGATTTCAACGATTGTTTAGCAGCATTATGCTTATAATTTCTCAGTTGTTTCGTAATTGTGCATTAGACTCAGACCTTCCTGATTTAAAAATTGGAAACGAAAACTATTTGTACTGTCTTCTTAAATGAACTTCTTAGTTAACTTACAAACATATTTTTTCATAAAATGTGATAATACTATAAAGTCAAATGCACGTATAGGTGTATTTTACTGCCTCAAATAAAAGATGCAAATTTATCATCCGTATTATCGTATGCAGAAGTAAATGCTATAGTTTAGAATTTTAAGTATGTGGTAAGAAAGAAAATGTATTCTTCCTCCTACATGGATTCCATTCGATCGAACATCCACATACTTAATGCTTCAGTGCAAAAGAAATAAAGTGCCCGAATCCCCACTTTTCATTTACAAGAATGCATTAAAACGGATTTTTCAAATCGAATAAAATACTTCAAAATGCGCCTTGAACCTTTTCTTTATTGCATTCAACCGTTTGGTTTCTTTTAGAGCTAAAACGAAAAAAAAAATTTCATCCGATGTGATTGTTTTTTTTACTTGTTTTAGTTCCAGAACACTGTTCTGGATGCAAAAGAAGGAAAATAAATCAATAAATTAAATTGTTTTGAACATTTCGAAGAGTAACTGTGAAAATAAATAATAATAACTTTATTCTGGATTTGAAGTAAAATAAAGTAGCCAGAGGGAGCTGGCATATGCAACACTGTTTCGAATTTTCCCGCATGTGTCTACAAACGTTTTTGTTTTTAATTTAACTTTTGAAGTCCCATCTATACAGAAGTTAGTTTTTATTGCATTACCGAGTTCAGCAGTTGAAGAATTTCATTTTTGTTATGAAACCAAGATAAATCTAAGTTACTCACTGATATTTTATTGAGCAGTTTGTAAAGCATTCTCGAACTTTATAAGCTAAAGAATAGCTATAGCTAAGTAATATTTTTTTATTTTTATTATAGTGACATTTCTGATTAAAATTGTAACTTGATGTAGGTTTAGACCAAAAAAAATAAAAAGATTAAAAGAAATGTTATTATTTAATTAGTCGTTCCATAAATAAGGCATTATTCTTTTTAAGAAATGCAAGATAAGTCAAAATTAAAGAGAATTCTTTACTTAAAAATATCAAAGAATATTCTTTACTTAGATTCTTAAAGAATATTCTTTACAAGGGTATATTAAAGATACTGTCTTTCTTTCGTTACTACCATCCAACCTTAATCTAACCTTAACTCAAAATCTGCATTATTCATACATTCGCTTCAAGCACATCGGATATGCTTCAGCATTTGTGGACTGGAGCAAGGTTACTAACTACAAAGCTTGCTCTTGCATGGCGTCGCTGGTTGCTAGAAAGTAATTTCTTTCTCATTTTATTTGTGTTTTCGTTTCTCTCACTTCTGTATGTACGTGACGTCGACGTCGGGAAGAGCCTAACCTTGTTTGTTTACTGACCTTGAACTAGAGCATAGAATTAATTATGTGTCACCTCACATAGTGTATCTGAAATACATGACAAGAAATTTGGGTAGTTAAAGTTTAATTTAATGAATCGCAGGCAAATATGTAACAATTAAATTGTTTGCTATAATCATCGACAGAAGGATGATTCCTTTTGACTTTCTTGATATTCTTGCTAAAGGATAATATAAAAAGTCATTTCTTATCATTTTGTTTACTAAAGATGAAACGTTTTCCTCCTTCAGTATTGTTATTTAATCATCTATTCTCAAAACCAAAAACATTTACAGTTGTATTCAATGTACGCACATACATTTTTGATTCCATTTAAAATACTGCTGAAAACAGTATGGTTAAAAGAAGTCAAGTCGGTAGCTATAGTCAGCCTAGAAATTTCATTTAGTAGCGACAGATTTACTAAAAAGTTGACGATTTCAATTGGAAAAGTAAGGTAATTAATTTTCTGTAAAAGTGTTTTAGAATCTTTAGATTTATGACTGGTATACTTGTACTTATGCTTCTATCACATTTTGTAGATTGAGCACTCATATAAAGTGTATCATGCTGTCACCATGAAATCTTCCCAATGCTATTTTAAAAATAAGTAATTATCAACCAGGTTCTAACATAGTGAATAGCAATAGCTCGACTGTACAGATGCGTTGTACCAGTGATCCAACCATAGCCAGTGGTTGCCTTTATAAAACGTAATCTAGGATTTTTCGAATTCTATATCTATTGTGCTTGCATTGTGCTAGGTCATATTATGTCTAAACTGATAAGATTAAACTGCGAAAACAGAAAACCTTATTGAAAGTCCCGTTATCAACAGGTCAGATCCTCAAAATCGAGAATCATTCTTAAGTACCGTAAATGTGCATGAAATAATAATAATAGATTTATAAAGTTAATTGTGCATTTAATGGAGCAAAAAATACAAAACGTCAGCAAAGCCCTCACTCGGTATTCGAGCTCTAAACCTGCCCGATTATGTGCTTCCATTTACACCAAAAAAGAAAACGATGAGAAAAGCGAAAATTATTTATATTCTCACCTTTCTTAAAGAGTGGCTGGAAAGAAGAGAATCCAGTCGTCAAATCCAGGGAGCTAAAGAATTATCGTTCTCTATATTTAATCGCATCCCACTGAAAAGGCTATTTTTTAGAATTTTTTTGGAAGCCATGAAACGGGTGAAACAGTAATACCATCATCGGGATTCGAACTCCGGAATTCGAACTATATCCCAAAATCACACATTGAAGTAGTAACAAGTAGA
This sequence comes from Stegodyphus mimosarum, assembly GCA_000611955.2. Lineage (NCBI taxonomy): Eukaryota > Metazoa > Arthropoda > Arachnida > Araneae > Eresidae > Stegodyphus > Stegodyphus mimosarum. The sequence continues at coordinate 525,111 of KK114541.1, read as the reverse complement.
AAATTTTTTATAGGTTCACTTCTCTGCAGCAGCACGTTCTCCTTGTTTCAAATTAAGGCATAACAGGGATCTTTGTCAAATTATTTGATTCAAAAATTAGAATACAAACAACTTTATTAATAAAACAAAAGATTGGAGTTAATAATAATCATTCTAGGGGTAAATTCAGACGTCAGTATCTAGTATTTTTCATTCCGAAATCGAAACATGATATCTGCGCTAAGTATTCTCACTGAAAGGATGGAGCATTTGACTAATAAGCACTTCTATTTATTGCATTTAAAAGACGTTTTTAACCAGAACGGGCATTCGAAATTTAGACACGCTGTTGTTTATCTCGCACAACATTACGAGTGAGGACACACAGGAATGCTTACAAAAGAAAATAAAATCTGCTTATTTTATTATAATTTAAAAACGTGAATAAAACACTTTTCGCAACTCTTATGTTGGAAAATGAAGACAATAATTTCAGTAAGATCCAATTAAGCGCTGAATACAGGAAATGAGATTTCGATCCATAGAATCTCGTGCAATGTTCGGCCATATATCGTCATAAAGATAAAAACGGCAACTAAATATTCGAGCTAACGCTGCTTAAAATTTAATGGAACCCATCTCTGAAATTTATTCACAGTAATAAAGTAAAGAAAATTGTTTTACAAAACTTAATTTTCAAATAAACATTTCAGGAATGAGAAAAATTATCCTAATAGCATTTCTCCGACGATCGGAATTAAAATCACAAAAACTAAAAGACTTGGATGCATCCGACTTCAACTCATAATCTTCATATTTTTCTTCTGCAATTATGATGCCTCCTTCTCTATTTCGAAGATTATGATATTTCTAATGACGTTAAAAGTAATATCTGCTGAGTAATTACTTTATTTTAACATCATTAATCACTGAGGATGTTCAAGTATTAGATCTAAAGACCGTAACAACTACTGCATCTCTACCGCTGAGTAAACGAGATGCAAATTGCATCTTGTCATTACAAGATCTTTCGTTGCAAAGATTGAAACGAGTTACAGTAGATTAACGATCAGACTTGTTTTATGAAATGGTTATTAACATGCATATTCTTTGTTACTGCTCACATTTTCATATAAACAACAAAATGTTTTTCTATATTTATTAAAGTGGATGTAAATTCGTAAATCATCTTAAAAAATATGAAATAAAGATGTTCATAAACATTACAATAATTAGATTTGATCATATGTACTATATGATACAAAATAAATTAAGTTATATAAGTTTATAAAATCCATCCTATATCCAATTCATATGCCTTTAAAATCCATCCTATATCCAATTCATATGCCTTTAAAATCCATCCCATATTCAATTCGGAACAAGCAAAGAAAGATTACAAAATTATTAGTCCAAAGGGCAATTTTCCCAGGGCTATAAATTAATTTTCGTTTTGGCATTTTGCTTTCATTCACTATAAGAGTTGTTATCCTTTTCAAATTGTTGCCACCAAATATATTATATTTAAAGAAATATAAATATTTCCTGCCTTCAATTATAAATAATGAAGAATCTATATAAAAGTATGTATGTTTCTCACACTGTGATAAAACGACGGTACCTAGAGCCATCAAATTTTGAATAACGCAGTCTTCCTGCGAATATGGTCATCTGGAAGCCCAAATTTGAAATTTGGAATTTGCTTTATTATCGAAATTCCTATTTTGTAAAACTTTTAACGAATTTTTGATTAACAAACTCAACGATTTCAAAGCGAACTGTGGCAATGTTGTACAAAACAAATACACAAAATCTCCATCACGGGAAACTGTGTATCGGAAATTCTAAAGATATGCTCATTTTAAAACTATTTTGGGATATTGCTGCTGAACTGAATTTTATGGTTTAAGTGCCAAGAACATGATATTTAACAAATAAAGGTAATACACAAAGTATTAAAAAAACGACCCTTTGGACATAATTTAAAATCTGAAACCGTTCAGCTTTTTTTTATAATTTGCACCAGACCGAGTCCCAAAATAACTTATATTTACATCTTTAATTTTTTGACTCGGTCTGAAAAAAAAATAAAAAGATCAGATTTTACATTACATACAAAGGAGCGTTTTTAAACGTTTTGTGTGTTACCTTTATTTATTAAATATCATGTTCTTCGCACTTAAACCATAAAATTCAATTCACCACACACATCCCAAAATAATTTTAAAATGAGCATATCTTTAGAATTTCTGATACACAGTCTCATGAGCTGGAGATATTTTTATTCGTACAGGTGCTGCCATTCCTGGCTTTGAAATCGTTGAGTTTGTTAATAAAAATTCTTTAATGTCTGACAAAATGTGAAATAGATAATAAAACGAATTCCAAATTAAGGCTTCCAGATGCCCATATTCGGTGTAGGATTACGATATTCAAAATTTGAGGCGGTTATCGTTGCTTTATCACAATGCGAGAAACATACATACCTTTATGCAGATTCTTCATTATTTAATTACTTTAAATAAAATACGGGGTTGTAATATTTGGTGACAACAGTTTGAAAAGTGAATCAGCGCAGAAAGTGAATCAACGCAAAATGCCAAAACGAAAATAATACCTCTTCTGGGCTAACGCCCTTTGGGTTAAAAATGCAAATTTTGCACTAATTTACTAAGGCATCTAGGACTGAAAGATAAAGACACAGATTAATTACCTCAGATTATTTTAAGGATTCAACTTTAATTTTTACCTCTGATGGTCCAACAAGAGAGTAGTATACTTACTTCTTTCGTTGTACCAACTCCTTGGTCACGATGCAACGAAAGATGCAAATTTCCTTTCCCACTTTTTTTTTTGCTTTTCGTGTTTGGTTCCGGTTTGCAGTTTGTCAGTCTGCTACAGTGCTTCTAGTTGTTCTTCTAGTTGTTTAGAAAGGAGTTGTTGTTGTTGTTGTGCTGTGACTTATCTCACTTGTCTGACAGTAACATCAGAACAAGCCCACGAAATTCATCATAGCAAGGAGTGCAAGAGCCTTAAGCACCATGCATGTGACAATAGGCCTTCGCTCAGTTCCGCCCGCAATTTTGATAGACAGCATCCCGGGGAAACAGATCCGAGGGAATCCCATCCCTCTTACCCTACCACTAACTTCTCTAGAGGAATTTCGGTTCGCTGAATATTTAGAGTTACCCCATGCCGCACGGACACTCTATAACCATGCCTTCTCTGGAATTCGAACCCGGATTCTTTGGTAACGCAGCAAGCTCCACTAACCACTATACAATCTGGGCGGGGAAGAAAGAAGTTAAGAGTTTAACCAGAAATACGTACATGAAAATTCAAACAAAAAAAATCAGTAATCTGCTGCGAAGTTACAATAAAACAAAAATTATTGAAACATAAATATTGTAAAAAGAATTCTTGAGTAAGAAACTAAATAAAATAACCTTTACGTAATTATAAATCAGTATGCTAAATAATTATGACATAAATTTCAAAGTAATGCAGAATTTGTAAAAAATTTGTAAATCAAAAATAACAATTGTAAATCAAAAGTAGAAATATTTCAATTCAAAATTATTTTGAGGAAACGAATTTATTGAGAAGAAATTTATTAAAAACATAACAAGGAAGAATTTTAACAGTAATAATGCTAAAAATTTTCCAGATTGAGGAAACCAAAAAACCGTATAAAATTGCAAAAATTATAAGCTAAAATGTAAATTATTGTATGTTTTTATTAATGTAAATGTGTAAATGTTTGGCAATTAAAAATAAATTAAAAAAGGCAATATACCTAAAATTTAAAAACAAATTTAAAGAAAACTAAAGCAATTAATTCAAATTTCGCATCCTACGACCTTATTAATTTGCTAATTAAATCTGAAATTTATAAAATCTTGTTTACTTGTGCATATATATATACATATACACATGTAACGTATAAAATTAGGAATCATAATACATGTATTAAGCAAAGCATAAAACAAGGTGCCGCAGTTTGAATAAGGTGGCTTATGTTAAGCATAGATTAAGTTTTCTTATTAGTATCACATATCCTTTTCATATTTTGATAATTTTAATGGCAATAATAGGCATTACAAAACCTCATGGTGTCACTGATGCTAAATGTTGGAACAATACTGTATATTCTGAGTGGAGAAGTAATAAAATTCATAACTGTACCAGCTTTCTGGCATAAATCAGTTTTTATTTCTGAATGGTTTTATTTCTACGGTACTTATCTTCTAAAATTTTTTTTGGTGAGAATGCTGATTTCACGCTTTTCTGCACTGACTACGAACAAAAGTTTGTAGCTAATGATCTGCGCATATACCATTTCCAAGGAACAGAAATTCAATTTAAAATCATCATCGAAAAGATATTGGTCAGAATTTAAAAAATAATTTTAAAACAGAATTTTCTAGTCCTCCCTTGCTTTGAAAAGAGAGTGTACAGGATATGTCTTCTAAAACAAGCATCCCTTTCAAATTAATTGTGTTCTTAGTATGAAACTTTAATTTTAAAGATTATTCGCTTTTTAAGTGGATTCTTTTGGTTTAAGTGGACTAATATTTGACAATTTTGCTATTTAAGTTACTCATTAACTGTTTTTAAGGAAAAGGAGCACTAGAAAATTCTATTTTGAAATTCCTTAATTTTAAAGTTTTTAAATTCTTCTTAAAATTCTGACTAATAACCTTTTCGATGATGATTTTAAATTGAATTTCTGTTCCTTCGAGATGGTATAAGGAAAGTTTCCTTGTTATAATTTATTGTGAATTACTGGTTTATTACTTTGCGGCTTTAGCGCAAGTGTTGGACTTATTAATTTGCTTTTAATTATTTTTATATTGAATATATATATATATATATATATAAATCATAATTTGATATACAAAGTAATAATAATACATACTAATAATTTCAGAAATTTAAAAAATTAAGATTAGTTATTACATTAATTATTATTATATATTTCATTCAAACACATTTCCCCGAATTTCATGACAGAGATATTTCTCATTGAATTAATTCAGTTCTCACTTCGCGACAAGGTAAAAATACATAAAAACTCAGAATGTTTTCCTTATAACTGAAAGCTGTAGAAATATCATCAAATACTGTTTAAACAATTAAAAAACAATTTTTTACAATTAAAATTAGTTTCTACGCAAAAACAAGCAATTCGGCCAGGAGGCAAGAAGGCAGATTTTTCGGTGCACAAAACTAAAAGTTTCTTTATATATATATATATTTGCCTTCTTTGATTTCGTCTTGTTTGCAGAATTTGCTTCTCAGAACTTAAGACTTTGTGGAGTCTAGTGGCAAAAACAGATTATATTCCAAAGCGACTTTGACGAATCCAATTAATGAAGATTACCAACGATTCAATCATATATGGAAATGGAAGTGGACTATTTACGGATGTTAAGAAGTTCACTTCTTAATAGAAAACTGTCTTAAAACGTCTCTTACTTTTAACGGCGGTTTTGTCTGTGTTTTCAACGTTGTAAGGTTTCTCCTTCAATCTCTTGACTCTTTTCGTGAGCATAAACTGTGAAACCTTATGTGGAGGACAGTGAGCAGATCTAGGCTATGTCCTTAGTGTTGAAAAACTACAAAGTCAGGAATGAGGGTTTAAAAGTGACCCTTTAATTCAAATATTTACAACTCTTCAAATCGAGAGTAAGCCACTACTTGGGCTGAACTAAAATAATATTAAACTAAAGTGTGTTAACAAATTCAATACCTAACTTAATTCTAAATAGGACGGCGAGGGAAGCTTAACTCTTAGTGAAATGCAATTATGCGAATTTCACTAGCAAACACTGGTAATTGCAAATTGCCTATGAAGGCGAACTTTCAGTAGACAGAGGAAATCTTTGCGCGCACAGCCTTACGGCGATAAATCCAAGGCTCTGTCTTTCCCCTCGTTAACTCCTGCCTTTTAACTGCTAACAGATATATGCGATTTGCATAAATATCTCACTCGCGCTAAATTCGGGCAGCAACTGAAACTTTGAGAATTCGATAGGAAAGTTCAAACTAAAAATAATTTGGTTAATTAAAATAATGAATGCTACATAGTTGCTCCCAGAATTTAGTAGTCTGAAACTAAGTAGCCTAAAATCGGCTTTTAGTGAAGATGCTAAATTCTAAATCTAAATTTTCCTTCCTATTCGCCATCCTTTACAATTGTAAGTTTTAAATTTAGTTTAACTCTCTGTTTGTGTCTTAGATATTTTAACATAGAATATCTTTTTCCGTCTTCACATCAAAAAGATCCATCAGGAATTTGGCTGGATACTATCTGGTTCCTTCCAATCTGGAAGGAAATAAATTTTAATTTCATGTTATAAGTACATTTCACCTGAAAAGTACAACATTCCCTTCCTCTGATGCTTTCCGTAATGACTTTTATTCGCGCTTTAGGTATTCGCGTTTTTTAATTTCTATTAGCGCTTTTCGCCAAACGCATTCATTTTACACTCATTCATTTTTAAAACTTCCCCCTTGTTCTCTGGCCAAATGTGGTGTTTGTGAAAAACACGCAGTTTTACTTTGTCAAGTGTTCACAACTACCACCTGACTTCAATTCTATTGGGGTTAATTCTTCGACTTTCAAGACCTCAGACTTCCCCTAAAACAAATCTGAAATGCCCTGAGGTTCTAACATGAAATGAACTTTAAACTTTTGTGTGAAACCAGAGAACACTACGTACAACATTCAAACATTTCAATTGCATTTCATACATATAATTCATTCTTTCAATCTTCAATTCAAATTTTCTTTAAATGCTCATTGCGTTAAATAACACTTATATATTCACTTTCTAATTTAGCGCGCTTTACGCTTTTACATTACATTTTAATTTTAACTTGCGTATCCTTTACGCTTTTCCAAAATATTCGATATAAACAAAACCAGTGCTTAAGGCTTACAACAAATCATGCATTACATAGAAAACAGTTTTACATTAAATGCATTCATTATTTATACATAGAAAAATATAATACAACAGTTTTGCTATACAACTTACGTACTAGTTGCTTTTAATTAACACAATTCAATTTCCTATTTACAGAGAGTCTTTTGACTAAAATCGATGAATCCCATGTTCTGGATTACAAAGAACATTTCACGAAGTCTCACAGTTTTTCAACTGAACTCTCGAATTTCTTCCGCTGCATAATTAAGTTGTTCCTTCAAGCGTGTCCTTTACGCTTTCGGCAACCGGCTTTTGACTCGGGTAACTTCCCTTTTAAATCTGCAACTTGCACTTAAATCAGAAACATAACTGTGTGAATTTTAAAAGAAAATAAAGAATCTACTTATCTTTCTGCCAGTCTTTTAGGCGTTTTTTTGTCCATTCCTGAAAGGTTGGATATACTGTGGCTTGGGCTATTCTTTGCTTGTTACTCCTAGATTGAAACTCTGGGGCTGCCTTTCGTTTGGTCGATCTTCTTTCCTCCAGAAACACCTTGTTGGGACGAATGGTGGGTGGCGCTTTCCGTTTGTGCTGAAGTCTTTGCTCCCTCTCCAGACTGGCTCGTTCCTTCTCCTGCACTCGTAGGCTCCTTCGTTGTGGGTTGGCACCTTCGGCGGCTCGCTTCTCGCCGTTCTGTTCCCTCCGTAGTGGTGGAGCTTTCATAGTGTTTTCATTTGGACGTTCCTTCCTTAGACGCTTTGGTTGCTGAGACTGTTGCTTAGCGTTTGTCCTTTTTTCTTTTTGGGGTGGTCTTTTCTTCGGCTGCGGCTTCCTCTCTTCTGGTAACCTCCTTTTCAAACTGGGTTCTCTTGTTTTTGAGGGACCTGGTTGGGGCTCTTGAATCTTAGAAAAATTCTGTGAGGCTGGACCCTGCAACATGTCTTTCAAAATATTATTATTAGCTCTTCGATAATAATGTTTAATTTGATCGAAATTTGCCACAGTCTCTTCGCCCTTCTCATTCTTTAAATATGCACGGCATTCAACTATTCTTGTAATTTCAAAAGGACCATGCCATCTTGGGCAAAATTTTGCGACCTTATCTTTTGCTGCGCATGAAAGTGCGTGGGCTTGTTTCAACACCTCCTCCCCCACTTTATATTCTACGGTTCTTCTTTTTGAATCGTAGTAAATCTTTTGTTTCTTTTGCGCTTCCCGGGAGCACTTTTCTGCCTCCTTCAACATTTTTTCTATTTCACCCATTTGAAATTCCGGCGCTCTATCTTTCACATAAAATAATTTATCTAAGGGGGTCATTATCTTCCTGCCCAAAAACAATTCGGCGGGGGATTTCTTCGTTGTCTCGTGCTTAGCCGTTCTGAGGGCGAATGCAAATTCTTCGACGCAGTCATCCCAGTTAGAATGGTGCTTTTGCACATAATTTCTAATCAATTTTACAATATTCTTATTTACCCGTTCCGCTATATTTGATTGTGGGCGGTAGGGTACCATTTTCATATGCTTAATGCCCAACTTGTCACACATCATTTTAAATGTACTGCTTACAAACTGGGGACCATTATCGCTAATCACCCTCGCTGGACATCCATATCTTAAAATATATTTGTTCAAAAACGAATCTGCAACGACTTTTGCTGAAGCCCGCTTAAGTGGTATCAACTCAACCCATTTACTGAAATGATCCACAATGACTAATAAAAATCGTGCCTTATTTACATGACTCCTGGGGTAGGGGCCTAAGAGGTCAATACCAATTATTTCATTGGGGAACCTAGACTCAATACTAGTTAATAACCCGGCCGGGCGGAAATTTACGTCATTATTTATCTGACACGTGTGACAAGTCTGGCAGTAATTTTTAACTATCTTTTGTAATTGCGGAAAATATACCGCCTCGCGTACGCGTTGTATTGTTTTTCTAATTCCAAAATGGCCCGAGACAGGCGAATCGTGGAGCTCTTGCAAGATACTTAAAATTAATTTGGCCGGGATGACTGGTCTGTATTCACTATTTTGATTCGTAACTTTAGTATAAAATAAGAGACCATCAATGATTTCATAGTTCTGTGCTCTGCTTCGTATTGCATTAATGTCTATATGCTGGAAGTTATCTGGGTCTTTTAAATAATTATAAATATTTCCGAATTCGGGATCCCTAGCAATTTCTTCTATTACAGTCTCTCGAGAGTCAATGACCTTTGCCTGAAGCATCGCTATTTTTACTTTCTCGCCGTTCTCGTCTAACTTTATTCTAGATAATGCGTCGGCCACTACATTGTCTTTTCCCGGTGTGTGTTTGATAATGAGATTAAATTCTTGCAACTTTAGGGTCCACCGAATTAAGCGTGGCGAAAGATTCTTTCCTGAAAATAATCTGGTAACTGCCGCATGATCTGAATATACTGTTACGGGAGAACTCCCAAAATATACACAAAATTTTTGAACAGCTGCGAGCACTGCTAAAGTTTCACGCTCCGTTGCCGAATAATTTCTTTGCGTATCATTCAATGTACGACTAAAAAAGGCAATCGCTTTTCTATTTTGTGTTAACACGGCTCCGATTGCGTAATCTGATGCGTCTGCATAAATTTCTAGACCCTTGTCTTTCTCTGGGAACTTTAGAACCGGTGCATTAATTAAAGATTCTTTTAACTTCTCAAACGCGGCGTTTGCTTCTGAAGACCACGCAAAACGAACTCTTTTCCTTCTCAACTTTAACAATGGTTCAGCAATTTCTGCGAAATTTTTAATAAAAATTCTATAATATGAGCACATACCCAAGAAAGTCGCTAACTTTTTGGCTGTATTCGGAATTGGGTAATTTTTCACTGCTATAACTTTAGATTTATCTGTTTCGATCCCCCTTTGAGAAATTTTGTACCCTAAATATTTGAGTTCTTTTGCCGCGAATTTACATTTCTTAATGTTCACTTTAAGTCCTGCATCTTTCAAAAGAGTAAAGACTTCTCGAAGGTCTTTAATATGTTCTTCCAGCGATTCTGAAGTAACAATTATATCGTCAAGATAAATAAATGTACTTTTTCCTATTACCGGCCTTAAAATTTTGTCCATGCACCTCTGAAACGTGGCCGGGGCTCCCGACAATCCAAAAGGCATACGCAAAAAGCCATATGTACCGTATTTTGTTATGAATGCTGTTTTGTGAACATCTTCCGGCTTTATGCTTATCTGAAAATATCCGGATGTCAAATCTAGGGTGGTTATGTATTTTGTCGATTTAATACTTCTTAGAATTTCATCAATTACCGGAAGTGGGTAAGTTGGAAATTTTGTTATACTATTAAGCTTTCTGTAGTCAATAGCGAACCTGTACCTTAATGGATCAGTTAACGGCAAATCATTATTTTTCTTACATAAAACAACCGGACTCGCATATGCACTAGAAATAGGAGTTATTATTTTGTTTCTTAACATTTCATCAATATGGTATTTTATTATTTCCTCCTTAACTTTGTCGTACTTGTAAGGACGCTGACGTATAGGTTCATCCGTAGTTAATTTAATTTCGTGTGCTACGATCTGGGTGAATCCTGGAATATCATCAAATAAATCAGCGAAATTACTTACCAACTCCCGAAACTTGTCCTGTTCTTCGGGCGTTAGATGGCTTAAATCCACTTCAGGGGGAGGTGTTGATTTCTTTTTAACTGGGTCCATGGTTACTTGCAAGGTGGAGTTTTCAAAATCGATTTTCGCATCCACAGCTGCAAAGAAATCTGTTCCTAAAATAACCGATGCTTGGAGGTTCTTCACTACAAGAAACATAATTTTTTTTTGTTCTTCGCCGATTTTGATGTACAGCTCGATTTTTCCCATGCATTGACACGTTTTTCCTTGGGCTGCTACCACCTTCATTCCTTCCACGCTATGCAGACGATATCTACGAAAGTGCTTCTTAAAAAATTCTTCTGCCAAACAGCTTCCTTGAGCGCCGGTATCCAACAGAGCTGTAGCGGGTACGTTGTTAATTAGTAACTGCAGTCTCGGTAATTCAATGTTTCTCACCATGACCGTATTTAGCTGTACTTCAGAGGGATTTTTCTTCTCCTCGGAACATTGCACCCCCTTCCCCGCAATATTCCTTAGTAGTTTAAATGCTTTGCGGGTGTTTTCTTCTGTTGCTGGCTTCTGCCTGGGGAGAATGATTTTCTTCCGTAGTTGGAATTATTTTGTTGGCGCTGTACTTGGCGCGGTTGACCGCTCGCATTTTGACTGGTACCAGTAGTTCTCGGCCATCGTCTGTTTCTTCCTTCGGCATTCTGGTTCCCCTGCAGCCGCTGTTCATACGATTGTCTCCGTTGATTTTCGGCCGCTCGCCGGCTCTCGAATTGTACGGCGAGTTCAAACAGCTTGTCCAGCGTTACGGGATTTCTTAGCTCCATGAAATCTTGTATCGATGGTAACAATCTGGGCAGGATTATCTGGATAATCTCCGGGTCCGGCCTCGTGCCATACAATAATTTAAAGACTTGTATTTTTCTCAAAATAAATTCCGATAGTTCATCCACCCGCTGTTGGTACTTGCTAAACAACTCAGCTTCGAGTTTCGCACGGTCTTTAACCACAGGAAACGCTCTCAAAATTGCTAGTTTAAAATTCTCGTACGTGTAAGTCGGCGTTCCTGGTTCTCCCAGCAGACATTTTCCGATGCACTTATACCAGGTCGCTGCTTGGCCCCTCAATGCTCCTGTCGCTAATATGACCTTCTGATGTTCCGGAACTGGATACAGCAAAAAATGCGCTTCTAACTTTTCCAGGAATGTGTTCACAGGTCCTCTGGCATCAAAAACTACTGCCGGCTTCATGGCTGCTCTGATGGTTTCCACTATGAATCCAAATCCATCAGGCATTGCAGCTGGATTTTGGGATGTAGTAGGCATATTCCAACTTCCTTCCATCCTTTTAGTTGTTCGGGCGCCATTGTAAGGTTTCTCCTTCAATCTCTTGACTCTTTTCGTGAGCATAAACTGTGAAACCTTATGTGGAGGACAGTGAGCAGATCTAGGCTATGTCCTTAGTGTTGAAAAACTACAAAGTCAGGAATGAGGGTTTAAAAGTGACCCTTTAATTCAAATATTTACAACTCTTCAAATCGAGAGTAAGCCACTACTTGGGCTGAACTAAAATAATATTAAACTAAAGTGTGTTAACAAATTCAATACCTAACTTAATTCTAAATAGGACGGCGAGGGAAGCTTACTCTTAGTGAAATGCAACAATGCGAATTTCACTAGCAAACACTAGTAATTGCAAATGCCTATAAAGGCGAACTTTCAGTAGACAGAGGAAATCTTGGCGCGCACAGCCTTACGGCGATAAATCCAAGGCACTGTTTTTCCCCTCGTTAACTCCTGCCTTTTAACTGCTAACAGATATATGCGATTTGCATAAATATCTCACTCGCGCTAAACTCGGGCAGCAACTGAAACTTTGAGAATTCGATAGGAAAGTTCAAACTAAAAATAATTTGGTTAATTAAAATAATGAATGCTACAACGTAGGATTACATTTCTCCATAATGGTCTAATAGGAATGCAAAAATGAAGACGGTATTTGAGGTGACGGGAATACTTATGCCTTCGAAGCTACATAATTATATTACAATCAATTTGAATAATTATTAGCTAGATGAAATAGCAGATTAGCAAACCTAGCCAAACATTTATAAATTGCGCAACGGATTTGCGCGTAGTAACGCGACAAAAATACCGAAATTGTGGTGAAGTCAAAGCTCCATGTGCACGCGCTGTCGCGTGTAATTGATAAGGTTGTCTGTTAGACAATCTCGTGTAGACAATTAGTGTGTTAGGGAGGTGTTTGCTGCATTTTATTTTATTCCGTTTAAGCTTCAAAATTTTTTTTCTGGGAATGGCAATTTCATGATGCTGATGAAATATAGGTTCGTTATTTTTTACAGAAATATTCATTTCAACATTTGTTATTTAAATTTTTCGCGGTACATATCTCAAAATTAACTGTTGCATCTTATCTCTGAAAATATTTAGAACATGATGCTCAATATTTATTTCAATTGCGTCACAAATAAATCAAATGGAAGAAGAGACAAATTTTTATTTTTTCTGTGCGATGAGATTTATTTTTACTAGTAATTCCTTTTTCATTTATTGGGGTTTCGCCTTACATTTATACATTGAGTTCCACGATACGTCGCAAGACATAACATCGTTTTTCACTACAGAAATGTCAGCATTACACTTAAAATAATCAAATCGAATACACTCTTTAAAACAGCCTGCTGGTTTCACTTGGCATTTTCCGTATCCGATCAATGCAGACTTTTTAGGAGCACCTTTCTTATGTTTTGGAGAAAGGTGTGAAATCACATCACACAACACTAGCAACCCTTCCTAAATTGTAGACAGCTCTATCCGATGTTTGGCAAGCCATTCCCGTAGAATGCTTCGGCAAATTTATTGAATTTATGCCTCGTCATTCCAACATGTAGCAGCCATTATCAATGCCAGAGGAAGCGCAACTCGTTATTAACTAGGTATCCTTAATTCAGTGGCACTTCAGTGTTATATATATATATATATATATATATATGTATATGTACATAGATAGATAGATATTTACTGTAAAAAAAGAAAATGCATATAATACTTTTAATGATACCACCTAGTGTAATTTCATGGGTTCAGTTTGTAATTAACAATATCTCTAAGTTACATTTTTTTACTCTGACATGTGTTTAACCTGCGATTTGCACTTACTTTATTAATCAGTATTTTGAATTACTGCACATGAAACAATGAAATCTGCTTTTATGTTTTTATAGCATCCTCCGTGTTAAAGTCTTGCTTTACTTACAACTGTACTCACCTCTTTTTAAAAGAAAACCGAATAAGTTTTAATAAGTAATTATCATAAGCAAATGTGATATTTATTATTTTTTAGCAATGACATTTGATGACTTAAGGAAAATATTAATGATATTCCATATCTTACCTTATCCCTTTTGTGTTTAACGAGTATTGTAAATATTATGCATATTATATATTAATATTTCAAATAGATATTCAAATTAGAAATTATTATATTGAAATAAATAGGTACTTCCTGATTATCTGCACCTTGCTTCAACATTCGGTAGAACATTAGGTTTCAACATTCTGATATTAGCATATTTTCGAACATACACCATGGTGTTAAATCATACTATAGTATCCTTCTTATCCGCATGGTATACTCACAGCAACAGCCAACTCCCATGCCCGTACTGCATTCGCATTTTAGTTCATATGTATATAAGTAAAAGTATTTACCTGCTATAAAAATAAACATCGGCCGTATAGATTTTTATTTTTTCGTATAAAATTTCTTTACTTTTATAAAATGCTTCTTTCTAATCATTTACGAACAGCATAAAACGTAGAAGTAAAGAAAGCAAAGCATAAAACAAGGTGCCGCAGTTTGAATAAGGTGGCTTATGTTAAGCATAGATTAAGTTTTCTTATTAGTATCACATATCCTTTTCATATTTTGATAATTTTAATGGCAATAATAGGCATTACAAAACCTCATGGTGTCACTGATGCTAAATGTTGGAACAATACTGTATATTCTGAGTGGAGAAGTAATAAAATTCATAACTGTACCAGCTTTCTGGCATAAATCAGTTTTTATTTCTGAATGGTTTTATTTCTACGGTACTTATCTTCTAAAATTTTTTTTGGCGAGAATGCTGATTTCACGCTTTTCTGCACTGACGACAAACAAAAGTTTATAGCTAATGATCTGCGCATATGCGTTGCTTTTGATGATTTTTTATTCGTGAAAAAAATTTATGTTAATAGTTCCCTTAAAATGATTTTGGTTTATTTCAAATAACAGTTGTAACCTCGTTTATTTCATAAGTTGATATTAAATTTAGCATTTATCACTATCTAAAAGACTAAAATAAAAGAACCTTTAACTACTATTTAAGTGTTTTATTTATTTCGAAGATCTAGTGACAGGTTGTTCAGTTTTATTTTAGGTAATCTCACCTTTATTTGGATGTATATAGAGTTAGGAAATGTACAGCGCGGTAAGATAGCTTACCCGCAAAGCAGGTTTACGGTTGCCAGAAAATGGCAAGGGAAGGTAGGGTGGCCACATTTGGCGAGAAATTCCTCAGTTAAAGATATGCCATAGATGGATAGAGAACCTTCTGAAACGATTTCTTACTGGTTTAGCCCAGAATATTCTCGAACACAAGCCAAAAGCTATATAAACCCTGCTGGTACGCGGAGAGTCAGTGCGGAGTCCATCGAGTTGATAGTCAGTTAGCGTCTCGTCTAGCGAGTTGATAAGTCAGTCAGTGAGCGAGTGTCTCTTAGTCTAACGCAGAGCTGATCATCGAATGCATCGAGAGAGTCTCTTATGAGATCGTGAGTTAGTGCATCGTCGAGTTTCATCTTAGAGTGCGTTGAGCTCCGAGAACGACCGAACCGAGTCGGGAACAGTACTCTAGTGCTTCGTCGAGTGCAACGCGAGTTGTAGCGTGGAGAGTCTCGAGAGTACGTAGAGTTCCGAGAACGACCGAGCAGATTTGGGAGCTGTACTCTGGCGCTTTGCCGTGAAGCTGTCTCCACCGTTATAGCCTGATAGCCTGAAGGCTGTGTCGCTGATTGTCTCAGCGTGCTTATAGTAGTTCTGCGACGACTGTAAACGTGATTTTGGAGCTGTTTTGAAAGGTACTGGGTAATAAAATGTGTTTCGATACTTCATCAAGTGTTCTCGTTAATCACTCAAAATCCGCGAACCCCTACCGTACGTAAGAAGAAGTAAAAAACGTAACAATACTAATCAATATACGATGGACATATTTATAATCATTATTTAATTAAACGAATTTAACATTTTAAAATTTTTAAACGGCACAAGGATGCCGTTGAATTTTCCACAGAATTATATTTTTCTATAACAACTGTTTCGTAGAAACTTATTAAGTCATGGCACGAAAATTTTAGTATTGCATTTTCGTTTTCTTACTAGCTTCGCTGGCCTGCAAGGAAACCGGTTTTACAGTGAAAGTATACGTGTCAACAAAATTATTTTTACTTTCTTATTGTTGCTGAGATTTAGTGATTGGTTTCATATTTTTATAATTTAACTTATATGTATTTGTGGCATGAAAAATTGATAAAAAATGTATCCAAACACATTTTTTTTAACAATTTTTCAATTTTTCCATAAAAATGTAAATATTTATAAAAAATAGAAACCTACATATTACAGCTAACATCATTTCTTTCTGCAAAAGGGACCATTTTATCCAACAACACTGGAAGAAAACATTTGCGGAAATAATTTAAACAAACTCCATTCGGTTTTTAAAAAAAATAAAGATAGAAAATGGGCATTTTACACGAAAGCGTTCTACAAATATAACTGACAATCAAATTCGCTGAAACAATCTTGTATTTGGCGTACATTTACTAAAAACACTAAATCGATTTCGAGGGCAGCTACAGGTCCTTCCTTGTCAGGAGCGTGGTTATACGCGAGGGTATAAAAAAGCCGTTACTGAGAGAATTCCCTTTCTAGATATTTTGCTCTCCTGATGAGGAGGGATCTGTAGCTGCCCTCGAAATCGATTAAATATTTTTAGTAAATGTGCGCCAAATACAAGGTTGTTTCAGCGAATTTGATTGTCACATTGGCGTGTTTCTCTTCTATATTAATAACTGACAATAATGATAATTTTTGCAAATAACAAATTTCCAGATTTATTTCTAAATCTTTTATTTAAATTACATAAAGAATAAAATGGAATAAAATCTTTAGGTTAGGTAAAAAAAGAACATGTAATGAAATAAACGTTTTAGATTGGGTAAAATTAAATTTTAGCGATTTTAAATTAAATTTCAAAAAAAGGTAAAGCAAATCTGAAAGGTTTCAGATTTGGACGGTCGCCCAAAAGGTTAAGCTTTTTTACGCTCTCGCTGAGCTGGCAGTTTACCAGTTTGGTGTTACACTCCCACCTACTGACCATTTTTTTTCTTTATAGCTCTTATTAAGCACCATTTTCTTCGCACTTACGCCGTATATAAATCAACAGCAAAATTACAAAGAATTTAAAAGCAACATAGCAACATAGCATTTAAAAGCAACGGATTTTAAAAGCGTAAAATGCACTTGAAAGATTTATATTGATGGCCTTTTCATTTCGCAGTGCAATCCGATTAATAGATATCGTTATTTAGGCACCCACGCTTTTATTATTTTTAATATAAAATTATAGATAAAATATGTAAGGGGAATTATTTGATCTCTTGTGATTAAATTAAATGAAAATTACTTTTCCTCGTTTAGTTCATTAATTGCATAATGGGTTTTAAATAAAAGCTTATTTCTTAAGAAGGTTTTTTTATTTTTTTTTTAGTTTCCTCTTTTTAGACTCAATAGTATGTTGTCAATTAAATTATTGAGCAAAAGAATCATTTTCCAATGTTGAATAATTACGTTTTGCTTTCAATAGTTTTACTGCATCAAGTGATCGGAAGCCTCAGCTGTTGAAGAACTAAAATTTACGGTTTTAAACTTTTACTTTTAAAGTTTTAAACTGCCTGAATAACTTACTCAACCTATCTTGGTGCCGCGAAAAACTAAAATAATAACTACTGAATTTCGTCTAATCTGAAGTGGAAGGAGAAGAGGAACTGACTGATTGGACTATCTAAAACAATATTAAAATAACTATTTCTTTTTATCACTTAACTAAATCAAAGAAAAAACACTAAATAGATGTTACCATCAAAAATAAGAAGGAATAGATCTTCACTGGTATTCGGTACAACTGAATACTATCACGCAACCGAAACATTTCCTAAATCACTTAAAGTACATAGTCAAACATTTCAAAAATTAATTTAAGAGCAACAAGATCAAATCATTAATTCAAACCTTATAAGCACCAGAGAAGAAATATTTAAAATACAATAAATTATAAAACAAATTCAAAAATCATTATTACGTGGTTAGTATATAATTTTATATTATGTCGCGCTGTGAAAACCTAAGTGCATAAACATTTTACAAAACCCCGCTAAAAATCTCCATTGTTCTTAAAAGCCTTCCGGCTCAAACAAATGAAGTGACTGAACAGATCATAACAAGGTAACACACACACAAAAATACAAGTACTAATATAAAATCAAACACATTTATTAGTATCTTGAATATTCTGGATAGCTATAAACATAGATAGCTGCAGGCTATCCTTACATACAACAGTAAATAATATTACCCATTATTTCTCTTTAAGTCGTTTTTCAAGACCATATTTCCAATTTAACAAAATAAACGATTATTATGATTATTCTATACAGAAACTTAATTACTTATAAATGGATCTCACGTGAGCTAATGTAGAAATTACAATTAAAGAATACATATTTAATAGACAATAATTTTTAAACTCTAATTCAGGCACAAACAATCTTTTTTTTTCTTTTTTTTAATTTTTGAAATATTTTTTTTTTCTCCCCAAATTAAGCAAGATTAGTTTCAATTACACTACTGGAAAATACTATAATCTTAAGAATAAAAATATTAAGTAAATCACAAATTAAGTTGGTGAAACAAATCTTAACCCTTCAAAAATAGCTGGTTATTAACTTGAAATCTCAGTCACTTCTTAAAATACATATATATATATATATATATAAATGAATCATATTAGTAGTCCACCATGGAATTAGAATAGACAGAGACTGAGAGAGAGAGACAAAATAATTTTAAAAAATTCACTTTTCAGAATCTAAGATCATTTTACTGTCAAAAACACCTTCGGGAGCGTCCAAATTATTAGCAGGAACCCAAGGTAAAATTCTTGTATCTGGAACTTCATCAGTTCATGAACTGCCGGAGCTCGATACCAAGGACTGCTATGACCCAAAATTTTGCATCGTCCCACAACTGTTACTCTGGTAGTCAGTCGCTCGTTAACTCAGTAGAACGAGCGTCAAAAATACCGGGAATTACCATTCCATACCTCAGGAAAGGGTATATCATTTTTCTGTTTTTGATATGGGTGAAGAGATTCTTAGTTCTACCATGCTTGGCTCTTAAAGCAACGCAAAATCTCATCAGCTAAAAGCCTAGGGAGACCTAACACCAGTCTGCAAACCGCAAAGGTGAAGCTCGGCCGCAGGGCAAATGCCTCTTTCTCTGTCTTTGAAAACTTCTTTTCACTACTTGTACCGTACTGACTTCTAACCTTGTGCAAGAACCGAAAAAAAACTCGGTTTCTCCTCCCACTAACTATTACAGGTCAAATCTTGCGCATAACATTGAATTTCGCCAACCCGAGACTTTCACTGTTACTTATCGGAACAAGTATACGCCCTTAAACGAATCAAAAAAGAGTCATTGTCCACAGTTGACGCATGACCAGGTGCAAATGAGTCTCCCTACGCGTCAGACTAAAAAACGTTGACCCCCCTATTAACAAGCTTAAAATCTAAGGAGCACAACAAAACTGCCCTTTCAAAATCAAATTTTATAGACGCTCCTTTCTTCCGAAAGAACTGATTTAAATAAATATTGCAACATTCGCAAAGCGAGAGTGCAAGGGAAAACGAGAAAGCCAATTTCCGACTTCCTTTACTTCCTAATAACAAAAAAAAAACCCCAGCGAATACATGCGAAACAACACTATATACTGGTCTTAGTTCCAACTGTTATCTTAAAAGCGTTTTCCACAGATGTCATTTCCGTTCGAAGACGTTGCCTTTCTTCGTCAGAAAATTGAGCCGTTGAAGAAAAATAATCACCTAAAGATTTTAAATACACACTTTACGCACACACACATATATATATAATGCATTACACTCTTCACAATTTCAAATTAAAATCAAATACAAATAAAAATACTTAAATATTGATTCCTTAAATGACATAAACACATTTAAAATTCGTGACACAACACAGCGATTTTTGAGCGTTCTCCAAAATATCGAAACTCATGTTAGAAATTTTATATCAATATCATTTAAAATACCTTATTCCGTTCTATTTGATAGTGCAAACATTAATATTCTGTGAGTTTCAATTTTTTTGTTAACAAACGTATGTGTAAAACCATTTCAACATTAAATTTTTAAAAACTAAATATGTAATTTTGAAGAATGAGCTCCATAGTTTCTAGTGAAGGAGGTATAAAATCGATTAAAAACGTTTGAACATATCGAGAAACATCTATCAGTGATCTAAATAAAGCTTATGAAAAGGAAAGCACGTGAGTTTACTTTTTGTTTGTCAGCTTGTAGAGTCCTTAGGTTATTTGAAAGCAGGAGATGTGGAAACTGAGCAACTTCCTCGCCGGGACTCGAAACACGGACCTCGCGAACCTGGAATACGCGCCCAGTGTGCTGACCACTACACCAAGAAGGCATGCGAAGAAGACGGGGGAAATACCTTATATACTCCTCCTTTCAAAGGGCGACTGAGGTTTAGGGGACCCAATCGCCAAATCCCGGTGGTGGAGTACCATCCTCCACCACTTTTTTTTAGTTCGGGCGCCAGTGTAGAGTCATTAAGCTATTTTGGAAGCAGGAGACGAGACAAATGAGCAACGCTCTTTCCGAGACTCGAACCGCGGACCTCTGCAATACGCGCCAAGCGTGCTGACCATTACACCACGAAGGCATGCGAAGGAGGCGGAAGAAATATCTTATAAGCTAATCTTCTTTAAATGGAGCTAAAATTCATTCAGTCATATCTCAAGAACAGTACATTTGAAATAAATTATAAACTATTCAGAATCTTTTTCACGCATTTTTATTAACCAAATAACGGAATTAACGTATATTTCCTAAAAAAATCATTGCCTTTTACAAACAGTTTATTGAACCTTAGTTTTAATATTCCCTGCAACCACTGTTAATTTACCTTTGTTGTATTCAGTTTTCGACATAAAAATAGGAACAAACACTTTAATGTTCATTGTTATTTTAACCCAAAAACCATCACCACAATAACGGAATTTCTGATATTTTTTAGCAACATTTAATTTTAAAAATATAATAGATTTTATAAATCAGTGTTATCATATTCCACAGTAGTTGAGGTAATAAAGAGGAAGAGATTTATCCTAGAAGCGTATTATTGTGGAACCATTGGAGAGGAATGATTTTATAGCGTACTTCAACAGAGAAGAGAGAATTGCTCTTATTGCTAATAGTTGAGCTAAGTCAAGCAATCAGAAGAAAGAAGACAACCCTAAATCATTCCTCTTTTATATCTTAGTAAATCTATTAAAACTGGCAAACGTAGTTACATAAGAAGAATTCTAATAAATTGCGACTGCCTTTGCCGTAAATGATGTTGAATATGATAGATTTTTCCAAATCTCAATTAATTACTGTAATAAGGATATTTTGTCTGCAAAGCAGTCTTATATTTTCGTGTATGTATGACCTTTTGTCAACATGTAGAATATTTATGATTAAAATATTAAAAGTTAAATAAAGAAACAATGATTTAAACTAACAGAAATAATAAATAACGTCTAAATTTATAATAATTATGCATCTTTTTCACATAATTTATTCAATACCGAAATTACAAAAGGGCGAAATATTAGAAATGAAATTTACTAATTTTCTTTTATAATACGTTTACTGCAAAATTTATATTTACATGACAGAACTGTAGATTAAGCTGTAAAACTGTAGTAAAAATATCACAAAATTAATTTTCCTTGTTTTCAGAAATCTGTCTTCATTTTGATTTAGCTGTTATGGGTTTCGTCTTTCAAACGCATTTATTCAGTAATGAAGATCCTCGTGCAGTAAACCCAGCCATAAAATTTATTGTTATTGCTTATGTTATCCACGAGAAACATTTCTTGAATGGAAAAGGCATTGCAACGTTATAAAGTCCATGAACAGAAGGAACAAAAATATTATAAAATTATTTAAAATGACTCTTCTAGGAAGGTGAAATTTCTTAAACCAGATTATTTATCTGGAAAACATTCTTTTTTATTTATATGCTAATCATGTTTCAAAACAATAGAGCAGTTTGGGAAAAGATAAAATAGAGTTGTGAGTTTTAATAGTAACAGATCAGGAATGTTGTGGATAAATGCAATGAAAAACGATGGTGCAGATGATTTTATTGGCCTGAAACATTTTCTATGCGCCTTCCCGTTATATACGATAAATACAGGCCCTTTTATTCAGCTCAGTTTAAGCTAGCTTCAGCTTTGCTCAATCCGTCTGAATTGCAATTCTGGCAGTTCTTCAACTTCAGTTATCTTGGGTGGCAAAATCAGCTAACGGTAAATGTAATTCCACAAAGAGAAATTCCTATTTATTTATTCCAATGATCAAGGTTAGCAAGTGAGATATTGACCTTACGTTCTCAGAAAGTTTCTCATTTAAACTATTGCGCTGTTATAGACGATTCGGGATACATCATCCGGTATATTTTGCTCTCATACAATATGCATCAAATATGCTTATTCGTAACTGTATATATTCTGCCAAACGGCACAAGATATCCGCCGAGCTGGTAGCCATCCTTGCCGAGACAAGGACTTGAAAGGTCTGTGATTTAACTGGACATCAAAGAAAATATTAGAATTTTAGGGCAAAGAGTTGCTCAGGGCACATTTCGAATTCAGTAAGGTATGCCAAACAATTATCTTTCCGTTACCATTAATTATAATACTATATTTTTCTCTATGATAACTTAAGACAATATTAAACTGCAGAAGATGCTTATGATCATGCTACTTAATGGTAATAATATAGCACTATATTATTCCTCTTCTGGCTTAACTCTTCACAGTTCTAGCTCATCTGGTTGCATACGAATATAGCGAATAGCAGTATAGCAAAATAACGTTTCGGTGCCAGGAGAAACACCATTGGACTAATGTTACGGTATATATATATATACCGTAACATTATACATTAGTAATATATATATATACATTAGTAATATATATATATACATTAGTAATATATATATATATATATAACGATTTTTTCCAAAAGGCGGTTCATTATGCCTAAAGTAAACATTTTGTGTTCGAAACGCAGGTGCGAGAAAACCCGTTTTCAATAAATAATATCTTTACCACTTCTCCGACTCCATTTCACCTTCATTGTTCCTACTATGAGACCACTTCAGAAAGGCTACCTCTGTATAAATGCTTGAACAGCGGTATTTCGATGCGGATGCTAATACCAGGGTGGCTGGTCTTCTGGGTGCGTTTGTGATTTTCGCCATGAGGACAGTGAATATAAGTTAGTTTTCTCTAAAACGTCTTCCCCGAAGGCACACGTTTCCTCAATCAGCAATATTCTCGTTCTTTGCCATAATTAAACAAACAAAGGAAACTATATTTTTGCTTTTTTGTAAAGGTACATAACTTTCCTTTTATTTTCGGCATTTTACTTCGTTTTGCGTGAGAAAACATGTCTTCCGACGTAACTAATTTTTTTTTAATTTTTAACTTTACCAGTGAAATTTTTAAAGTTTCTAACTTTTTCTAAATGTGGAAATCTAGAATGAGTTTGAGATCAGAAATTTGTTGATCAAAATAAAAAGAAATAGTTAAATTTTTTCTTTAAATTTCAAAAATTCGAGATTAGAAAAAAGTACAATGGATGAGACATGAATCTTTTTTCTTCCTTCATTTCAGTTTTAGTTGTGTCATTCTAATTTTAGGCGCTGATTATTCGTCCGGAAAACAAACACCCTACGAAAGCCGTCTACTCCGGAATGTAAAACAAAGATATAAAACTCGGTTTACGCATGTCATGTTGCAACAAGTTTTAAGTGGCTTGAAAAGAAAAATACAGCTGATTCTATTAATTTCAATAGAAATATTTTTATTAAAATTATCTGCTGAACTCCTGTAAATAATCCAGAAAAATATTAAATTTAAAGTTTTGAGCCAAAAGCAAAATTTAAAAGCATTGATAGCATTTTGAAAATCTGAGTAACGGTATTTTTTTCTTGCATCGCTAACTACAGTGATTTTCATGTGTTGTAACTGTCGTTTTGTATCGAAATAGCAACTGATTTCTTTAATATTATGTATTTTTAAATCACATGAGTTTTCTAACTCTTTTCAGTTAAATTTTAATTGAAGTTAAATTGAAGAGTTTTCATCTGAAATTTTATAATAAATTATTAGAATCACTTGAAGTTTACGGTTTCAGTTCATTTGAATTCACCTCTTAACTGAAAAAACGTTATTCCATATTTATTATTTTGGTCAAAATAGTAAATCAGAATTTAAAATATAGTTATCAAGTTATTATATACGATATTAAAAGTAAGTGGTGCTTATTAATTACTCGTACGTATTTATATAAAGAAAACAGTTACCATAGATGAATTTGCTTTTATTATACAGACTTTATTTATCTGTAACTTTCTTAATGGTATTACAAAACTGTTAAACGCGTTTGCTGTATAATACATTATTATTTTGATCATTTCCCTGCTGTACCAAATCTGAACTGTGGATGTATTCGGAATACTCAGCGTCATATGTAAGCATGAGCATTATTGGAATGTTAGGCATTTTTCTATAAAAAATTGTCTTCAGAGTTTCTTGAATCCTATGTACATTTTTTAAGCACTTAATTTCTGTCTTATAACAGGTACCTTTATTGGATTAGTTCTCACTGATTAGAATAATATTTTGCATGTATGTGCTTATAGCTGTCTCTTTAAATAATCACTCCATATAAGCGGGAACTAATTGACAGTTTTCTGTAATTAATATTAATACACACCAAAATAAAAAGCTGTAAATAACACAAGAAGAACGCAACTATTTTGTTGCACTTGTTTAATGCAGTGGAAGCATCGCAGATTACCAATATCACTCAGAAAAAAGAAGCGCTATAACGCAAATCATTTATTTAATTCTTTCAACCGCAGTTTGAAATAATCTGGAATTAAGGTGATTCATGACACTTACTTGCTGATACAAGAATACAATTGGTTACACGCCATACACGTTACAAACAGGAATACATGTATTGGTTTGTTTACTTTTTAGAACGCTTTTATAAGCATCCTTCTAGAACTTAGGAAATAACTTCCAAAAAATTGCCAAGCTGGCATAAAATCGCAAATTCGCGACCCCCCTGAAAAGAAGCTTAGGTCCGTCAGGTGAGCATTTCCGCTTATATGTTAGATTTTAGCTACGAGGCTAACTTACTAGAGCTAGTTTCACACTTCTAAATTTCACTGGATTCCTAACCACAAAATATGGAATTCTATACAAGAAAAAACATTTAGAGTGAATTGATTCTCGCACCTAATTCTTTCCCGAAAATACTTCGTAATCTGAAATATTCGAAAACAGAAACAATTTTCCCCATAGAAATGAATTAATACCTTCTCAGATTTCAGGTGATTGCCTTTGTACCTTTGTACAAAGAGTACTTTGTATGTACGTTTGAAATGCTACACCAATAGGAGTAATTAAATCTAGCACATACACAACATTTAACACAATGTTAAACATTTAAAAAAACAGTAAATTAAATTTTACTACATCTCTATGAAAAAAGTAGAAAAAGGTGAAGAATCCAAAGGGGCAAACTGATACTGTTTTGAGAATGAAATCTGAAGGAAATAGTATTCTCTTGTGATATTATTTACTAAGCTGGTATTTTTTACCGTTTTCAGTTGCAGGTAGCTGGATAAGCAGATTTTATTGATCAACAGGGGGAGCGATTCTATATATAAATCATAGCCATTTCTTAAAAATGTGTCGCGATATACTCACTAAAATTTTTAAATTGAACACATTCAAATTTATGGCCTGTGTATCAGAGCCCACCAACGGCCAAGCATTAAAACCGCTGGGCAGTGGTATACGGAAGGTCGTGTTAAAGCAATATGATGTTTTACTAGTAATATTTATTAACTGAAAAGCAGCCACAAGTAAAGTTAAATTTAATTTTAGCTTTCTATTAAAGGGAAGTGTGTGTTTGCATTTCTTCAAACAAGAGTTCATAATTTGGTACGCTTCCAGACAGAAATAATGATAATGAAACTTCAGTTTTGGGATCCATAAATAAGGAAGGCTGTTTAATCTTTTTGAGCTTTAACTATGAAAAAGCCGATTCACATAAGCATATAGATCCAAATGAAGAGTAGGTACATTCGTTGCATTTGATGATGCTGGGATATTTTCTCGATTAACGTTTTCAAAACGCATTCCTCAATTTTTCTGGCTTGTATGATTAGATCAGTTCGTAGAGTTACAATTCCGATTCTAACACTTTTTGTTCACTGTTAAGTGTGTCAGAAATTTTGTGGCAAAATATTTTACATATAAGTCCTTTTTAGAAGAAAAAGACAATACTCAGAAATATCTTTATTTTTTTCAAACTCATGAAATCTGATCTCAAAGCTTTGAATCACATTTGAATTTCTATAATGTAGTCTTCAATGCTATGATTAAAATTCTGATATTTTTGTAGGTGATCAGAGAAATCTGTAAGGCGAATCAAATTCCCTTATTTGTAATTTTGTATTAGCTTAGTAGATTTTGTTTTGAATTCATAAATTTTACTGATCATTTCAATAAATATTGTCTTGTTTCTTCCCTTGCAATTTGAAATTCATTCCTTCTCGCAATTTCAATTTATTTAATTAATTGAATTAGGGTGTAAAATTCGTAAGAAACGCTAAATCGCTGAGACGATTATTCATTTAAATTTCCATCTTCTTGATCATGGTCTTCAAAAAAAGGTTTGTATCGTAGTCAGTAAATCACGAAACCTTTGTAGCAATTTACATTTATAGTTAGCCACCTTACATCGGCATGTAATAATAATTCTGGCTGTCCTTTATCATGATGCAACTAGAAATAGACGATATTTGGGAGAATTTCCGCAAATGGAATTAACAAATTTACAAGCAGTTGTCATTAATTCTTGACATTTAATGTTTTACTTGCAAATACTTGTTTGTAAATTATGCAGGATTATCTCAAAACACTTGGCAGTTAGTTATAATTTTGACATCAAGTTATACGTCCATTTATGTCGTCTGTCTCTACTCTTACTCAGTTTGTTATATTTGAAACTGTTTTAAAACGTGGTAGATTCAAATTAGTTTTCTTAAGTTCTTAAAACAGTTCAGTATATCTAAATATCTAGGCTTTTCTTTCAGAGGCGTGATATTCAACAAGCCCTCTTAAGATGTGTAATCTGTTAAAAGCTGTACGAATGAAAATAAACGATTGAGTTGTGCCAGTTATATCTTTCGATTCACCAAACTTTAGAGAAAAAGAAGAAACTCTTTTCATACCGTTCTATAACTGTTCTTAAAATTTTAACCCATTTCCTGAATCCGCTGCATAGCAAGTTTTCGAGAAGTAATTGATTTATGTAATTAAGTAATGATTTATTTAATTTATGAAAATGATTTAACATATGGTTTATTTTGAATGATGCAACAGTCATTACACGTGATTTCAGCTTATTGAGCTCATAATCTAGCCATAAGTTTTCCTAATTTTTTTTCTTCTCAAGTCGCTAATTTGTGGGTAATCTGACTTTAATTTTCGTTTTGAAGTTATTTTTACGGATCTCATATTTATTTGACTATTTATTTAGAATTGTAATTAAAATTGCTTTATGTTTCCCGTGCAACGCAGACGATTTTTGAAGAGAAAGCTACGTCGAAAAAAAAGAAAATAAAAATAAAAGAGCGTGTGCTTTTAATGTTTAATAAATAAATATCTCGTAATTACTGTTGCCATCCAGAAAAATTTAGAAAAAGCGAGATTGTTCTACTGATAATTAAAAAGCTTCTAAAAGCCGAATTGAAATACCTGATCTCAGTTGTTGTTGCAGTTGTTGTTGCAGCTGTAAAAAGCGAACTGCTGTTTGTTTACTATAGCGATTACGCTGTGAGACAGAATTATTTTATCTGTTTAGAACTGAGTTTTTGCTAAACGTTTGAGATATTGTGATATTTTGCGAATATCTCCGAAGAAATACTTTAGCATTTTGATTTATTTCTTGTGGAAAGAATAAATTTTGTTAAAATTTCAACGACTTGTGCATTCAATTATAACGAACCCGTACGCACGCAACATTATCTTCTGTTGGCTATTATCGGCCAAAAATAGCTTTGCAATTAATTTATTGGTCATTTTTGATATAGATGATTCGGGATTTTTCGAATTCAAAACGCAAATGTGGAAAACTTTTTCCTGAAAAAATCTTACATGAAGAAATATTTGCCTTAAATACTCTGTCGTAATTAATTCATTAATAGAATTTGCTTTCACAATTAGAATGTTAAATTTTAAATGGCAGACTAAAATTGAAAATCAGACAAAATCAGTTTGGTATACTTATTTAATATTTCATCAAACGCGCAAACAATAAGAGTATAATAAAATCAGTTTGAATAGTTTTTTCATAACGAAATCATTCAGTATGACTAAACTTCATACTAGAATTACATATTTAATTTCTCTTCATCAGAAAAAAATCTAATGTGGACACCACACTTGTACGGCCTATTAAATTAAACACATTTTTGTTGCATTTCTTTTAAACTTTTTTCCCCGAATTTCGTGAGAGATATATTTCTCATTCCATTAACTTAATTCTCACTTTGCGACAAGGCAAAAATACATAAAAACTGAAAACATCTTGATTAAAAATTGAAAAATATAGAAAAACATAAAATACCAAATACAGTTAAAACAGTCAAAAAATATTAATTAAAATTAGAGTTTCTACCACAAAACAAACAATTCGGCCAGCAGGCACGATGGCAGTGCATAAAACGGAAAGTTTACTTTTCCTACTCGGCAAAAAGACACTGAAGACGCAGAACCTAACTTAATTCACTATTCTGCCAAGTATCAAATATCAGCAAATGGCTGTTCCGTTAGGTTTAGTCGCACTTAAACAACTTTTAATTTGTTGATAATTCTTAAACTACTGCATGCAGATTAAATAAAGGCATGAAAGCGTTAACCCGAACATAACAGCAACATATTTCAATCACTTTCAAATCAAAAAATTTCCCCTTTTCACCAACATACAGGAATAAAAGAACTTAACTCACAGAATCGAGTAACAGAGTGGTATATTATATATAATATAAAAATTACGATGGCTTTGCTCTACGCGAACAGTAACCTTTAATTAACCTATTCAAAATCTTCCCCCCTTGACCAGTACTTTCCAGAATGCTCTGCCCTATTATGTAACCGCTATTATAAATAGCTCTATTCAACATTTTTCGTCAGACTTTTTTTTGCTATTCCGTGCTATACAAAAGTTTTGCTCTGTCTCTTCGTCGTTCCTTTGTTAAAACATATCTATGACGACGAGGCTCTAAATTTAGTATTATTACTATTTAGATCATTATTGAATACGTGATCTTCATCTAAAGAAAAATGACCTGTTATTTTAATCGTTTAAAGATGTGGTTTTTTTAAAGTGAAATTTGTCTGTCTTCAATTCTGCTTCCTTCCACTCGCAACAACGATTGGCTAAGCTGCATCATTTCCAATGCCCATCTACTACAAATATCACAGTATAATTAATTAGTCGCCAGGATTTTACTGCGTGGGAAAACAGTCCTCTGGTTCTCCGTCGCCGTACTGAAAATAGATCAAGTCTTCAAATAGTGTGCCAATCATCTGCAGGATAAATTCGCTTTTTTCTGCTGTGCTATGTGCTCTCAAATTACGACGCTTCAAAAACGTTGGTGTGGATTATGCTTACAAGATCAAAAGCCATGTCAACAAATACAGAAGAAAACGAACAAAAAATTGAATCTGCCACGATTAGTATTAACTAATTTCAGTGTGGCATTTTCGATGGTTCTAACAATCTTCCGATAGATAAGTTTCTTTTATTATTTGAAAAAAAATGTAAAGCTTAAAATATTGCTGATACATATAAACCTTTACTTTTTTTCTGAATACATACGTGGTGAAGCTCTAGTGTTATTTCTCAGAGAATGTGTCGAATTAGATTGGTCAACAGTGAAAGATAAATTTCTTACGTACTTTGCCCATGCGGAAAGTGTTAATTTTAGTGATTTTGTTAGTATCAATTATTCCAATTCAATGACATTGAAAAATATTTTAGAGAAAAATAGAAATGTGCCGCGTCTCTGAAATTAAACAATACGGTATTAACTGAAGCATTGAATGAAGGATTACCTGAGTGCAAACTGTAAGCACGGTTAAAGATTGGATAACTCTGGCTCGAAAAATGTTTCCTAGTTCTAGTTGTTTTACCTCCGATTCACTGGGAGAGATACAAACAAAGACAAATGTTTCAACTCCTAGACAGAATGTACCATCAAATATGTTTCAACCAAGCTTTTACCAACCAAGATACAGGTCTCCAAGGCCATTTCTTAATCCTAGATATCATAATCAGGTCTGGAGAAATTTCCACACCCAGCAAATAACTTACCTTTATAGATCATTCCCTGCTATAAGTTATTACAATCAAAACTGTCAACAACCTGAAGAAAAAAGAAATGATTATATTTTAAATTAAGTGTTAAAATTAATCAAAAAGAAGTCCCAGGGATTATTGACACTGGCACCCAGGTAAATGTAAAATGTAATTTCGGAAAAGGTTTTAATGCAAAAGTTGAAGTAACTGGAGGTCTTTTTGTTACTAAAATAATTAAATTGTTGTGTAAAATTGGTAAAATAAGTAATACTATAGTATTTTATGTTGTAAATTCTGATTTAACTTATTTACTATTATCATGATCATCTTGTATTTCTTTATTTAAATTACAATTAAACTTTAATAAATATGAAGTACATCAATTTATACGTATGATTAGTAAAGGTATTAAGTTGAATAAACTTTTTCAGAATAATTTTGTGTGTAAAAATAGTGTGAATAAAAACACGTTTTATAATTATGCTGAAAATAGTGAATCTGATAATGATCAATTGCAAAAATTCTTAAGTAACTATAATCATATATTTGCTAAAAACAAATATGATGTTGGTTATATTAATATTGAACCCCCTAGAGTTGTTTTAACTTCTGAATTACCGATAGCCTATAAACCATATCGAGCCTCTCCTAAAGATAATAATGAAATTAAGAAAGAAACAGATGAGTTGTTAAAATCTGGTCTAATTAAACCTTCTTATAGTCCTTATGTTGCTCCTGTAGCTTTAGCCTATCCAGAGCGGTAAAAATAGATATTTTCATTGAAATTATAATACCCGAACGTTTTCGCGACTACAGTACTTACCTTACTTCGTAGACGGAAGTAAAAGTAATCTTTCAATTTCTTGTGCTTTCGTGCTAGCAAATTTAGTTTATTTCATTTTATCGTTTCTATTTTTTATTCCTCTATGGTTTTTGATTTTTCTTTCATACATTTTAATAAAGTAAAAGAAAGACGCATATAAAATATTTTATTCGAGCAAACATTAAATATAGAAGATATATGGACATTGTGATAAGAAAAAAAAGCTCTCGTGTAAATAGTATTACGAGACATACATAAAAAAGACAGAGCTCCATTAAAAAGTCTAAGTATAAAATGTGTACATAAAATATCCAAATGCTGTACAGAATTGGCGCTTCTGGATTCACCATAATAAGCCGCAATGTAATAAACTAAATCTTCCCAAGAATTTATTTTATTTACCCATTTGTTTATACCCTAATAGCTCTTCCCATTACGCCACATATAGGACCATTACTTTGCATGCAACCATCAATAAAAATTGGAATTTCGATATTGGCGACACTGGCTATAAAAAATAATGCCAAGGGAAAAGACCATTCTCTGTAATCACACTAGAAAGAATGTCGCCTAAATGAACGCTAAGGAGTCGCTTTATTCTTCGCCTTCATTTATTCTGGGGATTTTTTCTCACCGCATTCTTCTCGGAAAGACTTCGAAGAATACCTCTGCGTTGGATTTATTACCCTTGATGTTTGACAGGCAAAAGAAGGTGAAAAGGCATCCATGGTTTGGCGATATATGAAATTTGGTTGAGGTCGTTTCTTCTTCGGTGGTTAGGAGTAGACGACTAAGGTATGAATTATTTATTGGTGATGAATTTAGGAGATTTAAAGAAAATACAATAGCGTTTGTTATTCTACTTTTCTGAAAGTTCATGGATTCGGGAACTATATGACATTTGGCTAGTGACGTTCCTTTTTCAATAGTCGGGAACAGGCATCTGAGAACGTGTATTTGGACTCTGTAGAAAACGTTTACCTGTATTGGGGAAACAGAAAATGAAATAGCGTAAGAGCTTGCTTTCGCATTTTTCTGACTTTGTGTCTACTAACAAATGTCTAGGTAATTTCGATTAGACATTTTCTCTTAATATATGTTTAGAAAATTGTTTGAAATTTCCATATATAGTGTAAAATGTATTTGTTAAAAGATTATTCTTGAATAAAAGAATCTGAAAATGTCATAATATGCAATAACTAAACTATAAAGTGCTGAATAATCTTTAATCAGTTTAAAAAATTATGCCTAGTAGTGATAAATAATTTTGCGTTATTAGTGATAAAAAATAACAGTTTTAGTTTTATGTTACTTTAATTTTTGTAAACATTTTTATAAACAAAACAGGCATATTTTCAAAAAAGTACGCTTTTCTGTTTATTTTCAAAAGCAGTTATTACCAGATTAGTTACAAAGGAAATATTCGCCATATCAACCGTAATAATGCAGCAAACTGCTCTAGTATTTCATGCATTAATGAATAGAGTAGCTCCGTACTGCTTAGTCATAATATACAATAACTTTTCAGTGTTGTACTAGACACGTTAATGTCAATTAAGTTTATAACCCTAACAGATTCGAAGCAAATTATCACTATGTCTGAAGCAACAAAGTCGTGAAATGCTCTAAATAACCTTTTCTTTAAACAGAATTTAGAACATAAATGCACTCGTTTGTACTGCACTATCAGCCAGGTCGTGGTGATGCAACTAAATAGAACAATCAAATTTAAATTAAACGTGGAACAGCAGTCAAGAATTACGCAATTAAATGTTACTATAAGCTGACTTAGTAATTCTACGGGAGTGTTAAAATCAAAATTTGGCAGTTAGAATGCAAAGCTGAATAATTACAATTATCACAGCTGATAGGAAGCTAATATGTAACGTGCATGGGAAGTCAGAAACATCCTCTGTCCTAAAATCTAAAAACCTTAATTTAAATACTTGCCAGCTCATTTGCATTCTTCGGAGGAATACGGAAGAAGTTCAGGCCATATTCATAAAACCGGTTAATTAAAATCTTCAAATATTATACTTATATCTTTCTTCGCCAGAATTTGCTAAGATTGTAAACACTAAACCTACAACATGAGCCAACCTTTACACAGAAATAACATTCTAAAGTTAAATGTCTAAAACTAAATTTAAGTTTTTACAGAAGTTTCAATTCCCATTATCAGAACAACCATGTCATCACTAGTTTTATTTGAATCTCATCTTCTCCCAGACATCTGGAAGGAAAAATACTTTGGCAAACACATCTTTAATACTGAACTTGGACATTAACATTTCAACTTGGAATTTCAACTTCAAAAATCTTTGTTATACTTTGCACTTTCTCTTCAATCAGTTTCTTACTCCTACTCTCTAGCATTGTAAAGTATGCAAGTGCGTGTGAAAATGGACAGCCAAAAATGTTCAAAGCAAATGAGTGTCCTTTGACACAGTCATCCCAAAGTTAGGGACAATTTTGTACGTAGCTGCGGATAATTTTGCCTATGTTTCTATTCATCCTCTCTGCATTATGTTATATAATTATTTCATCTTTGACCTTATCGTAGCGGTAGATGTTTCTCAGCACGATGGTGATTTCCAGTTTTTGTGCTATGATTTTCCTCATGAGTCAACCCTGGAATCTCACCAAGAAAATCTGAAACATTTCTTACCAACTGCTTTAACTTCGCGTTCTCGTCCGCATTCAATTCGTTTAAGTCAAATACCGATGTATAGACTATTCATTTCCAACTGCCTCGTAGCTTTCTTAAAATTAAGTTTCGCCCCATAGCCTTTATGAAATCCATCCCAACATTACCTTCAGCTGTAGATTTTTCACTACAAAGAAAACCACTTTCCTGTGTTCATTTTTCACCTGCATCTGTAAGGTTACTTTCCTTGCGCATTCATACTGTTTGCTTTGAAGGCAATAACTCTCAATTCTTAAGCACCACTCTATAGCGTTTAAAGTTTTTCCTAAAGCATTATCTGCCTACAAACTAGTTTGCGCTCCTCTATCCAATAATGCATTTTTTAGAATATTGTTCATCAGAATTTGAATCACAGAGAAGGATATTTTTATATCAACACTGTATTTAATTCAATCTGAAATATATGCTTTTCTTTCCGAGGATTGCACCTTCTGTATTTCAGTATCCTTGACTTCTAAAATTCTTATTCCCTTTCCCCAAGTTTCCTCTTTTGCGATTTGCTTTGACGATCGCCATTACAGCAAGAAATTTCTTTCGGCTATCAAAACGGAGGCTTCCTTACCCTACAGATCTCTGTTTTTATCCCGCTGTGCATATATTCGCTTACTTTCGAACTTCACCGCGAGCTCAAATAACTGCTTTAGCGTACTCGGGTCTTAATTCAACAAAATCCTGAACTTGTGGAAACAACCTAGGCAACATGATTTAAATAATCTCCGCGTCGTAAGTTCACAACTTGTATTTTCCTCATAAAAACTTCGTCTAGTCTTCAGTCTTAGTTTCATATCTATCAAACAGTTACACTTCTAGTTTTACCCTATATATCACCACAAGAGTTTCTACGAAGGCTGTTGTAAATACTTCAAATATGAAGTTCTCATTGCATGGTTCATCCAACAAAAAGTTTTCCGACACATTTATATCACCTGAGTACCTGTCATCGACTCGTGTATCGTGACTTTCTGCACCTCTGCAGTCAGTTAAAGTGAGAATCTAATTGTTCCAGAAAGGTCACTTTCGAACTTCTGTCACCGAAAGTAGTGCGTCTTTCATTGAAGCTTGCATCGTGTCTACGATGATCTCGAAGCCTTCATTGTACTTCCTGGTGATGGTGGAGCCCGTAATCTTGGGAGGGCCAGACTGAATGTTGCCTTGTATTGCGAAATGAGCTGTTAATTTTTCGCGCCCCATTTGTAGGGTTGTACTTGATTTGTTAATCTTAGTTAGTCCCAAAACCCTAACAGACGTGAAACGAAGTAGCGCTGCCTGAAGAAATGAAAAATTCGTGAGAAATTTAAATAAACTTTTTCTTTCAGAAACGTATTCTCTTGTGCCACGATATGCCTCCCCCTCCCTAGATTCAGATTTTCTGGCTGCAGAGGCTTAATGCCTTGTTATTCCTTTGTTATCATTTCAGATTTAATAATGGTGAATGAAGCATGTTCCGCTTTAAATTAAATAATTGCTAATCAGTCAAAATTGTGCCAAAACTGAAATATTTTCTCTCATTTATGTCACAGTTTAAAAACTATTTTCTAATTCAAAAATTAGTTTAAAAATTGCTATATTTTTTACATAATTCGGCAATGTGGGAGAGGGAAGAGGATCGGGCGGCCAGCACCCTCCTGCCTTATGCGCATGCAATAGAATGTTATTTAAAGCATGACAGATTTTTTAAACGAAAGAAGATTTATAATATCCATTTAAGAATATGAAAATATATGCATTATTTTAATCAACGTTACGCAATAATTCAATTTTAAGATGTGTATTCTGCTCTTGTAATCTAAGTGAAGATTCAATTGCACAAAGTAGCTTAATTTTGAAACATAAAATTTCACGATCACTGAGATATAACGAATCTAGCGAAGTATTATATAAAGTTACTTAAGGATAAAGTATAATGTGCTTCTTACGAATTCCTGCTTCAAGAGCCAAATTTTATTGCCTAATAAAAATACTTACTTTATCCTCTCTTTTGCATCTAGCTATTCAGTCTTTCTTTCTACGTGAATGCAATATTATGTTGATCTTTCGGCTCCTTTATTTCTCTCACTAGAACCATAGACTGCAAAAGCAGGCGGTGCGAAAAAATATTTTTTAATCTTTAACCTTTCATCGTGTACAAGTAGTTTATGGTATACGCCCAATATTCTGCTGAATTTTCCTCCAGTGGGACTCTTAATTTATTACTTTTAGCCTTACGAGCTACCCTCTTCTCGTAAAAATATATTTTCTTACTTCCGTGCATTAAAAATGCATAAAAGTCTTGAGAAATTACCCAGAAGCTGTGGTAAAATTGAAATATGAGAGATACTTTGTTAGAGGAATTTGCGTAGCATATTTCTTTCAGCGTAAGTTAGTATTATTTTGTCGTTATAGATATTCTTTCTTGTTGTTACCGTTATATGTTTCTTGAAAACAGTATTCTTACAGGTTCCATTAGAGTACATGTTTGTAATTTCCTTATTTTAAGTCTTTTGTAAGTCTTGCAATACATGTGATAACGTTAAACGCACTTAAAAATTCGTTTTTCTTGCAATGTTAAAAAATGGAAGAAGTTTTTCAAATTAAAAAATGAATTGTAACAGTTTTTACTATTCAAAATTTTTATTTTCTGTTGTAGATACCTCAAATAAGAAACTGATTACCATAAAGCTAAAAATTACATAAAATTATATGTATTATAAAAATATTCATTATTATAATTAACAGGAACATGTTATTAACCATTTACCTACTCTTTTAAAGCAGTTTATTCTGGAGACTCAATTCATTGGATATCGTAACTTAAACCAGCATTGAAAACAAAAGGAACATACTATAAATAACGTAAGAATTAAACATCATTACGAAAAAAAGAAACTATGTTATAAATGGCACGAAGAACAATATTTTAAAAAGAAAATGAGCAGTATCGTTAAATTCAAACTCTCGTAAATATGTCTTTCAGAAGTTTTTTAGTTTTGGGTAAAGTTCGCGTGGGAAATATTGTCTGCTACTGCAACTGCTATCCTCTGTGCTTTTCGTTTCTTTTCTGAATTTTTCTTGGACAGCGTTATTTTACATTGATATCTTACGATAGTAACTTTTCCAGCATTCCGTAAGAAGCAAGCTTAAATCTTTTATATAGATGGGAATCGGTTGATCTTGAAACTAGTTAATCAGAAGTTGAATGGAAGTTCGATTAACTGTACAAAAGGAATTTTCTTTGCCTAAGAAAAGAGCTTTGTAAAAATATTTCCAACTGGGTATTTGAAAATTTTGCTAATATTATTAAAATTATTTTGCTGAAAAACTTAAAAGATAAATTTCTTCGTGCCTTCTTTAAATTTATGCGTTCAATTATCAGGTCCATAGCAGTTTTTGCACGAAAGTCTATGTTTAATATTTCTCGCGTTTGGCAATTATATTAATTTACATTTTTCATTGACATAGGAAAAAAGCAATTATTCCATACTCGAGATATACACCAGGTCCACAAAACTGTGTACTCAGCCTTTATTTCCTCAATATCGTTGTTCGTTGACATGTACTTCTAGTTACAAAAATGTTTTAAATGACGTAACTATTCATATTTTGAATTCTTTAAATTTAAGGAAATCAAATTTGTAAACTGCGAAGTACACTGCGCTCCAAAAGTTAAAGAACAGCATGCTTTTTGCGTTTCATTTAAGATTAAAGCAACACAGAAACAAGAAATTTACAGAACATGTTCACTAAACAGTTCTCTAATGAATGCGACATAGAATGTATCTAAAATTCAACACAAACATGAATTACAACAAAACGTTGCACCCTTGGCAGAGAAATCCAGTCTTGGAGAAGCAGTACATTACAGTTGTTTTAGAGAAAATTGGATGGTAACATTACAAAAATGGGTTCTAATAAGGAATGTGTCCATCCCTAGCTGAAATACCTTAGCGGCAACGACGTTCCATGCTGCCAATTAAATTCTCGGTCAGTGAAATGGGAAGCAACGACCGGACACGGAGTAATCCTTGTTAAAGCTCATCTAACGAACTTGGAGGGACACTTAAAGCAGCAACCCGTCTCCCAGGATTGTCCCAAAGATGCTCTATCGGATTCAGGTTTGGGGATTAAGCTGGTCATTCCATCCGAGCCATACCGTGACCCTCAAGATATTCTTCAGGAACCCGAGCTCGGTGCTGTCGCGCATTATCGTCCATTAGAAAAAAATCCAGAACCAATAGTAGGGGCTTATGGGAGGATATATTGATCGAAGATTTCACTCAGTATCTCACACAACTGTCAAAGTTTCTCCATGGAACACATGCACGTCAGTGTGACTACCGAAAGAGATCACAACCCAAACCATTATTAAACCACCTCTGTAACTGTGTCTTTCCAGTGTGAGATTGGTTGTATGTAGTGCGTTGTTCCCTCCAGATCAGCTGATGATCTGAATCACTCTCCAGTGTGAAAGTGGACTCGTCTGTGAAGAGATCATTAGCCCATTATTGACTGGCCAGGAGACGTTTTCTGTTGCCTAACACAAATGGGCACCTCTTTATCCTCTGGTCAAGGGGACACAAACAACTGGTCTTCTTGCATACATACCTGTATTGGGCAGGCATCAGCGCACTGTAGTATCTGAGATTTTAGTTTTGTTGCCACTAAATGATATGCCATGAGCTGATACACAGTAATGTTACTCCTCCCTCGGACCGAAAGAGCTAATTAACGGTCTCCCTCAGGTGTTCTAACTCTAGGTCTGCCTGGAAAATGTCTTCTAGACACAGAATCCTGGGATTCAAACTGATTACATAGTCGGTGGATCTCACTACGAGAGACATTGGAAGGTCTAGCAGCATCAGCTTGTGACATCCGCATTTCCATCCATCCGATTGCCCGCTACCTCATTGAATCGGGCAAACGACTCCTCCTAGACATTGATAGACTCTCCTGGATATTGTTTATGAAAATGTAATAACAAATGAAGATCAACACTCGTGAACAAAAATTACAGTTTTTGCATTTTTCTCCAATTCCTATATAAGTATTCATTTCTATAAAATAAAAGTGGTAGCTATACCATTAAGCTATTGTTTTTGCGAATATGTTCTGAAACTTCGTTACAGTCATGCATATGAATATGAATTTAAACGTTACTGACATTTTTGTAATGTTGAACTTTGAAAGATGTGCTGTGAAAGACAGACTAACTTTTGGAGGGCAGTGTATAACATTTTATACGTTCGTCCGGTGCACATGCTTATATATAGGGAAGTGTTATACTTTTTACATAAAATAAAATAGAAAACATAGTGCGATATTAATTAACGAGATGTTTAATTTCTAAAGTTTCCAATACTGACGTCATTTTTAATTTCTATTCAGTAGTCGTTTAAATAAATTAGAATAGTTCGACACAATTGGTGGTATTATTTCATTTACTAGTGCCTTTAATTTATAATTTTGTTGTATTTGGTATACCCAAAGAATTTTCCTCTAAGTAATCTGTGAGTTTTCAAAGCCTCAGAATACGGTATCAATATTCTCATGAAAGTTTACTACCTTAGAATCACAATCTGATCAACGTACAAAAAATTCGTTATATTCCGTATATTTTTCAATTTCAGTTACTGCAAATAATTGGATGCATGCTAAAACTGAAGCCCGTCTGTTTTCTAAAACAAGAGTTCTATAACATTCTGTGAATAATTATCTACATTGAAAAACGTTACATTGACAAATACTGTTCAAAATAATCTGCATAGAAATATTTGTCATTTAATCTCTAAGTATCAAAATTTTTTCTAAATTATTTAATTTTAGTTACTCGAAAAACTTAGCATTTTACTCTTCATTTTTTGTACGGCCCTTGAATATTATGTTCGAATTTAATGTCAAATATCTCGGTCAATTTTTGTCGTACCGGATTCAAATTTTTTTTTGCAGAATCAATACAAAATTTTCTTATATATAAGTATATGGAATAGGGGAACATATAAAATATTACACTTCGTAACTTTTAAAAAACCCATTTCTTTAAATTTAAAAATGTCAAAACAAAAACGACCAACGCTTGCGAAAATAAAGGCCTTTATGGACATGGCATCATAGTATATGGCGCTTAAAAATCGATTACTGATTTTACTAATTATCTAAATTTTTAGGAAATAACGAGTTAACTATATTATATAATACTAAACATTTGTAAGTACCGTATTACTTTTATGTGAATGTATGAATCATGAAGAAGCATAGCTCTTTTTCAACACTGACAAGCAATGTGCATCAGCAATTTGAGCTTGAAAATTGTAATATAGAAATAATACCTAAATTTATTAAGAGTTTATAGTGCCTCCGGAAATTTCAATTTTGTACATAGACGAGCATGTTATTGTTTTAATTTGAAATAAAAATTCATGAAACTTTTAACCAATTAATGAGGTTTTAGAATTGTAGCTCAGGGCATGTAGCAGCCCTAAAACTGGCAATTTGAAAGTTGGTGTAGATATTCAAAGGTGGAAACGTAATTTAAATCATTGCAAAAATGCAACGCTTAGACCAGGGGTTCTTAAACAGGGGGTATTTCATAATTTCAGAAGAGCGACTGCGGTCAATATTTTATTAAGAATATAAAAAACAATCTTTATTCAAGTTTCAGTAGTTACTAACATTTTCTATGCTTTTTTTTGCTTAATTTATAAAATACATTAAAAACAACTTGAATAAATGTATGCGTATTTT
Source organism: Stegodyphus mimosarum (assembly GCA_000611955.2). Taxonomy (NCBI): domain Eukaryota; kingdom Metazoa; phylum Arthropoda; class Arachnida; order Araneae; family Eresidae; genus Stegodyphus; species Stegodyphus mimosarum. The sequence goes on along the minus strand of KK114541.1, from coordinate 484,476 downwards.
TCGAGAGTTTAGAAAGAAAGGGGAAATTATCATTTAGCAACGGTGAAAGTGGTGCATGAGGCAAAAATGTTGAGGACCACTGTCCAACAATTCTTGTGAATATAGTTATGATATCAAAGTACGACCTTTCTACAGGGAATGCTAATTGTTTTAGATTAGAAATTAAAGCCTCATAAACCCTAACAGTATTTTTTGTGAAGTGCATTTAAATTATAGCTCATTTTATAAGATAATGTTTATTATTGTATATTAAAGTAAATTCCGTTTTTATTTTTCTTTGTAGGTGCTGTCGCTTCATCGAAAACGTATCTAGAAAGTATTAGCAAATTAGCCAGGCACGCCCACCAAGGAACTTGGGGTGGTTCAACAGATATTGGTGAGTACTGCAGTTGGTATATACGTAGATCTGAACATTATCTAATTATATCTGCCTCTAAAGGCATAAAGTATTCTACAAAGGTGTAGTACAGTTTCCTCCTGCTGAGCTGCATTATACTTCTGCTATACAGCTCCACAGGAGTACACCTTAATCTGTCTTCAGTGTTATATGCCTCTAAAAATATACAGATATCGACTGGTGTAGGGGAAGTAAGATGCATTTAAAGTGATCATTCATAGGATAAAGTAAATAATATCTATCGTTTTCAAATTGCTTTATTTGCACGTTTGTTACGATTTAAGTTTTATTGTTGTACTATACATTTCTTTTTATTATCAGGAGGTTTGTTTTCTTTAGCGATGGAAACCGAATAATAAATGGCTGCATATTTACACAGATGCTCTAAGTTTGGGAAAAGGGGCAAAGCCGGTGTTAATATTTTCAACTTTCTTTTCTTCCAATATTTACCTCTTGATTTCATAGTAGAACTTTGATAGTGAGCTTGACACCATTCTTACATCACTTTTAATTTTAAAACACGGATTTTCAGGCTTTTCAAGTATTGTTGTCTTTTCAGATTTCTCCGCCTCTTTACAGGCCATAGCTAATCAAGGTGAATTAGCTTCAGGTCTTAATGTTCAAGAATTCCCATTATTCGTGAAATAGTTATCTGATTCCTAAAGAGAATTGTTGTACAGTAGATACCTTCTCACTGTAGTATACCTGTGAATGAGGCGGCGGATAATCTGGCCAAAAACGATATGGAAATAACCCAAATTACTTTCAGTAAAATGCCCTTTAAAACGACATGTATGATTGCAGACAACAAAACTAAAACTAATTTGTTTTCTTCAAAATCGCAATGTAAACAAAGCCTGGATCAAGTGTTTTGAGTATTTACCAGATTGCTCGCGAAACAGTTCAATAACTGCCTTCCAACTGACCTCTGGGCGTGTCGCCTTTCACTTCTGGCTACATGGATGGTGATTCTCTCCTTCTTTATCCTGCCCTAACAAACAGTTCTTTAAAGTTAAGCAAAACCGGAGCCGTGTTTTGGTTTTGACTTTCAATAAAAACCTATAGTAAGAGATCCAACACAGGTCTCTGTTCTTCAGGAGCAAAACAGCTGCAAATTATAGCATACTGAGATACTTCGGTGTCATTTTTCGATTCTGCATACTTAAAAGTACTTTCTAGCGCTTCAAGAAAGTGAAAAAAAAAAACTTTTGAAACTTTGAAACTTTTGAAAGGTTTTTCCGATAAGGAAATCTTAGCTGTAGAAAATGAGTAGAAGAGGTATCTTGCTTTTGTAGAAGCGTTGAGCGAACGTCATGCCATCTTTCTAAGAGAATAGTAATGAAAGATGGAAAACTAATGTATTAGAATCTTAAAGCATTACGAAGGATTGGTTTGGAGTTAATGTCAAAAATTAAAGAAAATAAAATTTTGTAAATATGAAACCTTCATTGAAACCAATTCCCCAACTGAAGAATTTTTATGGATAATTTTCGCAGTTACAAAGCAAGGATTCTTATTAAGTTCCCAACTATGATTAGTCATCGAAGATTTTTTTAATCCTTTTTGGACATATAATTCGGGTTCCTTGAGGAAACATTTTAACGCTGTTTTTAATTTGGCCGATACATCTCACATCACATCGAGAAGATACGCTATAAATTCAGCAAAAATTAAAGTCAGAGGTGGAATCTTTAAGAATCAAACGAGAAATTTTACTGATAGGTGAACTTCTGGCAAATCGTTGCAGTTTTGTTACTCATAGAAACGTGAAGAAAAGGCTATTAATATTATTAAAATACGAGAATATCTTCTTTGATGGCAAGTTGAAACTGTTTTGAAAGATTTATCAATGACTGTGATCTCAAACGATTTCTAGTAATTAAGTTCGTTTCAAAGCATAGATTCTGAAGAACAAACTTTCAGAACCCAATATACATACGAGTAAAATGAATTTTGCTGAGTGGAGTTACAAATGTTTGCTGAGTAGGATTACATGGTTAGACATGGAGCAGCAAATAAACAACAGAAATATACGGTAAAAAGTGGTGCTGAAGTTAATTTAAAATCTACGCCAAACTAGGGTTGATGTTTTCCTTATTTTAAGATTTAAAATGGCGCTTTTTCTCTCCTTGTCTAGAGAGTTATTTGGTTAATGTTGCTGGGAGGTTCGAGATCGCATAAGACTCTTTTCACAGTATTTCAACTTTTGTTCTTAAACTTCTAAATTATGGTTCTGCTATCTAATTTTATCTGTATTTTTTATTCTACGTTTTATTTCTATCTTATTCTCTTTTTACACGTTCCCAAAGACTTTTCCCGTATTTGAGGAAAAGAACTCTCATTTTTATGCTCCAAAGACCTGGCATTGATTGCATTTAACATTTTTTACGGTCTTTTATAAACGGCTGCAGTTTTATAAACGGTCTACTTTACAAAATTTATAAAATTAACATTCATGTTTTATTGAATATAAAGGTCCTTATATTCTTTCTGCTAATATTTTGCACCGATTTAATACTAATTTTCATTATACTCTATATTGAATTGACATTTGATATTTTTTCAGTTACATCGACTGTCAATATAAGACTGTTAATGGGATTCAAATTTCTTCTTATAACGAAAACTGTATCAAAATGAATAAAACGGTGTTTATAATTTAATAAGTGATTTCTGTAAAATCTCGTTTATCACAATTTCGATAAGATTTAAATGCTGCTCGGTAGACAGTGTCATCTTAAACGCGCAAAAAATCTCTGTTGTAAGATTTATATCTCGAATAAGAAAAATTCACCAGTAAAAGAATGAGATAAGTAGTCTGTAAGTGAATTAATGTGTGTAGGAGAAAAAACAGTTCAATCATTGTGTTAAAACCGTACAATGTAATTTCAAGGGATGCTTCAAAAGCTATGAAATACATCTGCACACAGAACAAATTTGGATATACCTTTATATTCTTCATAGGCTTCTCTAAACACAAAATTGCTCTACTTAATTATTACTGCTCTACTTAATTAATACTGCTTAATTATTACTGCTCTACTTAATTAATACTGCTTAATTATTACTGCTCTACTTAATTAATACTGCTTAATTATTACTGCTTAATTATTACTGCTCTACTTAATTAATCGAACAATATTATACTTCTCCTTCTCATAACTGAAAATTTGTTATCCTCGATTTTATTATAACGAAAGTATGCAGCAATAAATACTATATTACTTATTTTTCTGTCCCCTCAACTCTCCTCTTTTCTTATAGATATATTTATACCCTCAATACTATTTTGATTTTTTTCATATATTAATTATCCTTTATTCATAGGAAATACATATATCAGAATTTAAAAGCTGGTGCCACAACGGAGCGGAGAACGTGGTTTCTGGTGTGATGAAGTGCGTTTTACGACCTTTATTGTTAATGAGTGATTTAAATTTTCTTTATGCTTCAGAAGCACATTCTTAATATGAACTTCACTGATTTAATTGCGTAAAAATATGTATCCGTTCTTAATTATATTTATGGTGATTATATAAATAATTTCGATAGAAAACTGAGGGGTAGGCGCCAAACGACCTGACACAGAAAAGTGAGAAAGAGAGAATGCGATGTATCTTAGTTGAAAGTTGGGTCAGAACGAATGACTTTCGGTTTTGCTTTATTTGACTTGATTAATGTTTATTTTCGTTCTCCATATTAGAAATAAATATTGTCTAATGTTAGCTTTATGTATTCCTACGTTATTAGTGCTATGATAGAACCAGGTAATGACGATAAACAATGAAATGATGTAGTCTAGAGAGTTTTTATTACAATTAGTTGCTATTTTTCAATACAGAAAGAAAGAATAATTAAATTAAAAAACAACAGGTAAGATATTGTTGTAAATTAAAGTTAGTATTTTATCTTACGTATATTTTTACTGTATGTAAACAATCCGAATAAAGTATTTTATTTCCATAAAGTTGTGATATCCTATCTTAACACCTGAAAAATCTTAGAACTAATTTCCCTAGATATCCTTTTAAATCCTTAGATTTTAATATTTACTTAAAGAATTTTAATTTTGGAACCTCTCTAACTTTTTATTACAGCTACGTTTGAAGTAAATTTGTACATTTTGTTTATTTGTGCAAGTTCAGATTCGTTAAAAACATTTTACATTAAATTTCTGTAAGTTGTCTTCATAAATTGAAGTTTATTTAGGGTGAAAAGGGCATTCTGGCTAAAGGTAACTAAGAAAATACGAAAGTAAATCTGGATGCCACTTAATAATAATGTAAAATAATATTGAATGTGCAGGGTTTAACTCTTTAAATCTTTAGTTCTAGCTTCAAACCCCACGAACACTTTACAAGCGAATAATCGCTTAAGTATAAACAGAACACTTGAGACATGAGAAGGGTTTTAAACCCTTTATTATTCAATATATTTACAATCAGTTCCGGCTTGGAACTTTACAACAAAGCCGCCACTCGGACTTGAACTTAAATACTAATAATTTGAACTAAAATTAACTTAACTAAAGCTCTTAAATAATATAGCCGAAGCTATCAGAATCTAACTAGTTGGACCCTAAGTATTAATTGAATCGGCGAAGCCTAGCAAGGACCTAGATATGGCCGAGCGTAGTAACAGCTAAGAGAGATGTGGCCGGAAGTCGCCAGTCAGGAAATCAGACTCTCTCTCTCTCTGTTGAAGTCGGTTAAGTCACGACTTAAATAGTACTCATTCTCATTTGCATTATCTGCGTTTCTGAATTCACATTCTGGCAGGAAATTGTAAGCTGAAATTAGAATAAGATAGGAAGGATACAAAACTTAAAATAACTGTTAATTAACATAAAGGAAACCTTACAAATGCTTAGTTAAAAAGACACTCATGATGAGATGAAGCAAAATATCAGTTTTATGCTTAAATATTTTTTTCCAAAGTCTGTAAGAGAGATATACCAAGAATTGCAATTATAATATACCTACAAAAACATTAGTTTAAATTATTTTTCTTGTATTACTGTGGAATTTCAGTTTTAATTAATTGTGTTCATCTTGTTTCCGTCCTATAGTTTGAAGTGCTTATTTACAATTTTAAGTGTGAAATAAGTGAAAGCAATTAAAGGCAAAGAGAGCGGAGATAACCTCTATGAGTCTGCGATCTTGTCTTGATCTCTGTTTGATAGTATGAGCATCCAATGGTGTTGACAGTCGGTTTTGTTGCTTTCAGTTTTGATTTTGATCACAATGTGTTTCAGCATTTGATCCTCTTCAGTTTATTCATGTAGAAATCATTAACCTTCAATTTGTTCTGCAGTTATCGGGGAATGTGTTTTATATAGCATATAGGATAATAGCCTTTAATGAATGCCTGATTCTATTACTAAATTTAAATAGTTATCTATTTGTTCCAGGTGAATTGCAAGGATTAGAGAAAGACAAAAATAAACCCAGAGCGTTTAGGTTCTAACTTGGAGAGAAATAAGTTAAGATACAGGAATAAAGGCCATTATGAAAATACATACGCTTTAAGCTAAACCTACGCTACTATAACAAGCTTCTGTAAATGTTTGTTATACTCCCATGCATTTATGTCTTTTTGTTATTCACTTATGTTTTAGCATATGATAATTTGTAAAAATAAAATGTTAGCGAATATTGTTTAAAACTAATTAATTTATCTGCTTTATCGATTATATTTTGAATTAGAACCACAAAAAGCTACATTCTAAAAGTTCCACTAATATAATGCAGAACTTCTGTTGACGATTATTAATTGCTTCTCTTGAAGTAGGGCATACGGATGTAAGGTAATCTGAGTAAATGCAGCTAATCCCGGTCCATCAACAATAATCGCATTACCTTTGGCCCCAGTGAGCTCGGATGAACAAAATATCATTCCGCCCTATGGACTAAGTAACATATATCGATCAGGCCAAGTCAATTCACTCTATTTATCTTATGATGTAATAAAGGCATGGCATATAGAAGACTTTCCTTACGTTCTGTGTCTACGGACAACAAGAAATTACAAGAAATTATTTTATTATTACAAGAAAAAAAAAGAAGAAGAATTTCAGTACCTTTGTCACAGCAAAATTTAAATTCCTGCGTGGTCTGGAAAGCAGTTCGATACTTTGAAACAATGCTTGAGGAAAAAAAGAGAGAAGAATGTTTTCAAATAATGTGAATAGACTGTTTGTTAACATGTAGGCTAAAGTAACACAGAATGAAAACACCCAGTTATGAAACACGATTAATGGTTCTGAAATATGTGTAAGACTGATTTCAGTTGCCTATCTGAAGGAGTTTTCAGTTGTGAAGTTATACATCAAGCATCCTATTTCTAGAAGTTATGGATGGTAAGTCTCTTAATAATAACAAGTAGCCAAAACCGCACAGTTTTTATTGCATTTAATAAGCCATTAATTAATTTTAATTTAATGTTTTATTTTATAATGCGTTTTGGAGGTAAGTAGCAATGTTAGAACTTAAAGTCCTAAAAATATATCCTTTTATGTTAAACCTGAATTAATGTGTGGTATGTTCGACCGACTGATGTCTTATTTTCATTGATTTTCCACAAAACAGAATTTTCAGTACTTCACACCGCTTGTGTATAGGATACATGTACTCTCTTTACAAAGATCGGCTCGATATTCACAAAATTGTTGGTTTTTCGAGTCCCAACACCACATGTTATCTCCTAAAAGCAAATATCTGACTAACTTTTTCATTAGAAACAAGTACTCTGTTTACTTTTGATTAACATTTTGAGACTCACACTAAACTAAGATGTCACGTCTAAACCAGCATGAAAGTAACTAAAGATGTCACACCTGGTGAAAAACACGACACAAGGTGTTTATACAATTTTGAAAGAAACAAGTACACAGTTAAATGGGAATAACATAACGGAAAAAATGACGGTATTAAATTGCCTGTAAGTTAATACATTGTAATTGTATTGTAAGCTAGCTATATTTTCTCCTATTCTTCCAACATGCATTCGTGGTGTAACGGTAGCACACTCGGTGCATTTTCGAGAGCTTTAGGTTTCGAGTTCCGGCGAGGGTACTACACATTTTTCACTAGCCCTGCTTAAAATAACCTAATGCCTCTACAGCATTACTGAAATATATCAAGGCTAAATCTAATGAGAAGCAAACAGCTGAAATATAAAAATGTTACTTCATTTTTAAGTAATTCTAATGAAATAAGCAGCGATTGCAGCCAGAAACATAATCTTTTTATTCCAAATTCTAGTCCTTACGCTGTTGAGTCATTAGTTTTTTTTTTTTTTTTTTTTTGAAGTAGGAGACGTGAAAAAGGTGCAGTGCCCTCACCGGGACTGGAAAACTTGGACCCTTTGAATGCGCCTCGAGTATGCTTCCAATTACGACATGAAGGCATGCGGAGAGGAGGAAGAAAATGCTATATACATTCACTCTTCTAAAGGGCAACTGAGGATTAATCGCCAATCGCCAAATCCTGGTGCTGATGAATTATCGTCCACCACCTTTTAGTTCGAACGCCACCAGTAGAATCATTAAGATTTTTTTAAGCAGGATACGTGAATAATGCGTAATGCCCTCGCTGGGACTCGAGCTCTAGACCTCTCCAATACGTGTCGAGTATGCTTTAAATTATTCAAATTACACCACGAAGGCAAGCGGAAAGGATGGAGAATATACCTTGTAACCTTGGTATTAATAGACGAAATGAAAATTTTATGTAATATTATAATTCAGAATTTTTTTAAGAAAGCAATTAACAAAAGAATCTAAGATAAATAGTTCTCAAATGCTTTTTCATGTTTTACTAATATTATTTTATATAGGTAAGATATTCTTTTATCTTAGACAGACGAAAGATTAACTTCTAATTAACAAATGTTTATAATAGGCTGCTTTAGTTTTTAATACCCGAAACTTTTATACATAGTTTTCAGAGGAATATTTTTTCAAGAATTAACTTTCATGGTATATTTGCAAAAGCACAGACATATTATCGGCGTAGTAGATGTGAATTAAATTATACCTTCTTTGAACGAAATAAAGAATGATTTGACTGAAGTAGTAATACCTTGCAGTTTTTGTTTTGAATAAGCATGTCGTAGTAATTACAAATTATCTAGTATGTTTTGTTTTAAGTAGGACTACATAATATTACAAGTTTTTCTATGATTAAAACATATTTAGAAAGCATTATAAAGCAATATAAAATTAATATTCTTTTTAGTAAACTCTTATACTGTACTTGAAATTGTGCCTTTTTGTAGAAAATCTTAAATATGTATTCAAAAACTTGCAAAGCTTTCCAGTGATGTTATTTGTTTCCCGAAGAAGAAGAGAGAGCTGCCCATCTTATAGATTTCCATTCTGAATAATATTGCAAGTGAACTAGGTCTTAAATCCACACGTATGAAGCCTCTCTTTGTTGGAATTGTTTTATAATAAAAATGGTATTCATCTTCTCGGATATATATAATTTCTATTTTTGTTCTCCAAAGTAATGCTTATAAATTTGAATTTTTCACTCCACTCACATATGTAGGACTTAAATGAGAGCTATAATTTGAAAACAACAATTAAGACACTTCAGAGTTGATAACATGCGCTACCTCAATATTGTAATAAGACATCGAATGAAGTTACTTGAATACTTAATAACTTTACAAGTGTCATAAGACATTTATATCAAAATTTGCCTCCTTTTATACCATGTCAGCGATAGATATGCTGATTCTATAAGCTGATGGTACCTTTTTATGGATCTGTTTCCTTGGTTTTGGCATTAAGTGGTAAATCATTTCGAGATACATTTGTTATATTTCTAGCAAACAGACGTGTGTAAGTACAAAAACCGGAATTAAAAACAAAGCAAGCTTTCAAAAGAAAAAATGCACTTCACATTCGACTAATGATTCTTCCATTGAAAACAATTCCTATTACTTCATGTAGTTTCATAGAGAAAACGTAAACGGTAACTCCATAACTGTCTGGAACACTGGCTGAATTATAAAAGAAAACACGATATTCAGTTATATTTGTGTTCATAATACAGCAGTATGCATTAAAAATACACAGTTGTAGGGGTTAATGATATATATTACTTTAAAAGGTGAAAAATCGATTTAGCATTATTATATTACAGTGCTGAAAAACTGCCAATGCGTCTTGTTTGCTTAATATCAACTTTATGCAATTTACTTACTATCAATAATCAATATTTATTCAGTCTTACTTAATACCAATAAACACTTTTTTGCAATAGTTAAATATTGTAAACCATTGCGCATACTGGCTCTTTTTATTTTAACACGCATATCATATTCGAATTTTGCGAGTTAGCGGAACTTAAAATATTAAAATTTATACGGAGTTTTCTCTTTTATGGTATTATGCTATCTAAAGTTCATGGTGCAAACACCTCAGATTAAAATTGCGCATTGGCATTTTTTCTCAGTAAGAACTACATTTGCTTTTTTTTTGGCTTATCTTTTTATTGGGCTTTATTCAAATAATATACGTAATAGCTATAAAATTTAGGAATAATGGGAATAATTCTTAGAAATTTACTACTAAAGAACATAAAAGGCGAAAATTATGAAACGAATTTTAGCTTATATTTTGCATTTTCGAGAGTAAGATTGTTTTACAATGAATTGTGAACATGATGAAAGTGACTACGTAAAGTATGAATGAAATTCTTCAAACGTAGGTGAATCACAATACATAGCAGATTAAAATAAAAAGAATACTTTTCACTTTTTCTGAACGTATAGCGTCAGAATAAATGTAGCATAATAAACTTTATAACAGATGAGACTATCGAAGAAAAAATGAACAGTAACTTTTTAAATTAAATATTTATTCAGACGAGCCATCCAAACTGAAGGAAAACCTTATCATTGAAGATCAATATCAAAATACATTTCTCGCAACATATGATTTAGTATTAATAATTTTCAGTTTTATCCAGCAGGAAGTATATGGTATTAAAACGATTCAAGCGAACGTTTACTGCATCATTAATTGGTTAATAATTATAAAGAATGAATCATTATGTAATTGTCATAATAGTTTCAACAAACGATTTGAGTATTAATAATTTTAATATTTCTCCAACTAGAAGTATGTGATGTTAAAAATGATTCAGTAGAACGTTTTCTAATTCATTAATTATTTAATAATTACAAAGAATGAATTAATATGTAACTATAGTATTAGCTTCATTATAAGGTCATGTGTATTGTTTCCTTAAATTGTTATTCAGAAATCGTATACCTCTTATATGCTCAGTCTAATACTTTAGAAACATGTATCACTAATTTTAATGCTAACCGAAATTTACTTGGTTCAGATGAATTGTTCCCGAATACTGGTTCATTGATATCCGTCTAAATGATCCTTCCGGGTAAACAAGAAATTAACAGTTTATTATAAAAATCAACAATACACAGCATTATAAATAATAGAAAATAATTCAAGGAGAATGCGGATATTAAGCAGTTCCTACATAGCGCACTCAAAATATTGTCAACTGACAAAATCTGTTACAAAATATTGGGTTGGCAACTAAGTAATTGCGGATTTCACTCATAGATGGCTTCAGTTGAATTTTTAGGTTTGCAGACGTAGTACAAATGTAAAACACATTTTGTTATTTGATAGTTGGCAATTCAGCTGTGAAGCAATAAAAAAGTTTTTTTGATCGGTTGCGTAGTTTTCGTTTGGCGTTCGATGAAAAATGGAAAATCAAAAGGAACATTTTCGTCATAGTTTGCTATTTTATTTCCGCAAAGGGAAAAACGCATCGCAAGCTCATAAAAAGTTATGTGCTGTTTATGGTGACGAAGCCTTAAGAGAACAGCAGTGTCAAATTTGATTTACCAAATTTCGTAGTGGTGATTTTTCACTCAAAGATGAAAAACGCTCTGGTTGTCCAGTTGAAGTTGATGACGACCTAATCAAAGCAATAATCGATTCGGATCGTCACGGTACAACACGTGAGATTGCAGAGGAGCTTCATGTATCACATACATGCATTGAAAATCATTTAAAACAACTTGGCTATGTTCAAAAACTCGATCCTCACGAACTGAAAGAAACGCATTTAACGCAACGCATTAACAGCTGCGATTTTCTAAAGAAACGTAATGAAAATGATCCATTTTTAAAACGACTGATAACTGGCGATAAAAATGGGTTGTTTACAACAATATCAAGCGCAAAAGATCGTGGAGCAGGCCAGGTGAACCAACTCAAACAACATCAAAAGCTGATATTCATCAAAAGAAGGTTTTGTTATCAGTTTGGTGGGATTACAAAGGAATTGTCTCCTTTGAACTCTTACCACCCAACCGAACGATCAATTCTGATGTCTACATTGAACAACTAACGAAATTAAACAATGCAGTTGAAGAAAAGCGGCCCGAATTGACAAATCGGAAAGGTGTTGTATTCCATCATGACAATGCAAGACCACACACATCTTTGGTCACTCGGCAAAAATTATTGGAGCTTGATTGGGATGTTTTGCCACATCCACTATATAGTCCTGACCGTGCACCATCTGATTACTTTTTGTTTCGATCTTTACAAAACTCCTTGAATGGTATAAATTTCAATAATGATGATGATGTCAAATCGTACCTGATTCAGTTTTTTGCTAATAAAAACCAGAAGTTTTATGAACGTGGAATTATGATGCTGCCTGAAAGATGGCAAAAGGTCATTGATCAAAATGGGCAATACATTAGAGAATAAAGTTATTTAGTTCCATCAAAAAATTGTCTTTGATTTTCAAAAAAAAAATCCGCAATTACTTAGTTGCCAACCTAATAAAATTTAAATCGCAAATCAGCTAGCTCTAAATCTCTGAGATGAAAAACAACTAACTGAGCAGTCAGAGTGAAGTCCTGATGCGATTCCCTAAGGGAGAGGACTTCGAAAAATTGAAGAAACAAACAACTTTCGAGCTCTTCGAGGCGTATTTATATAGTGTAACAGGATCACGAATCTAGTGTAGTACGAAGCTTTGAAAACTATGGGAACAATTGATCGCTAATCCCCGTGAGCAGCGTGTTTGCCCATATCTCGAGTTTAGTTTAAAGCTACTTTTCCAGTTTAAATGTTGCCACACTCTTTACCGAAAAATCAACAATTCCAATATAAGAAACAAACACTTGTAACAAATTGTGATAGCAAAATACAAAATAAATAAATAAATGCACATTATAACAAGAATGCAATAAAATAGATTTAAATATTTACAGATATTATACAACAATATTAAGACAATCTATATAAAATTATATCTTTAAAATTAAGTTTTTGCACTTTAAACGTCCTGACGTAGAAGTCCTTATGTATTTGAAACGTCCTTATGTTATTATGTATGTTCTTTCTTCCTTTTCTAGTGCATTATCAAAAATTCGTAGTATTCTTACATGATAGACCATCTTACATTCCTACTATTTTGATAATAATTATATAAAGTAATTTTATTAATTAATATATGACATTTATCATTTAATATTTGTTTTAGCTAATATTAAGTATAGTTCAACTACGTTAAATATGGTTTAAATATGCTGAATATAGTTCAAATATCTGTCAAAACTCGTTTTATGTCTTCAATAAGCATAATCAGAAAAATCAAAACCATTTTATATATTTTATGTCTTCATAAAGGAATGAAGTTATGCGAGTAAAAGTTTCCAAAACTTCTGAAATGAATACACGTATCTTACATCTTTATAACTCTTTCAAAGTTACATAATAACGATAGCAATTTTATCTGAATCCTCGCAATGGCGTTAAATTCCGCACATTATTTTGAAGCGCAGTAAATAACATGGCCCTTTTTAATAGATTTTCCAGAAAGAATTCGATTTTCGTAATAGCCTCGTTTCTTCAGAAGAGTTCTAAATTTTAGCTACAAACTCTCCGGAATGCTGTCCGGTCTCAATAACGCCCGAAAATTCCCAAACAGCACTTTTCCGGTAATAGTTGTTCCTCAATTTATTAATTCGGCGCGAATTCCTTTCCTCCGTTTGTCCTTTAATTCCGCACTCTCTTACACTTTTATTTAGTTTTGAATATTCTTTTCCCGCCTAATATATTATTGTTAGGGAGTTTATAGGAACTTATTTCCTAGTAGCAGGAAGGAATTTTCGACTCGGACAGACCAGAAATTACGTTAAAGAATCTACACTTCAGGAAAATGTAATCGAATTTGGGATCCAGGATGGCAAAATCGATTGATATCATTGAAAATGCTTACTCACTTTTGGAGGGAAAGGGGAGGCAGATTTTTATTTATTTATTTATTTATGAAGGAAAGAAAGAAATAAAACTGTGTTGGAAGTAGAATTTTATTTGTATCACATATTTCTTAAAGATTTACCTTTTTTCTTTATCTAAATTTTTGGGAATGAGTTAATGTTATTTTTATTGTGTTTTCTTCCTCATCTTCGGAAAATGTTTTCGATTGTTTCATATCTTTCATTCTTTGTACTTTAGCAATGAAAGTGAGAAAAATATTTTTTATTTTTTCCTTGAATACCTGATTGTTTTGATTGAAAACAGCTTCCCCAAAATGAAGGCGAATACGGTAGAATAAAAATTCGGCTATACTTTAGTACCAAAGAAACGTCTGCAGATAATTTTAATAGCATATTACTTCGTATTCAATGGCAGATATGTTTTCCTTTTTGTTTTATGTGCAATATCTTTAGAATGATCTCGCATTTCTTCCGCTTCTGTAGCCATTCTTTGAAGTATGCATTCATATTTTAGTTTATTTCACTCTCATTTATTCTTTTTATTTAATGCTTTGCTTAAAATCATTCGAGAAATTTTTGCGCTCGAAACAAATTTTATATAAATAAGCACAATAATTTCTTTTGAAGCAATTATGTTGCTATCACAATATCTTTCAATTTTTAATGTTGTAATCTCAAATAATTAGATTAAATTGAAATAAACGTTAAGAATCAGTAAAAGGCACAAGTTTTTTTTTAAATCGTGTTTTTCACTATCTATTTTGACTAATTCAATCACGCTTTTATAAAAATATCTCTTAATCGAGGCGTATTTTTGTAAACTATGGCTTTCTGCAGACCCCTACCTTTCTGCAGACTGTGGTTTTCTGCAGAGCTGCTTCAGATTAACAGGAAGAAATTTGCACTGTTGAGATAAATAAGAGCTAACAACAAAGTTAATAGCTATGAATAGTTTAAAGAGAAACTATTTATAGTTTGAAATGAATAGTTTATAAGGTATTTCTCTCGCCTTCTTCGCACGCCTTTGTGGTGTAGTGGTCTGCATGCTCGACGCGTAACCGAGAGCTCCGTGGTTCGATTCCCGGCGAAGGCGTTGCTCAGTTTTCATGTCTGATGCTTCCAAAAATACCTAATGTCTCTACACTGGCGCCCGAACTAAAAAGAAAAAAAGGTGTTGGATGATGATTCTCCACCATCGGGATTTGGCGAGTGGGTCCCCCAAACCCCAGTCGCCCTTTAAAAGGGGGAGTATATAAGGTATTTCTCACGCCTTCTTCGCACGCCTTCTTGGTGTAGTGGTCTGCATGCTCGACGCGTAACCGAGAGCTCCGTGGTTCGATTCCCAGCGAAGGCGTTGCTCATTTTTCATGTCTGATGCTTCCAAAAATACCTAATGTCTCTACAAGTTTAAAAGCAAAATTTCCTTAACATACAAAAATATCGCAAATGACAAGGCGACTCACATAATGAACACTGAAACGGTAACTGCAACTGAATCACTAAAGTTTGGCTACGTTGAAGCTAAGAAACGACTTTGTAAACATTTTCTCACCTTAACGTGTAGCCGAAGTTTAAGATATCTTACAGTTTCTAGAAGCTTGTCTAAAAATTGCTTCTGAGGCTTCGATTATGCACGTTTTTTTTTTAATTCCAGAAAATCATCAAATTGAGGAGAAGCCAAATGTTGCACACCTGGCGACAAAAATTGTCCGCTAAGGTTTGTCAGGACAGTTTTTACCTATATTTCGCCATCTGTCTGAGCTATTTTCATAATTTAAAACCTCGTTCGATTTACAGTTACAAGGTTGGCAAGTCCATGCATCCACAAACAAAAGGCAGGGCCACAAATTTGATTACAGAACAAAGCACTCCGATGTTTATCACATGAAATGAACTAAGTAAGGAAATAAATAAATAGCATTATTTAAAAGTACACGAAAATTAAAATACATTCAAATTAACAAAAAATGTTTAACAAAATTTGCAACAATGTTTATTCTAAGTTTGTATTGATAATTTTGACTTCCTCTTTAAGATTTTAATGATGTCATTTAAATAAAAGATTAATATTGTTGCGTTATACGGGTTCGTGGATTTGAGAGTATCCGATGAAAACACGATGCAGAACAATAAAAAGCACTTATTTATTTACAAGAATCACTATTTACAGCAGAGTTCCAAAATTACCTTTAAAAGCGTCGAAAATCTACAATAAATACGCTGAAACAATCAGCAACACAGCTTCAGGCTGTAACTGTAAAGGTAGCTTCACGGCAACACCAAACTTATAATAAACGCCGTGGAACAATCACCAATACACTGTCAAGCTATACTGTAAAGGTAGCTTCACGGCAAAGCACTATCCCGATCTCTTTCCGTTCACAGAACTCTAGCGTAGCTTAGCACTCACAGTAAGCAGCTATTCTTACAATTCTCACAATTAATCACACTCTCGCAACTCCGGCTCTCCGAAACGCAAGGGTTTATATAGCTTTTCCTTAAGTTCCACAGGTTTCGAGAAATATCTCGACAGGAAGTTATTCTAGAAGCTTCCCGATTGGACCATAAGATATCGCCGATTTGGTCGCCAAATGGGCGATAAAATCGCCAATCTGGCAACCCTACCATACACTATTTTATGGCAACCCTGGTGCTATGCCGGAAAGCTTACGTACAGGCGCAACCGCCGAATTTTTCGCAACAATATATTAAATGATGCGTATGGTTTCATATATAACTCTAATTAATTCCGTTTAAAAACGAAACCGAATAACAGTTTTTGATTTCAAATCGTTTCTATTTACTATAACTTTTTTCAGTTACATTTATTGTAAAACTTGAAAAATAAAAAAATAGCAAACTGCTCATTAAATAATTAATGTTTTATGTGCAGAAAGAATAGAATTCAAAAACCTGATGAAAAACACATCATGTGCTTCCAATGTAAATTTGATCACTGTGATCACTTCAGAAATATTTTTTATTTTTGAAAGATTTTTCAAGACATTTTAATAAAACTATGTTTCATAGAGCAGTTTTCAAGGTATTATGACTTATTTCTGGAAAAAAGGTCTTACAAAATACCGCGAAGGAAACCTCTGAAAGATGTAGATTCTCTCCTTTTCACAATTTCTTATCCCGACAAAACAGAAAATCTTGCCACTTGAGAAACATATTTGTGGAAACTTGTGTGCAAACGATATAGTGAAATGAATACACAGTTATATCTCTAATTATAAGTTCTATCTCTCTTCATTTTTTCATCATTCAACATGCAATCTTACAAGCACTTATTTGCTATTTCCTCGTGAGCTGTTATTTACTGGTACAGACTCAAAAGAGCGTGTTTTCCTCTTTTGTATAATTTTTTTTTTCAAGAAATGGCAGCAGGTAGAAATCAGTATTCGGACTGTGTAAAAAGACAAAATTGTTCGCGTCGGTTTTGATAACTGAGAATAAATCAACTTCAAGGGTTAACAATCAACATGAAAATAATGTAACTTGGTCGAAAAGGACATTAATTATTTTACACAGATGCTTCCTAACGACAAACTGAAGATATTCAGCTGTCGCACACCATCATATACTCGGGTTCGGTTTTAGTGTCGACCTCATGGACCAGCTAACTAGATACAGAGGCCTTGAGATCGCAAAACGATATTGTATCCAGTGACGTTGCCCCCAAATGACAATCCCGGACAATTTTCAATCAGGAATGTCTGATGAGACTCCACACTTGGTTATACCTGCAGTCCGAATCGGAACCTACTGTGGATGGGATGGCTCTACACGGTGTTATCGATGCCAGGACTTTCATCATGCGAGTATCCACGTTACGGCCAAGACCAAATCTATAGAAATAGAAGAACTTTATAGAGATAGAAGAACTCAATAGCTCAACAAGGCGATCATAGCAATGATCGTGCCGCTCACTGCTGCGATTACTGAGATCCAAGTTTCGAGCTTTAATTCCATCCAGCTCGCAAGTCCACAGCGATGAATAAGCTAACAGCGATCTTAAACTCCCCAATCAAAGTTGTTATAACATTTAATAGTTCAACTAGAAGACATAACACAGACATGTGCTTGGTCTCTGAAACACATGCTGTTCCTTTAAATAATCATAAGATGGCAAGTTATAACTCCTGAAACTGGGAAATACCACATTCTGTTCTATTTAGAACCCCCAGGCAGCCACCTAAACCCTAATGATCTGCTGAACTGAAGAATTACGGTATTTTCCGTTTATCTTCAACTAAGGTACTCTTTCATTTTGTTATAATTTAGTTTACTAAATCCATTTCATTACAGGGTTAAAATTCTTCACAAAATACTTTTTACGTATTTTTTTATTTTACAAGATTACATGGCAACAATTTTCCTTTTGTATTATAAACCATTAGTCTCTCTTGTACAATACGAATTCTTAAAATTAACGCTATACCTTGCAAAAAAAAGTTTAGCATGATTGATTGTGCTAAAAGAAATAACTTCTTTATTCATTAATTTTTTTATTAATTCGAAGAGGTAAAAAATTGTCGATAGCAACATTTCTTCTGGTGTTATAAAAGGGATCAATCATCCGATAAACTGCATGTTCCCCGACAATTTCTTTAACTGGTATTCTTTCGTGTTTTCCAAATGAAGATATCCATTCAGAAAGTATTTTTTAATTCATGTAAAAACCACACCTTCATGCCCCTTTTAATGGGATTTTCGGCGCATATTGAATTAAATGGCATCTTCGCTTTGTTGGAACAACTGTTCATCGATTGAAATAGTTTCATCTGCTTTGTAGCACAATAAATAATTTTCTATAAAGGTCATATTCGTTCACGAAAGCAAACTGGATCAGTTTGTAATCTTTACTATCTAGCTGACTTCAGATCAAAGCGCAAACATATTAGTATTTCCAGTTTGGGGTTCCTGGATTTGGCCCATAAACTTAAAACAGAAATTCCATTAAGAGCCAATGCGTTACAAGCATATAATAGAGGAATAAAAACGTTTAGCGCAGCAAGTGACAAGTCCCAGTTTAGTTCTTCCGTTTTTTGAATTGTCTCGGCTTCTGTGAATTGCTAAATATGATGCAATATTTTTTCACTCATAAAATGCCCCTGCGAGCTACTTGTGTTCCTATAAATTAATTAATGTAATTTGGAAAACGTATTTGGTGAGCAGGGACATCAGTATGGCATACAGTAAATTTACACTTCTGTGTCTCAAATTATGCGGATTTTTTTACTGAATTGAAAGATATAAACAACAAGTATTTATATATCATTCATGTTAACTGACATAATAATGACTGCATGTTGCGAATGCAATTATCTTTAATGTACATTACTTTGTTATACCTGCACTTAAAACTATCACTGACACCAGGGGGACTTTTCTAACTGTGATGAGCTTGCATATAAGTGTTCTGATAAAGGTCTATGCATGTTGTTTGAACGCATTTAAATTTTCATATATATATAAAGCATTTAGTGTGAAATGCAGTTCTTCTGTACAACTGTAAAAGCTATAACAACATAATAGTTGTATGATACAAGTAATATTTAATGTGAAAATAGCAGTCTCTTTATAGATCAAACTTCATATATTATTCCATTTTTTTTAAATGGGCAATTTTGGAAAACATGATTTTCTGAGAAATTTATTACGAGGTAAATTTGTCGAAAGACCCTTGATGCATTATTAAGTTAAGAAGGTTTTTATTCTTTGACTTTCCATCCATGTATGTTCTAGAAATTTGTTTTCTTGTATGGGGGAAGAAAACTCTGCAACTGCAGTTGACAATAGTCATAAAAGAATCCTCCCAGGGAGTTTTCCCTAAATTATGATTCCCTCCACCAAACGGGGCAGTGCCGGCGGCGATATTATTCCCTCCTAAAACAGGAAAAGTTTTCTCCGGAAAATATGGAACAACAACAACACGCAGAAGCAAAGAGATCGAAAAAAATTCCGATAAACCTATCCCGGAAAGAGGAGCATTCGAATGCTCCGCATTTCTCAGAATGAAGTTTAGAAAAATAATCCAGCTCGAAATCGTAATGGGAAATACGAAATGGTTTGACCATAGATCAAGTTCGCTATCCGACTTCCGATGCCTATGTTTTGGACGGAAGCCGTAAAACATTGGAAGGTCAATATAAGGAAGTGCTGATCCTAAATGCAGAGACCGCCGTCCGACATGATTGGTCACCGCATTCATTCACTCGCTTAAAAAGGCCGATTTTTTTCCTGTATTGAAATGATCCTATGTTATGGTGACTAAGAAATGAAGCAGTGATAATGTGATAACCAAGACCATTTACATACGCCGAAATTAAATAGCTAAAATGATTGTTTGCTTACATTTTTTAAACCTGAAATAATTTATATTTATTTTATATCGGCTTTTTTGCTTGTGCTGTTTCATAAAGAATATGTAAAGGTGTTAGATGTTAAATATCGATTTAAATAAAATATAAACTGCGAGAAGATACGCGCAGCTGAAATAAAAGAAGAGTTCTAGTATTCTCATAATTATGTTGTATGGTTCCGTATATTTATTCATAAATTTAAATTCATAATTATTAATACGATAAATATAATTCCTTATTTATGAATTAATATCTCTGAATATCAGTTCTTAATACATATTACTTGTTAATAAATATATGTATTCATTAATTATTATTTCGTTATTATATTTTTTTACTCTAGGCCTTGTTTTCTCCATCGAGGTTTTTCAGAGCGCCTGTTAGTGTCAAAGTGGTGATAAACTATTAGAAGCAAACTGCAGCAAATTGTATTCTAAATTTTCTGGATAACTAAAAATTAATTTATAAAATTAAAAAAACCTTTATAATTACCTACATTTAAAAGCAGGAAATTGTTTTAAGACTAAAATCAAATTCCACACAATTTAATGAATTTAATAATAACTACTCGAATTTAGTTTAAACAATGCAATTAAATAAATAGATGAAAGTTATTAAAAAGATAAACTATGTAAAGTTTTATTATTGTTATCATGTTTCATATAATTTTATTATACTTTATACTGAATTAATGTAATTATTTTCTCTAAGAGGAACCTCAATTTTATGCAATTTTAACGGGTTATACCTTCAAACTTAGCTTACCGTTTTGGAGAAGCCTTCTTGTAAGCAGCTTCACCGGCCTAGTAACTAATTGCTCGCGGCTCTATCACCTACTTTGCTCTGCCACACCTAGGCCCAGACGCAGAATGTCTTCCCACAGACAGCAGGCAACAGAACACCTCAGACAGCTCTTCAGTTCTAATTAATCTACTTTTACTTCTACTCTCGTTTAAAAAATCTACATAAGCATCTGTAGCGAACGAGGTGCGTGATTAAGTAAGAAGTGATAGCAAAGATGCAAATTAAAAAACCAGCTTGTTAGTTAAAATTAAAATAAAATTTCCCAAAAGTTTTTATTAAGAACACGAATTAAATCTGAAAAATGCCTTTGTATGCAACATTTTGTATTTTAGAATTTAAAATGCAATTAAATATCGCATATAATTTTAAAACATCAAAATATATTTTAACATTCAGATAGTTAACTTGCTAATTCTAAAATGCCATACTTTCAATCATATAAGTTTATGAAATTAATATGGAAGAAAAAAAAGAATTAATTTAATTTATTCTTTACAGAACGGAGCTTTTTAAAACATTCACGATCCGATTTAAGGTATAAAATGACAGTTTATCCTGACCTTGACACTTATAGGGGCTCTGAAAAAACTTAAGGAAGAAAACAGAATCTAGAATAAAAAAATATAATAACGAAATAATAATTAATGAATAGATATAATTATTAGCAATTAATATTTATTAAAAACTGATATTCAGAGTTATTAATTAATAAATATGGAATTATATTTATGACATTAATAATTATGAATTTAAATTTATGAATAATTGTACTGAACCATATAACATAATTATCAGAATATTAGAACGCTTCGTCCTCACGATAATAGGCTTCTGAATCTGCACTAACCCGCATCCCATCCTTTTGGAATTCACTTTCCTAGAGTAATCGCAAAGTAGTATGAAGTTTCCTGTTTCTAACTTTCTGTGTAATTTCGGGCTCAAAGTAATATACATTAATGTATACGGAACAAGGTATAAGTAAAAGATTAAGTTCAGTAATGACAAGAAAAATTATAGCTTCATAAGGTATTTTATGTTAATTAATCAATTATTATTATTTAAGCTTAGAAGGTATTTCTCCCGCCTTCTTCGCATGCCTTCGTGGTGTAATGGTCAGCACACTCGGCGCATATTCGAGAGGTCCGAAGTTCGAGTCCCGGCGAAGGCATTGCTCACTTTTCATGTTTTATGCTACGAAATAACCTAATGACAGTGGCGCCCGAACTAAAAAAGGAGGTAAATGATGATTCTCCACCACCAGGATTTGGCGACTGGGTCCCCTAATCCCCAGTTACCCTTTAAAAGGGGGAGTATATAAGGTATTTCTCCCTCTTTCGTAGCATTCCTTGGTGGTGTAATGGTCAGCACACTCGATGCGTATTCTAGAGGTCTGAGGTTCGAGTCCCAGCGAAAACATTGCTCATTTTTCATGACTCCTGCTTCAAAAAAAAATCCTACATGACTCTACAAGCCTTTGCTATAACTTCTTCTTTCCGTAGTACTAACCAGAATGAAAGTTAGTTTTTTGTGCATTTCTGCTGAGGGGCTGAATATCTAGAGCTTCTGGAAGCTTCATCTACCTGCTACTTAGTACCTTCAGCTCTGTCAAGTTTTGTTGCTGCTTTAGCACATTGCTAACCGACGTTTAAATACGTTCTGTAAACTATTCCGGGCTAACATAAGTAGTCTATTTTGTGTGTAGTCTCAGACTACGCTACCTACATTTGAATTTAACTTTATGCTACATTAGCTTAAATACTCGCAAAGAGCGGAGGTTTGCGTGTCGCACAAACAGTACATTTCTGTTCATTTAAGAGTTAAATATAAAAAGGTTATTTTAAAATTCTTAATAATTGGTGATTTGTTTCAGACTAAATGGTAGCTCACTTCTAATCTACCAGTGTCTGAAGGACATTAACACCAGCTTCTAGGTGCAGCAATACGTAATTAAAAATCAAATTTAAATTATTACCAATTTTTCACTTTCGCTTGCAATAAATATAATGGTAATAAAAGAGGCTATGAAGAGGAAAAGTAAGGATATTAACAATATCTAAAAAAACGGAAAGGTGATAATAAATACTTACAAATTAAATTCAAAATTATAAAAAAGAAATACATTATTGCCTCTTAAATTATAGCTTAAATGAAAAGTAACGCAGAATTTCTCAAATGATGCTGCAAAGTTACGCAAGAAAAAAGAAACTTATAATCTTCGGGAAATTAAAATGCACACCTTCAACATATTTCCTCATTAATCTGCTTAAAATTAAAAAAAAAAGTTTGCTCCCAAAATCTGAACATCTCTTAAACTTAATACCGCCTTCGTACTTTTGAATTGCTAACTAAAAAAGAAGAAAAGAGTAAAAAGTGAAAAGAAAGAGACAGAGATTTTTTATGACGACAAAATTGTGTTTTTTCTTGAAGGTTACATAAATGTTTTTTCTTAATTTTTGAAGGGTTTATTTTAAGAATATTGTGAGCGCACATCCCCTTTTCTTCATTAAGTTTAGCTGTACATATTTCAAATTGGATATTTAAACTTTGCATTAAAGATAAGATTTTTTTCACTAGCATTAAACTTACCAAATCTAATTAAATAATGGTGTTTTAAATGAATAGAAATGTTATTAGCGAATTGATTCCACGATTCGGAAACATTTCTGCCAACTTAAAGAAAGATTAATTCATTATTAAAAAAACGATAAGTTAATTAAATTATTATTATCATAACTATAAAATCTTGGATAGCAAATACTTCCCAACACATGATCATGTATTCTTTGGTATTTGATTCCGAACCTGGTTTTGCCGTCTGTTTGAGTCACGATTTAATTTGTTCCCCCTTTTCCGCCGCTTATATGTGTGGGAAAAATTCTGTACAGTATTTTAAGGTGATAGTATTCCCTTTTGAGAACAAACAAAGTACCTTTACGTACTCTTTCACTGTACATACTCTTTGTACAATGATGTGCATGCACAATGATGTAATGAGAGTACATGTACATATACAGAATATCCTCAGGACGTCCTGTTTAAATCTGTCTCGGAATACACTGAGGGTATCCCTGAGAAAGTCTTGGTTAAATCGTTGTGTACCTGGTGGAGATGTGCTGAAGGTGTTGATTCTAGATGTTTTCAGACAATTGTTATTTAACAACCTGAGGATATTCGTACTGCGTTTTCCGGAGCACTCTCATCGTCGAGCATTCTGAGGATATTTATTCCTAGTTCTTCTGTAGAATTATTTATTCAAATTTGTTCGAGGACTTCCTGCGGATATATTGGTCTTGTAAACTATTTTCTCTATCGGCTTTGTGTATTTACTTGCCCATGCCCGTTGATGATGCGTTTAGTCTGAAATCATCCACTGAATAGTTTGAATAGATATTTCATTATTCTTAAACAAGCTTAAAAGCTTATTTCTCATAGTACCACGTTCTTGACTCAAAAGCTAGCTCAGTTTCAAATTCATAGAGAAAATAAGTCATTTTATACGAGTTACGACTAAAGTTCAATATATTTCCCTCGATAGCTTATAGTGAAAGCGGTTCGAAGCTCCTAAAGGGCGATGGGACTATTTGCCGCCACCGTTTGAACGCGGGGCCGTTTCACAGTCATGCCATTTTGCCTTCGAGCCATTTTGCCGTCGGACCAATTCGCTGTCAAATATATTTTTCTTTACGTGAATGTATTTTGTATTTTATTTTGCAGTATTATATTAACATTGACATAAAAGTTAACATATTACTATATCTATCTATACATGTTTATTAATTTTACTAGAGTAAAGTGCTAATCCGATTCCAAAGTAATTTCGTTTTTAATTAAGATTTCATAAAAATGTGTATTTCTTGCTTGCGTCAGTGATTTCTCTAAACTCGCTGAATAAACTTTCGAGAAATTTTGACGAACCGTGTAAATACTGTTATCTGTATAATTTTCGAAACGATAACATAACTTATTTTAGAGGTTTAGCCCATAATTATGAAATGTGGTAAAATTGTTCTATTTGATACTGACATAATTTTCTATCTAACTATGTGTAATTTCTTTAAATCTCATATTTATAAACAATTACATATATTATAAGCAACCTTTATTGCAAAATTCATAAGTACTTGACGGCGAAATGACTCACTGCGAATCAACTGCCAGCGGATTGTCCTGTTGGCGAAAGAATGATAGTGAAACAGCCGCAGCGAAAAGTTCTAGAACGCTTCTAGAGCAGCTTCTCGAGAAGTGATCGAAATTATTTCAGTCTTAAGACCAACTCATGATAAATTCATTTGTTTACGTTTCAAAATAAACTCGTATGTGTCTTCTACCCCATCCACTATTTCTCGAGCCCCTTTCTTCCTTTTTTTACCTCCCTCTAACTTCCATTTTCCCTTCGCAAAACCAATTCTAAGGATATAATAATATATATTATTATTCTAAGGATATAATAATTTTATGTAAATGAAATCTGTAACGTATAGATATTTGCATAACATGTATTCCTTGACATAAATAAAACCTTATTATTATACCATCTCTGCGAATAAGTATGAATGCAGTCACACTTATGTTCACGTAATTATGAGTATCTATTAAACAACTGATTTATCAGAACTAAATCTGTTAGGAGAAAAGTATAAAAATGCCATTAAAATATGCGGAATGTGCCTTATATGTACATCATCAAATGAAATTTATATGATGCAGTATTTAGTAGCATAAATAAATCTTCTGCGCAGCTCTATGTTAAACATTTTCTCATTATATTCTATTGCACATCAGTCTCCAATTACGTGAATATAGCACGTATAATAACATTGGTTTACAAACAGTTTTATCTACTATAAAGATATCAATACGAAAGGGTAAATTTATTGTAGGAAATTGTAACTGCTTTTATAGCAGTAATTCATAACTAATATAAGAAAAGGATGTTTAAATGTTATTTGAACTATATTTAAAAGTAATGCTAAAATAGTGTTCCTTGCAAAACTCGTGATTTAAAAAGCTTTGGCTTAAACAGTCTTGTAAACACTTTTAATTACTTTTGCAAAATTTATATGTGAATACAAAATACTACATATACATCAACTGATTATACAGTTAAATTTTCCTAAAATGATTAACCATAATTTCAGATAATGCCAGGTTCTTGTCACCTTACAGAAATATCATGAATTTTAAGTACTGTTATTAATCTGTGTTTCTGACAAATGTTTACTAAAAGCGGTCATCTTAAAAAATCATCATATGAAATTTCATTTCACGTAATTTTTTTAAATAAATTAATTTTATTTCTGTCTTATACTTCCAAGATTAGTACAATCAATATAACATGAATATCATACTTGTACATAAAATGGGTTAACAAGAGAAAGCAATGTAAACAATGTAATTAAAAGAGCTTCTATGTTTAAATGTAGCTGCGATCATCTAAATTTTCGCACAATACTTTAGTATGTACAAAAAGGGGTCATCGATTCATTTTCACGTAATAGTGCTTTAATATAGACAACTCTTCTGGTAGGGTGGCTTCCGACCTAAGGAACATTGCCAAACGAACTTTAGTATATACAGAAACAGTTAATCGAATCATTTTCACACAATACTACAAATGCACTACGTTATGCATACACTACAAATATTCCTCAGTTTATCCTTCATTTTGTTTAAATCATTCAATAAATAATGCACATATTAAACATTTCAATGGTTACTTCATAAAATAACAAAACTCGTTTTTTGATCCGGCCAATCATAATTACCATATTCTTTAAAAGTCATAAAAAATATCCTTTCTATCCAACCACATCACAGTAGCAATAGTCGAAAAATTCAAAGTTAACTTATGCAAGAACTTTTCTAATTTTAAATAAGGTAGGCTCAAATTTATTAGTACATCATAATCAAACGCTTAAACGTCTAATCAAAACGTTTTAAAAAGTAATCCTTTCTAAATTGTAATCAGCAATTAAAAATTCTAAATCCTTTCTAAATTGTAATCAGCAATTAAAAATGCACTTTGAATAGAATAGAAAAAAATATGATTGTGCATCTGCTGTATACACGTTTATTCAAATTATCAGGTTTGAAATTATGATTCTTTGAAGTATAAAATGTAAAAATAGAAAAGCAAGTTTCTTTCCACCAGAGAAACTCTGTTTCAGAGCTGTACAGCAAAAAAACTATCAGTAAATAATAATAATAACCACTGTGTACCAACATCGAAGTATTAAATTTCACTCAAACATCAGATTCAATCACACGTGCGTGGCTCTCTTGGCATTTCCTTGCAGATTATTTCATATTCACGTTGGTTATTTGATTTCTCTTGACAAATATTTTACAGAGTAAAATATATTAAAAGTATTATTTAATACGTTACCGCAGACCATAACAAAAAAATTCTCATAATAGAGCTAACGAGGACCGCGCTCTATTGTTTAACGGTAACTTCTATTTCTGAAAAATGGGGCAAGGGAATTTTTTTTTTAACTTCTGCGCTACCACGGAGAAAAAGTAATTCTCAGGAAATTTTCCAGTTCGGTGATGAAATTGAAATCGTGACTCTTGAAAGATTGAAAATACAATTTTTAATTCGAAAAGGAATAATGTAAAGGTGGTCGTTACCCAAAAGCGAGAAACCGTCAGAAAGTATTTATATAGGACGCGTTTTTAAATCCGTTTGTTTATGAATTGCTCCCTGAGTCACCGCCTCACAACCACATCTGAAAATGAACGGTATTTCTGAGAACATAAGCAAATATTAGCTCACTAAGACGACCATTTCCACAAGTGACCAAAAGAGTCTCGAATCAGGGGCGAACGTCTTAGAAAGTATTCACTATGCATATATATGCACAACCAAAATCCTTTCATAGTTATCACCTTTCTAAGGTGACCATCTTTAAGGCAGAGAAGTACTTCTGAGAACATAAAAATGGCATTGAAGAATGTCATCTCTCTAAGGCAACCACTCCTAAAACATAAAAAATCGTAGATAGTTAAGTTTTTTTAGGAAGTAGTCGCGTTAGAGAGGTGATTTTCTACACCGGCTTTTATTTGTGTTCTCAGAAATGTTCTTTTTATCTGAAATAATTCGCAATAACCGACGCTTATATTTTTCATCAATAATAATAAAATTCAAATATAAGGAAACGAGCATATATAGTGAGCCTTCTGTAAGACGACTGCCTACATTTCCAGGTTATTATAATTATCTGAATGAAGCCATGTTTAATGCTAATGATTATTTATATTAAAAATACTAGTAGCTTTCAAAGGCAGTTATCCTGTGGAAAAGGTCATTACGAAAGGGTTTTAAGTAGGGTAGTTATTTTATATACGGGAAAAAAAATAAAATTTTTAGTCGGTTACCAGACGAATCGCAAATATTTACAAAACTTCTGTAGTTTAAGATTTGATAAGACACTAACCATTTGGAGACAATTTCAAACTACAGGAACAGCTATCCGGGGGTTTAGTAGTGGTCGTCCACGAGGAACCACACCCGCAGATGACCGGTATATTGCCTTACAGGCCAGAAGAAACAGGCGGCAGACAGCGGGAGAAATCGCTAGACACACGACACAGGCGACTGGACGACCGATATCGCGTTTTACCGTGGCCAGAAGACTGCACGGTGGTGGTCTGTTTGCACGACGCCCTGTACGGTGTGTACCTTTAACGCCTGCCCATCGGAGAAGGCGTTCTCTGTGGTGCCGGGAACACCAGAATTGGAGAGACAATGAATGGGGACGAGTACTCTTTACAAATGAGAGCAGATTTAGTCTGAGTTGCGATTCTAGACACATACACATCTGGACAGAGCGGGGAACACGCAATAACCCCTTCAACATCATCAAAAGGGACTGTTTTGGAGGTCGCGGATTTCTCGTTCGAGCAGACATAATGCTTGGTAGCCGGACCGACCTTCATATCTCCCAAGGAGGTTCGTCACCTGGGACTGCTATTGTAACGAGGTTCTTCTTCCTTACATGCGTCTTTTCACAAGGGCTATGGTTCCTCAGTTCCCCTTCATGGACGACAACGCTCCACCTCATCGCACAGTTACTGTCGAAGAGCTGTTGGAGAGTGAAGATACTGAACACATGGATTGGTCGGCAAGGACTCTGGATCTAAATCCCGTCAAGCATGTACGGAACTTTCCAGGGAGACCCGTGGCAGCACGTAACTTATCGCCAGTAACGATTCCGAAACTGCGATTGGTGCTACAAGAGGAACGAACAGCAGTGTCTCAACAGCTCATTAACAACCACATATCCAGCATGCACAAATGATGTGAAACCTGCCTAGCAGTCAGGGGAGATCATATCCCCTATTAAAGACCGGATGTTTCTTGCTGGACACCCATCACAGGGATGTTTCGGTCTTCAGTCGCATTACGCTCCATGCTACTTTTTCAATAAAGCTTCTTTTTATCCCTCCGATTTCTCTTTTAGTAAGCGTTGTTTACATTACTCATGCCCTTACGTATTGGGGATCTTACGGTATTGAATGTGTTGATTTGGAAAGCTTTTGTACAAAGTTATATTGAAAAAACCGTCTCGTCCTTAATTTTTGCACACCAGTGTAATTACCGCAATTTTTTTTCGGTCGGCGTAAATTTGCATTACGCAGAGGATGTAAATCTGAGTTCACTCGTGTCAGCGTTTTCGTCCGTATGTATACGGACAGCCAGCAGCCGACTAAGTTCTTATCACGTACCATAATCGGAAAAAATTTCTTGTTTACGCTTTTCAGTATGGCTTTGGAACCACATTACAGTGAGTTTTTGTTTAAAGAGATCGTAACTGCCATTAGCATTGTTTACGGCATCTTCAGTTCTCTCAAACCGTATATATTGGTGGAAATCCTAAACTCTCATTAAAGGAAAAAAGCTGTGTATTTATAAAGCATTGATCCGCACCATTATATCCTGTATGTAACACTGTAAGCAACAGGAAGCTAAAGAAATTACAATTTCTACGAAATCAAATTCTCTGCCTTATAAAATTCTCCTTAATTATTACAAATATTTACTATTTCATGTAAGAATAATAAGAAGCTTTATAAGTATCTTGTATCAAATACATCAAAAACTAATTTCAACAAAATATTTTCTAAAAATAAAGCAGTTGACTCTGAAAGAGTATTCAATAAAATACAGCTATGAAATTTTCGAGGAAAGTTAAGACCTGGGCCACACGGCGCTCATTTATTAAATATTAATTAAGTTACATTTGCAGTGATTCTACTTGTTTCATTTTTTTCATAAAAAGGACTGTCACAGAAAGCTGAGTGGTCAGGGCCCTGGTCAAGGCCTAATTCCAAAGCCTTTTCTCACTTCTGCGAACTTTGTTTTATCACTTGTTTTTTACATTTTGAAAGTGTCTCTTATATTTAATCATGAATCCTTTTATTCTTATTTTCTCTTTCATTATTATTGTTTACAATTCTTATTTTATCTATTATTATCGTTGCTTTCGATTTAAATTTAAAATGTGGTCTGTACATAGAAACCATTAAACCATTATGTAATGATATATCTGCATCTCTTGCATAAATTCTCTCTTTATTTTCATCTCGTTTCATATTTTATTCTCTACATAATTTTACATAAACTATCCAAATTTTGAACCTCATTCAAATTCAAAAATAAAAATATACACTAATAATAAAATTATTTACATATAAATTTGGCAACTCAAAGCCATCAATCAACTTCCAACTGATAATAAATATTCTGTTTTAGGCCTGCCAAGACATTCAGTGTCAATAAGAAACGATAAAAAACATGATTTGATAAGACAGGTGATGAATTTGATCACTAAATGTTTGGAATAAAGAATATTTTTAGTAGAGCTACCAGAAAATTTTACTTTTACTTAAAGTTTTCAATCATAGCCTGAATATCTTGTATATTTAATGAAAAGAAAAATATCTAAAGAATCGTGGGCACCTTTCCCAAGAAAACTTTTAATAAAATAAAAGGAAATTAAAGCTGTTATTTACATCTGATATTCACAGGGCATAAATATTTCAGCAGAGTTGTGTTTTGCTTAAATTACAAGCATATTAATTCAGAAATATTATTTAAAAAATTAATACAGAAATTGATTGCCTTTCAATTTATAGAAATGAGCAATCACTTAGAAACACTAAAATCCAAAATGCAATACTTTTACATTTTTTACATAAAAGGGTATACTTACTTTTTTAAACAAAAAAAAAATTACTTCGTTTTGATATTTTGCTGTGAATGTAATTTTCTATATAATCCATTAAATTTAAATTTGCAACAAATAAATTTCATTGGATGAACTTATATGTGTAATAAATATGTAGAGAATAATCAAATGATAAAATGCTTTACTTATTATTACTCACACGTGCTTATACATACAATGCATGAACAAGCAAGCGAAGAAGGAAGAACTGTTAAAAAATATGAATGGATTTTTATTACATGGCGGACGGTGTTTCAAATTATTTAATTCTCTTCATATACTCTGTTTCAAAAGAATGTTATAAATCTGAATTTGCACGAAAACTCATTTTTGCGTATAATAGCTGTTTAATCTTACTTTCCGGTGTTGTTAAATTGCTTAATAAATAAAATTTCGCAATAAAGCATTCCTCCTCCGCGATTCGAAACCGGGTCGTTTGGTACTGCAATAGGCTCTCCTAACGACTACACTGTCTGGGCGGCTGCATAACAATATAGACTTAACAATATTAGGTGTACATTATAATATAGATCTAATAATAATATCTAATATTAATTGTCTATATAATTAATCTAATATGGTCCATATTATAATGCAGACCTAATCACTTAGATTATATTATAAACCATTATATTAATTGTCAATATAACTAGTATAATATGGTGTAAATGTATCTATGGGCTAATTATTAACTAACGTGGAAATGGTTAAATGAAATTTGGTTTGAGGTTTAGCAGATCCACATGCTCTTGCCTCAGAATGAATACCTGAATGAAAGTATATGAGTAGTCGAATTAGTATTAGTGCATAACATATCTATTACCTGCTTTATTTCAACCATGCTCCGTATTCTGCTTTTACTTTTGCTCAATTTGCATAATTTGGTGGCAATCATATGTAATTCAAAAATGGAACACAAAACTAATTGATTAACTGAAACTATTTATCTGATTAGCTCAATTTTATTAATATATATAAGTTTAAAGTTCAGGTGCGAATAAACATTGAATGCCACCATAATGTTAAAAATATGAGATAAATGTCTGGAAAAAGAACTGATATATCTCGTTGCAATCAGACTGACATTGCACGCCTTTGTGGGGAAGTTTTGAGACTGAAGTCTTTTAATCAAATATTTTCCAAATATTCAAGCGCGTATTTCTAATTTAAAATCTGAGTTTTAAATTTCAAGGTCTTCAAATGTAATTTTTCATATTTAAGGTCATAAAACAAATCAATCAGCTATTTAAGAACCATTATTTGCAACGCGCAAAACAAGTCCTATGTGCCGAATTACATAAAATAAAACTCAAGCAGCTGGTGGTGTTAACTGCAGTGATGTGCAGACATTTACAACTGTTACCAATTTCGCATATTATAAATGGCATATCATTTATATATATTACAGCGAAATATAATAAAGATAATTAAGGATTATGTGCATGTAAGATAAAAAATTGAGATATGTAAAATCAAAATGTAAATTAAAATAATATGTAATCAGAATGCTAACTTTAATTTGCAGTACTGACGTAACTCTGCATTTTACTTTGGTTATTTCCAATTACTGTCCTGAAAAGAATAACTGCTAATAATAAATAGTTCTAAACTGCGTCATTTCAAACTTAATACATGTCACACGATTCTTGCATAACACTAGTGATGCAGGCACTTATATAATGCTTCAGCTAATTAAAGATTTCAAGTTTCGGAAACGAAAATTAAAAATTAACCCGTAGGAATAAATCTTAACTAAAATCTTTCTGAACCAAGCTTTCATCTTGGACAACCTTCTCCTCCTATGCTAGCTAGATAGCTGTCGCTGTTTTTGTATGGTAGCGGCTTAAAAAGATGTAAAATTCGTTCAAATGGACTTTGTACAAGAATGGGCATTATATATTTATGATGCATGAAAAGTGTTTACCAAAAAAAATTAAGAAACATTAGGTGGACAATGACTGCAACTATTTCCTTGTGCATCTGCACATTATTAACATATGAATTATCCCATATATAATAGCTCTATTATTTATGAAATATAATAAGACAAAATAAAGAATTTACGGAACATCAAGTCGCAATATATTAGATAACCAGAGATTTGACAGATTGCCGGAAGACTAATGCTCCGATGATGTAAAACTATGTAAAACTACTACTAAATTGCAGCAAGGTTAACAATAAATAGTATTTTGAGCACCAATAAGAAATAAGTACATTTTTTTTATAGTTTTTCTTTCGAATATTATTAGTTCCGTGAGATATTAACAGATTTAAAAAAGATTTTGGGAGAAAAGTTTATTGTAGACCCTAAGTTTTATTGTTATCACTGTATTATTACGTTACTGCAAATATAGTATTGCTTTTATACGCATTTATTTTGACATAATTGAAACTTGTGTTTGTAAAAGTCTACAGAACTATTCTTTAATTTCAAAGATTCTATGTGTAACATTATATTTCCCTGGGCTGACTATAGGATTTTTTGCCACCTGGTGCAATCTCTGTTGCTCCTAAATTCTGCTGCTCATTGTCTATAGAATTTTATCACCAGTGTTACTGCACCATCGCTAGCAGTGGCCATGACATTTACCAGTAAATAATATTGACAGCTTCTTAAGTACCTTCTGAAGATAGTGATAACTTTAAAAATGCTTAACGTTCTCTTAAATTAATATTTTTAATGATACTTCTGGAAATGTTTTCATCGAATATAACTAAATTTTATATTGAGTTATCATTTAGGTAACATTTAAAGTACTGTTATGCATATTCCTTAATACTTAAGTAAGAAATGACATGGCAAATTATGTAAAAAATATTGCTTATGAAAAGTAGAAAAAATATATTAAGTGACTTTTCATTAAAATTATTTAAAAGTAAGGCAAATTTAAATATTTATAGAAATAGCTAAGTAAAATTTTTGTCTTGTTTTTCGCTTGCTTAAACTACTGTCGGTATAAAGCTGCCGTGTTTCAGTACCTAAATGAACTAAAAATTGTAAGGTCTGCCTGAGAATATGTTAAGTTACACCGGCAAAAGTAAAGAGTTAAAAGCAAAATTCAGCTTTAGCAAGATGTGAAAATGATTCCTTTGAAATAACTAATTGTGCTGTAGTGTTGTAATCCGAATCTTAAAAAGGAACTAATAAAACGTGTAGGTAACACCTATTCCTACTTTGAATTACCAAAATCACATCGTTGGATTCAAAATCCATTTGCACCTTCATTGGGGTACTTGGTATTCTATTTTTGAATGAGCCAAAGAGAAAAGTTATTGGTGTATTTAGAGTAATTCTAAGCTTGTCATATCCTCGGAGATGAGTTTAAGGACATTTCATTATCTTAATTCTGACTAATTACAGAAGGTTAGTTTCCATTCATTGGTGAAAAAGCTAGAAGCAGTTTTAACCTTTTCTGCATCACACAGGAGTGAACAAAGTTTCTCTTCTAACCTCATCATCAAAATTTAAAGAAATGATCAATAAAACATTCTGATTATGAAAAGAGTGTAGCTCATTTGACAATAAATCCAGATATAAAAAAACCCTACTCCAGAAAACGAGCCCAAGTATCTCACTGAAATAAGAAGACAGTGTATGTATTAACTGCAGGGGAAACATATTATAGATATTTAGTACTTAGAAGGTTTATTTTATTATTGAATTATAATTTTACCATATTTATGCAAAATTATTAATTCTTTTGTGTATAATTTATTTATTTTTAGTATTTTCACTCCATATACATAAATATAATAATAAGATTTCTGAAATTTATAAATAAGATTTTATAAAATAAGCGTTCTAAACATTTAACCATAGTTTCACTCAGTCGCATCTGGCAATTTCACAGATAGATGGGTTATAAAAACTATGTCGAATATCAGTGATTCGACATAGTTGATCATATTCTATAACCGTCATAGATGAGTTAGAAATACTATGTCGAATATCGATGATCAGGTATTTCCATTCCATTTGTTTCGTTCATTTCCTGTTTATGACTGCGTAAGAAGATTTATCTGTGCGAACGATGTTAATGTATTACAGTTCAAAATGTTAATGTAATACAATGGCAAAATATTTTAAATTGATTGGATCCCCAGCATAAAATGGAATAAATTAATCATGCGATATAAAAGTGTTCTTTCATAGTGTGACATGCAATTATTTATGCTTCTGCGGTGTGCGGTGAAAATATTTCTGTTCTTGAAGTGTTCCGTGACGCAATAAAGTTTGGGAATCGATGGTTTATTCTACTCTTCCAACCACCCACATTCCTCTTAGATTTGAATCCCTGTCCAGCGGGAGATATCCCACAACTTCATATTTTCCTTTTGTATTGAGGTATACAATCTCGAAATGGAACTGCAAGAAAGAAATGACTTCCGAAGAAACTATTTCAGTTGCGTAAACAAAAACTGGAAAATAATTTAGATGGGGGGACGCATGACTCAGATTTTGTCTTACGAATTAAATATTTTATCATTACAAGAATAGGAATGATTCGCAGAGAGAGAAGCAAATGGTCTCTACTGTGTTAAATGTTCTGTGTTGTTCTGTGTGTACTGTGTTATGAAATTGTCTATGTTCATGCTGATCATAATTCTGGCAATAAAATTAAAAATATAATCATATTTACCCATAGAAAGTTATTATTTTCCAAACGTAACCCAGAACCAGAGTACCAAAAATGTCCGGCAGGAGAGTTCTGTACACATAAAGAGGTAGGCCAATGCGTGTAAAACAAAACAAACGACGGAGCAGTAAAAAGAAGAAAAAGCAATATCTTTGACAGTATTTTCGACTGCAGTCGCTTCCTCTTTAGAGTAGGGCCGCATGCAGTTTATCTGCTGTCAAAGCCTGTTACAGCGTTTTGTGGAACAGAACCCAATTGGATGTGAGCTTTTAGAAGGCTGGAAAACGTGGATGACATACTTTATGGTAGGAGAATCCACCCGAGTCTTGACAGGGGAACGTCTGTCTCCGTCTTTGGAAGACATCCTTGCGCAGTGGAAGAGAGCTTGTCGTCAATTTTTAAAGTGCGTTGTTCTCAACTTTCATTTTTATAGCCTTTCAGAAAAATATTAACTTCGTTTGACTGTTTCACCGTTTTTGGCGAATTTAAGGATGAGAAATGCGAAAAACCACTTTGGCTCCCAAGCAAAGCAAATAAGAAAGCCATGTTTCTTTTCCTGACCACTGCACAAATATGAGCTTTAAAAAAAGCAACTTCTTTTCATTTAGAAACTGATAGTTAAGCGAAACAGATGTCCTTTTAGATTATGGATCTCCATATTTCATAATTATAATAGCAGCACCAACCCTAAAACATAAATCTGCAATTTTTCCAATGTTCCGCATCAGTTCATCTTCTACGTTCTAGTTTCTTGGGCCATAATAATATACAAAGACGTATTTTCTGACAGGTTGAAGAACAAAAAGAATTATCTGACTTATCCGAGTGTGTTGATGTAAAATTTCGAGGAAAATCTAATACCCAGCCACAAGGCGAATTTTAAATCGTCCTATAAATCCAACTATATACATAAAATTTATTTTCTTATACAAAATAAAGAACACACACACATATATATATATATGTATTAGAAAGTAAAGTCATCATGAAAGGATTCATAAAGAAATTTTGGTATCAGTGCTTTAGTTCTGCGCAAACGCAGACACAATTAATCTTAGTGTAGAGTATTTCGAATATTTCTTTAATTTTTAAAGCTTATTAATAAACCAAGTGAACAAATTTAAAAAAAACACAGACAAAATAGATAGCCAAATAAAATTTACTGTCAAACTTGTTTTTCTGTAAAACAACAAAATTAAGCTTTCCTATAGTCAAGCAAAAAGGCATAAATCAAAAAATAGAAGAATAAGATCGATTCGGTTATTTCTCAAGAGGATAGACCTAAGTTTAGAGTTTATTTTTCTGAAACGCAAATAATTATTAATTATAAAGCAGCAATTCATCAACAATTTATTTGATCTGGTTAAATGTTATCCCTAAAATGTCTTTAATTTATAATTAAAGAGTGAGGGAATAAAACAAAGAAAAATCTTTTTCGCCAAACTTGTTTACTTAAATTATTTATCAAAAAAGTTAAATAAATATTCAGAATATTATACATATATATAATCAAATGAATAAAATGAGAATACTCCTATCAAAAAATAGAAACTAAGAATTACATTTTGAAGACTACATAAATTTCAATCTAGAAGGTCGTAATAGGCAAATGAAGAAAGTAAAAATTGATTTTATAAAAACCAAAAGGTAAAATAAAAAAATTTTAAAAGAAATTTGAAATATTGTAAAAGAAAAAAGGGGACAGATGGAAGAAACTGCTTTAAAAGTACTAGCTAATAGTTGTGGAAAAGCAAATGCAATTGTGGTGCAAAAATATGTATGCAGATTAAACGAAAATTATAGCAATATCACGGAGAAATTGCCGAAAAGGGAACAATTGAAAACGTAGCGAAAAAGTGCCGAATATTGAGGGGTAATTAGCTTATTTCATCCTCTCCTCAACTGCTCAGACATCGTGTTTCGTCCTTGCCATGCATACGTAATTTAAAAATTTCTTTACTAAAATTTTCAATTCCCTAACTCATATGCATGTCAAGTTACACGATGTAAATCAGTTTAAAAATTATTTGAAACATTCATATCAAATGAAAAAAATCGTTTTAAAACGTAAATAATCGTTAGAACAATTCGCAAATGTTAAATCAATAATGCGATCAAAACATGCAAAAAATGTGTAAATAAAACATGAAAACGAAAATGTAAACAAAAGAAGAATATCCTATATTACAAAAATGTTCAGTTAAATGAAATTATTATATTTAAAATAATAAATTAGGGCAGAATAATATTTAAAAGCTGTGATAAACTTACTTCAGTGTATCGTACTTTGTAACAAAATGAACGGCGTTTTTTTCCTAAATTCAAAGTGTTGGAGTGTTTGTCTACAGTTACCAGCTTTAATAGAACATTAATTATTAGGCAGGTGAAAAATGGAAGTTAGCTATTGCATAGCTATATAGTGCGACCGACTGGCTGCTAAATTGAATAAGCAAGTAAATCTTTTCTAAAATTTCTGGTTAAAAATCTTGAAACAGGAAATAAAATAGAGATAAAGATAAAATTCTTTACGCAAAACGATCAAAATTTCCTAAGATATATGTGAATTTACATTTTGAGGCGTTTTGGAATTTGGTATATTTAATATAAGCGATAATAACGAAAATGTGATTTACGTACTTTGTTAAAATTGTTGGAAAGAAAGAACGATGGACCATTTTTCCTGTCGTGCGTCAAAAAAAAAAAAAAGTAGGTTACTATAAATTAAGAATTCCGCCAAGTGAATTATTCTTGGCGCAATGCGAAAAAAATCCGCAAAGATAAATTTTTAAATTTCTCCATAAATTTCTCACCAAAAAGTTACAAAATTTAATACTTAGGCATAATGCGTCGTAGAATCGAAACATGGAAAAAAATATATATGTTATTTCGAAAAAAGTCGGATTTTGTGTTAAAATACCTATGGTAGAATAATGCTATATTTAAATGTAATACATATCCTAAATCGCACTTTCGAAACATGAAAAATGCAATTTGAACTTCGTCAATCGGCCCAGCAGAACGGGAGATACAGAACTATCCCCATTTTTTTCCCGCAGTATACATACCTAAATGAAGGAACTGAACTCAAATGAACCGAAATGAAGGAACTGAACTTAATTTTTTTTATTCAACGCTTCTTAATCCGCGAACACGCGCACTGTGTTCAAAGGGCTAGCACCATTAAACAAACTTTTCCCAAAACACGCCTATTTCACGCAACGTGTTGAGCTCCAAGTGTAGTCGTGTCTTAGGTCGACCTTTTTATGTTTCCGAAGTTTTTTCTCTGGGGCTTAATTCGGAGTTTTGATTTTGATCAGATCGGGTCTTTTAGATCCAGCGCTCCTAATCGTGTTACTATTATATAAACAGGTTTGTGATTGTATAGAAAGCGGCGAACATATCGCGTAATTCATCTTGCAACGAAGAAATTCTGCAAAAGTTATTAGACGTTATCAACTGGCGAAGAATGTATTGAAAAAACGAAGGATGGAATTGATTATGAAATTTTACTTCACATGATACTGATTCACAGAGTCATATAGATTCTGAAAATGAGAACGGGAATGACATAAATTGCTTTATTGGAAAAAAATAATCGTGAAAAAAAAGAAAAGAAAAAGAATGCAGTGTTTCCCCTGCGAAAAAGCATACAAAAACGAAAACGCGCTTCACCCGATGTGAAAAATATTTGTATTTGGAACACAAGAAAATACTTTTTTCAATGTTCTGCTAACATTTGTTGTTTCGTTTGTTTTCTGTGTCTATAGCACTAATGAAGAAAATAAGAATCGATACAGAGTAAAGGTATACTATTTTTTTTCTATGCTCATATATAATCGAATTTTCTATTCCTTTAAAGGATTTTACTTTATAAAAACATTTGGAGAAATTAAAAATTTTAATGCGCATAATTTTTAAATTTGATCATAAAATTTATTATTGGCATAGATGTAACACTTTTTCTGATGCTTTACAATATTTCTTCAAAAAACACGAATCGGGTCTTTTGGACTCAGCGCGCGCTCGTGTAACTCGTATGAGAGCGCGTACTCCCGGGTTAAGTTCAGAAATGTAAATCCCGCAAACTCAATTCCGGATTACTCGATGTTCCGTCTGTATAACTCGACGATGACTTTCTTTTTAATCGCTAAATTATTTCTACCGGTAAAAAAGGACAGTACCT
This sequence comes from Stegodyphus mimosarum, assembly GCA_000611955.2. Classification (NCBI taxonomy): domain Eukaryota; kingdom Metazoa; phylum Arthropoda; class Arachnida; order Araneae; family Eresidae; genus Stegodyphus; species Stegodyphus mimosarum. Next base: position 444,568 of record KK114541.1, on the reverse strand, counting down.
TTGAAATAATACTCTGTTTTATTAACATCTACGCTGTAATACACTACCCGACATTGAAAATTCAACACTAAGAAAGAGTGGCCAGACAGTGCTGAAACTCAGCAAACAGAAAGAGAAACAGCAACGAACAATAAATGATCTTTCTTTCGAAATTATATGCATAACACGGAGAGACAACAGCGTCGGCTTAGTAGATTGCAATACGATCTTGGACGGCGAAACGCGATGTGAACACGTCTAGGTACAGAGCCAATGAGACTACGGATGGTGCCCTGAGGAATGGCTCGCCGTTTCCTGTCAACCATTTGCCATAGTTTGTTTTGAGAACGCGGCAGTGGCAGGGTCTGCAAATGGCGTCCGATCAGTCCCAAATCTATTCGATTGGTTAAAGATCAGGAGAGAACGGTGGACAGGGATGCATCTATACATCTTGCACAGTACGTTGGATGATGCGAGCAGTGTGTGGCCGGGCGTTATTTTGCTGATAAATGATACTGGTCACTCCCTGAGGAAAGGGGAGTGTCACCGACCGCATCACATCATCTACGTATCGTTGGACCGCCATATTGCTCTGAATACGAACTAGAAGTGACCTGGAATCGTATGCAATTTTCCCCCAAACCATGATGCTGCATTGTCGCGTGGTGAAACGTCCCACAGTTTTTGCTGGATTGGCCCTGTTTCCACATCGAAACCACACTCCTACGCGGCGACTATCATTGGAGAAACAGAAGCTTGACTCATCTGAGAACACGACCCTGTGTCATTACGTCGTCGACATCACTCAAACCCGGCTTCAATACAAAGGTTGGCGTCTATGATATGGGGTCAATGACAGTTACCTTAACGGACGCCACGAATGCAGGTCACTAACCACCAATCGACAGCAAATGTTCTAATCGATGTGGAAACATCCAGGGTTTCTTAAACATTCTGCAAAATGGAGGTAGAAGTGGCTTGTGGTTGCGGCTTCACTTGACGGCGGATGCGTCGTTCCACGCATGCTGACGTCACTCTGGCTGCACCGGCACCCCACGAACATGTCACGTTTCCTTGTTTCAACCATTTTCGCAAGAGCCGGTGAACTGTGGACGCATCCAATTGTGTGTCAGATGAGAGTTGCTGTATGAACCAAAGTGCCCTTCTCAATCCGATCACCATGACCTTCGTAAAATCGTCTGTCTGTTGGAGTTGCGTCCGTTGACAACGGTCTGGCATTCTCTGCTGTTAAGCCCGTCCTCTGAGACAAGAACAATTTTCTACGATGATTTCCATAGCAGAAATAACGGGGCAAATATTTAACATTCTGCAGGTTCCTTCCCTTATACCTTCTTCAACGTGTATTGGAGAGCTACGCATTTCACATCGTTCGCATAACTTGGTGAAGTGCGTCTACCCTGAAATTTGCATAATTTTCGGGACACTCATTCTTGGTATTGCATTTTCAATGTCGGGTAGTGTAATTTCTAACATCCCTGATATGGTGAGCAGAGTATAAGTACATTTTAATTACTGTATGATTGTAATTACAGTACAAATTCATGCATATGGATGTCCGCGTGTTCTTTTTTAAGATTTATTACGATATTTTAATTTTTAAAGTTTTTCTCTTATTTTTTGTTTTTTCTTCTTGGAACTTATACAACAAACTCAAACAAATATATATACAAACAAATTTTTTCAGCTTATATTTAAGCGTACTAGTGTTGTGCTGTGTTGTTTGTGGAAGTGGCATTACTGAACTAGAAGCAAAAAAAATAAATAATTCGTTGCCTTGAGAGATTGACCAAAGAGAAAAGTATTAATAAAATTGTTGTGAATTTAGGTGTTGGACGAAATGTCTTGAACTGTGACTAATACATCCTTTATTCTTTAAAATGCCACATATTCGCAGTCACAAATAACAAAGAAGTCTAGGTCGAATTTGCAAGATTCTACTGAACAGTAAAAGATTACACCTTTTTAAACGTATATCTTCATCTGCCTAAGTAATGAGAAAGTTCACGTCTCACGTACAATGGCGATATTAATGCGGCATGGCGGGCAGTCTGATCACCACTAATTCCTTTCGAAACTTAACTTTTCACTGCTTTCATCCAAAAGGTTGGATCAAACTGAACAGGCTGTGAAGACAACCTCACATTTCAATTATTTTCAATGCTATCACTTTTTACCACGAGTAAGCTCTTTGTCAGACATGATGAAAGCTATTCAGGAGTCAAAAGCACTTCGGACATCTCTCCTGCTCATACCTATAAGGTGTGCATTTTTTTTCATTTGTTCATTCTCTCCCCTCTCGCTCTCTGTTTGTATTCAATTGGATCAAAAATTACTGTAAGAATACAGTAGTTAATTTTTGTGATAGCAAGATTTCTAGAAGAATTATGACATTTCAATAACGATGAAAGGAAATCTGAAGCAGTTCACGGGTAAAAGAGCAGAAGTCATTTTTCGCACAGTCTTCTTAAAATGAACCAAATAATACTTTTAAAACAGCTTAATGAACTTTACTTGAAGAATTCCAATAAAAGTAGATTTGAGTGAGTAAAAAGATGGTAACGGATCTAATATCAATGGTAATGGATGGATATCACTTAGAACCATGTTCAGTATATTGGGTTCCAGACTCTAAATTGAACATTGGTATGTTCATCGTCAATGTTTTGTTATTTCCACTTGCATTAAACTTCTGATACCCATGTCATATTATTATGAGTATGTTTTAAATATTATTATTATGGAAGGATAAAGCAATTCACATATGAAATTTCCTCATGTTTTGGTGTTACATGTAGCTGGATATTTAAAATGAATTTTTTTAATTAATCTAATGTAAAAGTGGGACATTGCGACACAGTATAAATCCATGATATTTTTGTTAACCCATGATAGTTTTTGTTTGCAAAAATATTAATGTTAATACATTATTATTTTTTCTAACGCAGTCACAAATAACAAAGAAGATCTTCACGCAATAAAGCATGAATTGCTTTTAACTTCCTCTAGTAGTTGAACTTGCTCTTACTTAACATTAACATTTTCAGAATCGTTTTATAGGAATGAATATATATGATTTGAATCAAAAGAAAGACAGGATAGCATTTAAAACTCAAGTACTAGTATAACTTAACAAAACTGTCAAAGTTAAGCTTTAGCATATGGTATGTTGTCGAAATGTAACTGAGAAACGGAAAGGCAGCATGACAGCAGATAACAGATGCAAGCAATTGTGCCAATGTGAAAAAAAATTCTACAAGTGCAATAAGAAAAATAGTCAATACGGTTAGCAATAGAGTAATTTTAAATACTTTGAATACAACTAAAATTTAAAATACCACACATTATGAGTTTTAATTTGTAACTCTTAAGCAGTACTGAAGATAATATGAAATACAAACTAGTAAATATAGTATAAACTCATAAAACAATACCGAAATATCTGCAAGGATATAATAATGAAATATCATATCTACAATATTATATCGTAGCCATAAAAGTCCTTAGCGGCCTATATATTTTCGAAACTGTTGCCCATACAGCCGGATTTCCAAATACAAAATTGTTTTAAATGACGCAAATATTCATGCTCTGTTATTTTTAAGCTGAATATATTTTGTAACAGTTACTAAATCTAATTTTGTTACAGTCTCCCACTCCCTAGAGTTCGGTAAAAATTTATTCTTATTCTAAAAATAATTAGCTCCTTCAAAACAAAAACTCAAGCCATAACATAAATATATTATAATATTTATAGTATTAAATAACGTAACTCAAATAAAGCGTTACTGATGCAAAACAATGCGGAATAAAAGTAAATGAAATAAATAAAGTGAAAATATACGATACTGAGTAATATATGCAGAATTTAAAACAGTTAACAAGTCCTTTGCGATAGGTTTATAAACATAAGAATGTGAAGAAGTTAGCATTCAGTATACACAGTAACGCTTCATGATGTTACATAAAACTGAAGAATACGGTGTGAAATCTAATAGTTGTAATACGCAATGCGTAAATTGCGGATTACAGGACTTCACACTGCCCAGTCATACAAAAACTACACAGTGTCATACAAAAATTACGTCGTACTCCATTGTGCAACCGAATACACGAAGCAAAAGGTCAAGTTAAATGTCTGTTTCTTTTAATTAATACTATAATAGATGATAACAGTAACAGACTACCTTCAGATACTACGTAATCAGGAAGTAATAACAGGAATCGTCCTGTATTGTAACTGCAGTGTGAGACAGGCATTGCTAATGCGTGAGCTCCTTCATTTGAGAACGCGCTTGAAGTCTAACACTCTACAGAAAGCTTCAACTAGTAATTTCAAAACTGAGAGTATAATGATCCATATCAGCATTACTTCCAAGTTTAAGAACACTTCTGAAGGATCTACAAGTGGTCGAGTTATTAAGAATGCTGAGTACTGGTAATTCGACTTGGGCTCGAATCCAAGAAAATGTGCTGGCTGTATGTTTTTCGTGTCTTTTCTCATCTATAACGTGAATACGAGACGTTTTCTTTAAAGATTCCCCAAAGAAGGCTTTTTGTTTTCTGCCGCTTCTGTGCCGCATATGTGACTAACCTAGCTCTAAGTGATAAATTTCGACAGTCTGTTGACTTCTTCCCACATACACAGATGGATGATCCTCTCGTGAACTGCTTTAAAGAAACTGTTTACTTTACAGAGTACACGAACTGTGATGCGACAAAATGGAGCTGGTACTCTTTTAGATATCACCAAAAGAGAGCTCTTGTTGGATTCGCGGCAGGAAAGACTGATTTCCATTTTAATAGAAAAAGGATTGTTTCGTCTCCTAGTCTAAAAATTTATTTTTTATCATTTCCAATTTCTTAAATAATTTGTATTGCAGAATTTTACTTTTATTTACATATGAATAGGAAATTTTCAAGAAATCTCAAAAGTACAGTTGAAAGAAATCAATCTAGGGAGTAAGTGGCTCGAATGAGTTGATTTTCTCGGTCCCAATCCTCGTTCGATTCTTTCCGATCCTTGCTCCATCCCCACACATCACTTTTCATCTCTTTTCCTTACCCGAACTCATTCATTAAGATTATTGTTAGTGAGCGGTGAGTCGTAAAAAAAGCCGATTCAATTCAGTGAGCAAGCGGTTGCAATCGGATCCCATAAGAGAATGGTTTTATCTATCTCTTCGCCTGTAACCGACCTGTTGAGACAGTTTTCAGAGCGAGGCAACTGCATTCACTCAGCAAATACCCTAAAATCACAACTGTTTGTTCTTTACTCGGGGTTTGAACACGGGACTATCGGAGTGACAAATAATCTCCGATATCCACAATGCCCATAGGAAGACCAGAATTGACAGTCTAAAGTCATAACTGAAGTTTAATTAAATGTAACTCTCAAACTCATTTTGTTTTTCGAAACAGCTACTTTGGAGAATCAATACTTTTAGTGAATTAACAACAATATGAATTACTACTACTTATTTACCAGAAAATATTATTTAACATCAATCTATATAAAAATCCTCAAAAGTTAAAACGTACCCTTCATCGTAACACATTCCGTCTTACTACCGAAATCACTTTCTGAAAGGCGAATTAAGAGGATTTCATGGTAGGCAACGACTATCCGCAAAACGCTAAATCCTCACAGAAGCAATTAACTTGACTTTAAGATGCATGTAGAATACTGAACTGGAGAATCAAAATGTAGAACACGTTTGACATAGTTCACTTCTTCCAATCATTTCTTGCAAGGTTTTCTCTTTAAGGCTTTATTCTATGTCAAGAAAGCTACGGGGAAATACGGCTCCAGACCTATAAAATACTTTCACAGGAAATTATTCAATTAAGACTTCCAGAAAAAGATCAGTGATAGCATAGCTTCATTCAGTGTATTCATTCTCCTGTTACGAAATGTTTGAGATTAAATCGTAATTTCTTTCCAGAACTATAGTGAATTCTTGGGTTAGAATCATAACTCAAAATGAGGCAAAACTTTTATCATTTAGGAACGTATTGGCTAAATTATAACATTGTTTCATAAAACGACCTGTAACTGTTGTATCATTTACAGACAAATCACATGTATAGCCAGGAAATAAATGTTACTAGCTTCTGTATCTGTAGATAAGAATTTACTTCTAAAGCTTAAAATTTAATGTGTCAGTTATCTAATTTAATTAACAACAGCGTTCAGATTTCGAAATTTCTAGCAACTTGTGCTGAAAGGCAAAAAGCGAATTTCTTAAATTGAAATTTGACATTTTTCATTGAACTGGAACAAGGAAAATTTCCATTTTTAGAAATAAATATTTTTAGGAACAAATTACAAGTGGTTAGGTTAGATTACTTCAGTGTATCAAAGCACATGAGATTTTTTTCCTTAATGAGATTTACGCCATTCTATGGAGAAAACCTCACATATTCATGGAGAAACCTCATTCATGGAGAAAACCTCACATATTCATGGAGAAACCTCATTCATGGAGAAAACCTCAAAATAACCTTCGTACAGATAACTCGTTCGCGGAGTTTTAAACCCAGGTAGAACTACGAATGGTCGTAGCTATTCATCATTCGAACATTGCTGGAGTAGAAAATAGAACCACCGCCTTGAATTATGCCCATCAATGGTCGAGTAATTTTAACCCCTCTCAATACTGGGAGTTTGATTGACATTCTCCCAAGCGAATTGGCGGACTGCACGGCTGGGTTTCCCATATACAATGTGAATACGAGGCCCAACAGCGCTAAGGCCTGGCGCTAATTCCAAGCTAAGGCCTGGCGGCATGGGAGTTTCCGTGGTTTTCCTCATATGTAACGTGGATACGAGCCAGTATCCTTTAACAAATTCTCTTTGATGCATCTCTCTCTTTCCATGTAGTGCCTAATGGCGGAGTACATAATAATGAAAATGAAAAAAAGAAATGAATGGCTATACGAGATTCAGTTTCTCTTAGAAAGTTCTCCACGATGGCATTCGTCCTCTTTGTCAGATAGCTCTAGTTTGCTTTGCCATTTCAGTAACTTGACCTTGAATTATATCCCATACTCTTGAAAATAAAATACTCGTGTGAATTCAGGTAGGCAATCACGAAACAGTTTTTCGTATGATATCAAAATATGGTTTTATAAGTTAGGCATAAGCTGAAGTTTATGTAACAAATTTTTAATACGAGTTCTAGCACATTCCTCTTTATTTTCAGAACAATATTAAGAAATAAACTTTATTCAGAATTTATAAATAAATTTAACAATTGATTAATAGCCCCAAGGACCTTTAAAATATAGAAACAGCAAGTATTTATGAGGATTACCTGAGGCACCAAGATAGATTTAGGTTATCTGAGTATAATAAGCAATGTTGATAAAGCACACAAGGATTGTCTGTCTAGTAAGACTATTTTGTGGCAATGCACACAAGGACTATCTTTCTTATAGGAAGGATTCCTTAGTGAGGACGTTGTAGAAGAAAATGGTTCGTATTTAAGGTACATATACCGAAAACCACAGCAACGCAATGTAGCCAGCCTGTTCTCTTGGTTTCGAACCCAAGTCAAATATACGCAATGCACTTCTAATTCAATATATCTGTTACGGCATGTGCACCGCTCAGGTTGCTCTAAAACTTAGTTAATCTCAAAAATCGCAATTTTTCTCCTGTAAAATCCGAAGAAAATGTATTTATGAACTGAATGAAATGAATGACAAAAGAATTTACAAAATCACTTCGTATATCGTTTCATGCTGCTCCTAACTAAGCAAAGTTCCATAGTATACGCACAGTGTTGAAGGAAACGCACTGATAGTTTATCTATTACCTATTGCTAATCTCCTTGTATTACTTAAATTGTTTTCAATAACACTGTACTAGTTTTGTAGAGAACACGTTGCGGAGTTTGTCTTAATTAATCCTGTGTTGCATTTCTTATGATGAATCTTTCCTGCCCTTCATTTGTTTCATCTGTTCCGTCAGAAAATTCAGACTATATAAGTTTAAAAAAGAGCTAGCATTCACATTTAAGAAACATCCACCCGAGAATCTAGAGTTACTCAGCGTCGCATTAAACTCTTCTAATCCCGAAGAAGGCATAGTTGTTTTTGCGCGTATAGTATCCGGGCGTCACTCATAAGACATGGTGAGCCGAAAGTCCTCTAGAGAGATTGCTGGTAAAGGAAGAGGGGTGGAAAACCATCAGACCGCACCGGCCAGTTCTGCCTCAAAATTTTGACGGAAGCTTAAGATATATATAGGTTCAGCAATACCTAAAAAAATAATTTGAAAAGTTTTAAATGTCTCTATTTTCCCACACACACACACATATATATATATATATATAGTCATTCATTTACACAAGGGAAGAAAAATAGATTACTTCATAAGTTAGCATGTTGATAACTTGATTTGTAATAAATCCTAAAGCACATAAAAGAGGAAAAAGAAATTTTATCACTTATTAATAACACAAAAATCTAATAATTACTGTGGTGCCTCGGTATACGTACGGTTTGAAAAGCATCCAACTTTGTTTGGACGCGAAAAGTTTTTGGTATACGACCTTTGTTTGGATTACGATTCGAGTTAACTCTATAAGACAAAGGTATCACTGCTCATTAACGTCAGTACGCCTGTTACAACTATTCAGCAAACAACTCGCACTATAACTTTGAATTTTCAAGTAATTTTCCTGTTTTTTTTGTAATTTTTTCATAAATTCGTTAAAAATGAAAATTAATGACAAAAGTCAAGCAATGAAGAAAATTATTAGGATTACCATGGAGGTGAAAAAAGAGATTAAGGAATGTAAGGAAAATGGCAGGTTGTATCTGGGATAAGGCTATTGCATACTGCATTCTGAGTGCAATTGTGTCTGCAATTATGAAAAACAAAGATTATATAAAATCGGCTAAACTTGCGAAAGGATTAAATGGATCATCAAGCAAAGATCAGAGCATGTTCATAAACGGCTTTTCATCTGGATAGCAGAAAAGCATTTATGTACTAGATCAGGCGCTGTGCTCCATTTATATACGACTAGCGAGCAAGCCGGCCAGATGAGCGAAGTGCGGCTAAAGCAGAATTTATAAGTTCTATTACATAAAAAAATTTTCTCTACCTCTGTTTAGAAAAGACTGATGGCAGTTTTAAAATTTATGAATGAAGTTCAACAAAAAAAAGCAATTTGCAGGATACAGAAATTAGTGTTTTCAGAGTTTTTAATTAATATCTAAACTAATTACAATCGTAGAAAGATTAGAATGATTGAAATGTCTTTTCATGAATCTTTGGATCCCAAAAGTACCTCTCTGGAAACTCAATTCCCCGCCGTTCCGGATGAGATGATTTTACAAACAATCAAACAGACGTGCAAAGATTTTAATAGTATATTAATATGTATTTCAGCATATTATTCAGCTACTGCATTTGATTGTATATTTGTATCAAATATTTTTATGATAATAACAATAAGATTTCCTCTTTAATTTCTGTATAGATTGATATTTCCCACTTAAGTTTATAAGGCATTTCTTCCGCCTTCTTCGCATGCCTTCGTGGTTTAGTGGTCAGCACGCTCGACGCGTAACCGAGAGGTCCGTGGTTTGGTTCCCGACGAAGGCGTTGCTTATTTTTCATCATTTTTCTGCTTCCAAAAAAATTCCTAATGTCTCTACACTGGCTCCCGAACTAAAAAGGTGGTGGATGATGATTCTCCATCACTGAGATTTGGCGATTGTGTCCCCAAAACTCGAGTTGCCCTTTAAAAGGGGGGAGTATATAAGGTATTTCTCCCGCCTTCTTCGCATGTCTTCGTGGTGTAGTGGTCAGCAAGCTCGACGCGTAACTGAGAGGTGCGTGGTTCGATTCCCGGCGAAGGCGTTGCTCATTTTTCATCGCTCCTGCTTCCAAAATAACCTAATAACTCTACAAGTTTACTGAAAACGTTTCGTTTGGTGTATGTCCAGTTTGGTATATTTCCAAGAATCTGGAACGGATTAATGACGCATATCGAGGCACCGTTGTATACAATAAATGTAAATGTAGTACAGAAATAATTGACTTATATAAAAATTATAATATTTTGTACATAATGATAAAATAATATAAAATTATTATATCTTATATGTATCTTATATGTAATTAATATATGTATTAATTTTGTAGGTAAAAATATTATTTGCCTACAAAAAGTGATGATTTCATTGAAGACTTTCTAAAGGAACTGGGTCGTATTTAGTTTAGACTAAGGGAAACCAACTAACTATACAACCAATATATTCGCTTGAATTAGAACCCAGGTCCAATTTCCGATATTCAGCTGTCTTATCTATTCAGCCAATGTGGGCCGCGTTAAGCAGGATAGCCAGATTTTTAACTTTTAATGTTTTGATTTAAAAATATCAAACTTCTGTTATATTACTAGGGCACAAGCTGCAAAAGTTAAGTTAAATTATTCACTTCAGTTGTATCTGCAAACTGAAATACGAATAACTATTTTAACGTTTTATTTATTGTTATCAGAAGCAACCATTACTAACATACAAAATATGTTTCTTTTATATGAAATTAACTAGTAGCAAGAAATCAATAATTAAAATACGCGGAATGTCTTGTGCATCTTCTCGCTGCTCTATTCTTTCATTTTGCTAAAAAATGCTCAGAAATTGGATTATGTAACTGCCAATGTGTAATTTGGAACAGACGTTATAAGATAATAAATATATGTTTATCATGGGGAAAATATTATTTTTATGTTCGGCGTACTAATATGTGTATCTCTTATGTAATTTCCTTTTCCATGGTATAGATAACAAAAGCCGATATCTTGCAGTGACTGCCTTTCCCTTCCTTTATTGCAATGTTATTAGTTTATATTGTAGATTTGTAAGTCAAGGCGGGACAAGTATTTCTCCATCAGTCTAAGAGTGCAGATTAAAAGTAATAAGTGTGTATGAAAATAAAAATGCAATTAATAAGGTAAACTCGTAAAAAATGTTTACATTGTACTGCACCATTACATCTGTTACGCGTTCTTAAAGATTCGCAACATATTTACAATCAAGCTTATAAAATACTTTAATTCTTACTACAGGAAAATGGTCATTGGTAAAGGAGTTACTACATTCTGCCATCTTCGGTTCCCATAGGACTTGGAAAATCTGCTGCGGCCAAGACATACTCTACGTTCTAGTGATTATCCCCTTTTCCTTCATCCATAAAAATATTACGTTAGTAATAATTAGGGGATGAGGATGCTGAATTTTTTCTTTGGGCATCTGCTCTAGGGAAAATGCCATGGTTCCATGGTAACAGCAATTTTCTGAGAAGCCCATAGCAGTGAAATGATGGTTAATACTTAAACACCATTTCCTCTTCAGTTTCCTTTCCCCCTCCTTTCCTCTTTATTTCGGTGAGAGGCTATGGTCAGTAATGAATAGCAAGGAGGTGTCTATGCGCTTTGAAGTAGGTTTCTCAATAGAAGAAAAGTAATCACATACAGTATTTTTACTTATTGATCGCAATGGCTTTTTTTCCTAGTGCAGCGTTTTCATCGGTCGCGGTTTAACATGTTAGGACAAACGTTTCCGATACTATATAGATAGTTTCAGAAACTTTCGTCTGATACCGTCGATTTCGTCCGTCGTTTCGATATACTTGTTTTCTTTTTTTAGGTTTCATTTATATCTATCTTTTAAAGTTCAGGGAAGGGAAAAAATGAGTACTTACATATTGGTGCAATCATCTCAGAGCAATCTTCAGAAACAACTATTTACTGCATTCGTACATATTATTACATATTGTGTTGAGTTATGGGTTCGTGGCTGTCTCTTTAAATAAAACCCCCAGATGAGCTGGAAGAAACTGACAATTTATTATAAACAATAATGACACACAGCAAAACAATTATCAGCCATAAATATTTCAAAGAGAATCGGATATTAAGTAATTGGTTCGTGATGCACAAGAAATATCTTGAATTCCTAAATCACTCACAGCGTAAACGGAATTCAGCTCACGCTCTTTGACCCGCAGAGTATCACAACTGGTAACAACTCACTAGTCCTAGCTCTCGGAGCTATAGCATAGCATACGCATGGATATGGTGTAGCAATAGCTTCTGAAACTTTGTAAACAAATCAGTCGTAAGGCTTTCAAAATACATTTTTTCGAATCTTCTAGAAAATCGTCAAGTTAGCTGGAATTGACGCCACAGCCCGCCAAGAACGTATTTATCCTTACTTCGCTTCCTACTCGAGTTATTTTTACACTTAAGCGGTGTTGACACCGAACTGAAAGATCTATAGTTCTATATAAGAAATAAACAATTGGGCAAAATGTGTGGCGACGAATTCTATTAATTACAAATTTCACCCTTAAGTTACCACCCTAAATGCATTTTAAAAGGCGCATTTTAAAATTTTGTTTAAGGCAACAACTATTACAATTTGTATATAAAATTCATTGTACCTTGAAATGCGACAAAAGGAATGCACACAAAAATGGCGAAGTTTCTTGGTTGAAACTAAAGAATTATCGATATTGATTTCCACAGTTTGACGCATTCTGAAAATTTGGCGACTTCACTAAAGTGGTATCGCTAATACATAAACGTATAAATAAATAAATTTAGTTCTTTCTTATAGTAGTAGAAAATTCCTATTTTTCGTATCTTTCCCT
>KK114541.1:396825-429831 GCA_000611955.2 Stegodyphus mimosarum | reverse complement strand
TACCACCAACCTCTTAAGAGTACTTTCGTCTCGGCGCATATTTAGAATATCCCTATGCCGAACGGACACCATGCATTTACAAACATCCATGCCTTCTCCGGGATTCGAACCCGGGCCATTCGGTACCGCGGTAGGCTACCCTAACCACTATACCGTCTGGGCGGCTCGAAATTGGCAATCTGAGATGCTTTGGTGGGTTAAGAATTTCGGTTTATTTCTGGATTTTAATTATTTTTCTTGCATATGAAAGCTTTTATTCATCTGAAGTTTGAATAAAATTTCATGTTTTCCTTTTCACTCGTCTAATTATTCAAACAGATTTTTACAAGCCGTGAACGCGCAAGAGTACGTAATTATTATTTATATAAGATGAATCGGATACTATCATTTATGTTACACAGAAATTGACTGTTAGTTTGACTCTGTAAATGTATTAATCTCGTAAATTAAATGTATAATACTTTATTTCGAATTTTGTGGTAAAAACCTCAATTTTCATGCGAACAAAAACTAATTATTTATCGGAAATATTTTTTCTAATTTCACTTGCTTTTCTATACAAATATAAATGCTTGGACTTTCAACTTAATTATGATAAACAACATTCATAAAATACTGAAGTAAAACAGCCTAGTATTTCTGTAACTAAATAAAACTTAGTTCTCTTTTACAGAAATGAGGAAACAATTACAAACAAAGCGTCAGAGAGCGGATGCATTCCTTAACACATTATCATGCCTTAGAATTCCAGCTTCTATTTCTAATGAGAAATGCTAATTACTTGCTACAAAGTTCGCGTCATAGCTTTGAGGAGAACATTTTTATTAATTACAACTATTGTTCGGAGGGTTGTTTTAATTACAACAATATCTCCTGTCTCTACAGCAATTCGCAGAACGATCATAAACTATGATTTGCGTATTATTACATATGAAAGAAATAGAAAAATATCGTAGGGAAATGCGAATTTTATACTTTGATATGAAAACTAAGAAACCTGTGATATGAAAACTATTAAAGCTAGCATATGAAAACTTTGATATAAAAAATCCTTTTAAAATTAAAATAAATTATTTAGTTGTACCTAAAAATCCACAAAACTCCTTACCCAGCACTTGTTGGGTAACTTCCAGTTGAAAAGTGGTTTAAGTGACCTAATTGATCATGTGTTGGCAATTTAAATTTATAAAAATTAATTTCGTAAGAATTACGAATAACTTTTGATACGGGTCTTCGATCTCTATACTTACAACTAAAAACGTTTTGTACTCATTATAAAAAATGAAACACAGAACAAATGTCATCGATTGTACGTGCAACTACTGCTTCAGTGACCGCAAGGACCACTCATACACGGCTCACAGAAAGGGGACTGAGGTCACGGCGCCCCTTGCGCCGATTACCATTGACCCCTGTACAGCTTGCAGTGGTGTCGGGTTCATTCGCACTGGAATGTCACTGACTTTCTTTCTTTCTTTTCGCCATCGACGGAACAGCTGGCCCACTGGGTTAGGTGCTTTTCAGCCTGTTGGATCCCGTCGATGGAATTTAAAGTATATATATATTAAGAGCTTAGTAGTGTGTCCTCCTGCAATTGACCACGCTAAACGAGGAGCATTGAAATAAGGACCAGAACATGTCAACACGACGCACCGAGAAGATATAAAGCAAACTGGACACAAATTGATATGCATACAGGTTTCGACGGAAAATGCAAAATTTTACATTTTCGCTGCCAGTGAATGAACGGTTGTCGTTACAGCGTATCTGATCTGCGCAACTGGCAGGATATTTAAGAGGAGAAATTACGATTCCAAGCCATAAATTCTTCACGAGTTTCATTCCGTGTGCTCTGGTAGACAGTAACTGTGCCTCGCATACAGGTGCGCGAACGATATGCGCAGATGTCAGAATTTGAGAGAGGTAGTTGGGCTCAGAAGCCGGTTGGCCTTATCGGCGAATAGCTCGACATTTGAGCAGGAGCGATGCCACTATTAGACGATGTTGGCAGGAATGTGTGAACCATGGCCGCACACAGCGTCAAGAAGGAAGCGGTAGGCCTAGAGAAACCACAGAACGTGAAGACCGAGCAATCGTCAGAGCGGCACTCACAGACTCAGATGCATCATTATCAACGATTGTACGTGCAACGAGTGCTTCAGTGACCGCAAGAACCATTCATAGACGGCTCACAGAAAATGTATTGCAGCTGGTCTTTTTAAATGAGAATTCGCTGTGTGAGGGCAATCAAACACATAGTGATCTGGATCACCAGTACTCCCACAAATACATTGGTCACTTGGAGTAAAATATTCTCCAGTGATGAGTCTCTCTTTGAACTGAGCCCCGATGACCAGCGAAGGCGAGTCTGGAGACGCCCCAGACAGCCGTCAGATACCAACTTGGCTGTCTTTCGGCAGACAGGCCGACAACCAGGAGTGATGGTGTAGGGTGTCATTTCATTTCATAGTAGGGCCCCTTTGGTTGTCATCCGTCGCAACCTTACAGCACAGCAGTACGTCGACGAAGTTCCCGTTGTGTTGCTCTTCATGTCACGCCACCCTGGGTTTACATTTCAGCAAGATAATACCCGCCCCCATGTTGCACATGTTTCTACTGCTTGCCTTAGTGCTTGCCGAACATTACCTTGACGAGCAAAGTCGCCGGATCTCTCTCCTATTTAGCACGTTTGGAGCCTTATGGGCAGGGCCCTCGAACCAGCTCGGGAGGTTGACGATTTAACGCGCCAGTTGGACGGAATTTGGCACGATATCCCTCAGGAGAACATCCGCAACCTCTATCAATCGATGCCAAGCCGAATAACTGTTTGGATAAGGGCCAGAAGTGGACAAACGCGTTACTGACTTTTCCACTTTGTGAAGCTCTATCACTTCAATAAATCATCCAATTTTTCTCAAACTGTAATGATTTGTTTTCTGTACATCTACATCACTTCCACCGATTTTCGTCCCATTTGGATAACTCCTTCTTGGTGCGTCTTTTTTTTTCTAAGAGTGTGTTTTAAATTTTTAAATAGGGAAGATGATGTTATAATTTGTGTGTGAGCCATATCTCGTAGTATTATTAGCAGGAATCAGTTGCTTATGACTTAATGTATTAACATTAGAAAACCGTTTCTAAACTGAATTTTTTTTAATTAAGGGCAAATTCGAACACTTCATACTTCAGTTTGTCTGCGGCCCGTGAATATGACGTCCTGCTTTAAGGTTTAGTATCTCGGTCGATTCTTATCATACGGAAGACAAAAATTTTGTATTTTATTTTTCATAATAAATGCAAAATGTTTCCAAATAAAAGCACAGAGGCTAGCAGTTTTCCGCAATGTTTTTCACAAATTTAAGAACGCCCGAATCTGAATATTTCCCTCACATGAAATATTTTTGTACTTAAAAATATATATCTACTACCAACGGTACCTAATTATTTTCTCTTCCCATTACAATTCATTTTATTCACTAATTACTCTTTTTGTATTTAAAGTTGAAATCTTCAAATAGATTAAGTGTTATGTACTGTGTTCATTAGTCCTTACGCTGTCTTTATTTTCTCAGCCGTTGGTCGTACACATATACTTCCTGGTACAAAAATGCTTTAAATGACGAAATATTCACTTTCAAACATTTTTATATTAAAAAAAGTCATTCCTGTAAAAATGGTAAAATCTGCTACTTACGCAGTTTTCCACTATTTATAGCTATATTTAACAAACTCGATACACATTCTAAAAAATGGAGTACAAAGGTGTGATTCTAGAGTGACAAAAATTGACTGACATATTTAGAGGGTTGGTCAAAGTTATTAGGTTCCCCTATCCTTTTAAGATATCTTTAAAAATAATATTCAGGTGCAAAAATATTACTTGTATACAATTACGAATTTCTTTTTAAAGTTATAAGAAGCTGCAGAAAATAAAATCAGACGAATAACTCAAATTTTAATTCATTTTTATTGGTTTCTTAAACAAACAGGTTTTATTAAATAATATCAAAGAGCTTTGTATTAGCGGAAATCTCATTACTGTGCTGAGCTAATTAGCTGATAATTTTAAATTAAGTATTTCGTAAAAAAAAGTCAAAATGCATAAAACTAAATGTTTACATACTGCATCAAATCTTGTTTTTATCAGGAAAAAGAACAAGGAAAATCTCTAGTTGTGATTGCTAAAATCTTAACAGTACTATAAATTATAACTTGGAAGATTTAAAAAATGTAAATCACAATTAAGAAAAGAGCACGGAAACGTGGTAATCGAACTTTGATTTGAAAATCAATAAAAATTCAATCAGGAAAAGAAATCATGGAATCTCTGTGACTGTGCGAAGATAAATAGAAAACTGGGAGACCTGTGCCAGAACTAAAAGAAGGAGACTTGTAGCAGCTAGTTTGAAGACCTGCGAAACTAGAAAGAAGACAAGGTTCATAGAAGGGGGAAAATTCCCATATAAAGATTAAAATGGACTTAATCACACACACAGTTTAAAAAGGAAGAAAGACCAAATGTTCTTGTTTCTGATAAATCAAACGTTCAGGTTAAGTTTTTACTTTGCTTCTATTTCAACCAAAAATGATTTTTTAAACATATCCGAAGTGTTTTTTATTACAACTAGTCTCTTAAGAAAGTATCATCCCCCTTTGACTTTTAGCTTTTTGCATTCTTTGTAAGAAAGGAACGACGAAGAATACAAACCATAGTAAGTAGATCCCACTATAAAATATGACGGAGGCAGTATTTTATTTTGGGTTTGTATGGCTGCCAATGGTGTAGGTAAAATACATATTTGTGAAGATCACATTAATAGCCGAAAATACATTAATATTATTGACGAGTCTAGAACCATCTTTTTGCAAATTTTTCGGTGATATAAGCAAGAATGAGGTCAAATTTCAACAAGGTACTGCATCAGATCTCGAATAGGTGGCTTCAGTGCTACAATTCCTAATAATATTGATGCTTCACAATACCACCACTTAACCCTGTCGAACATCTGTGGGTTCTTTTAAAGCGAAAGCTGCGCCGATACTTAATAACATCGAAATTATCCTTTATAAATACTCTTAAATAAGTTTCGAATGGCATAAATATGGAAGAATGTCATTACGTAGTGCCTCGCAAACCAGGCAGAGTTGCTGCTGTAATTAAAGCTACAGATGAAAAGAGTAAATATTAAAATTTTGATTAAATATTGCTTGCATTCGGTAATAAAATGTTTGCTTTTTATTTATCTCAGAACTGTTTCAAAATAAATGTGAACTTACAGGATGTTTAATATTTTTATGAAGACTGTTATTCTTTTACAATTGGGATTTTTATGGATTTTACAGAGCTAGAAAAAAAATTCATTGCTCACTTTGAGGGGTCGGTTAAAAAATAAATTAGGATTATTCGAGGTTAATGTTTTCCCCGTTATTGTCTTCCAGTCTGTTGTCTTATTGTCTTCCAGTGGTATTCCTTTGTGATTTAAGAATGTGTGACCTTCTTTATCTCCTAATTTTGTTATATTTGGTTTGTCGGAAACATAAATGATATATATCGCACAACCGGGACAATGATTAGAGACTCTGGCTACCGTACCGAAGGGCTCGGGTTCAAATTCCGGAGAAGGCATGTATTTAAGAATTTAAGTAAATATGTGGTGTCTGTGCAACATGTGGGAAAGAGAGGTGAGAGACCCTCGGTCCCATTCCCCCTCCTCCGACATGCTCTCCTACAAAACTGGGTTCGAAATTGAACAACGTCGAGTGTCACCTGTATGGTGCCCAAGGCTCTTTCCAACGACAGGCGCAATCTTATCTCTTTGACAAGATGCATTATTTCATGGCTTATTCTGATATCAAAAATCGAAATAAATTCCTTCGGCTGGAAATATTTTTCATTTTCAGTTTCTCAGTTAAATTGATTTAATTGGATGTTGTGTAGCAAATTCACTTAATTATCTAAGTTATGACTTATTAAGAATTCATTTATTATTATTCTAAATTTATGCTACACAGCTTATATTTTATTTAATATCTGTGCTATTTGTTTAATTTTATTCAGGATTTCGGGTAGCTAAGATTAATTCGTATTTTCCACACGTTACTCGTAAATGCGCTGAAACACACAATGGAATTGGGTGCTTTTATCTTAGTTTTAATCTTAGTTTTATATTACTTAACTTAAGTTTACCCATTCTTAATTTATGTCACTAGAAGCGGAAAAATTAGCTCTTTAATTTAAGATCACTTTAAAAATTCTGGCCTTAACAGATTTTAAGTTACTGTAAATTATTTAACTGAATTTTCCATTTTGCATTGTGCCGAAAGTGAAGGGGCAGGAATTGGAAAAAATGCAGTTTTCTAACACTCTTGCTTACGTGTTAAGGGATTTCCGGTGGGTTGAGTTTTAGGTTTACCGGCTCGGCCTTGCAGGTGTTCCAAATTTTTGCGATTAGTTAGCGAGGTTTACATTTGTCTTTAGTTCAACGCCTCGGCAAAGGAGAGATTTTACAGGGGTGTAAGGCGGGGTTTGTCGTATTGCATTTTTCACTCTTTTAGCGGGTTTTGGCGTTTTATGAGATTCCTCTCTTAACGAAAAGGCTTGCAGGCGTTGTTCGTCCTCTTTTTGGCCACTCTTGATTGTGTTCTTTTCCTTCGCTTTTTTGTATGCCTTTGGGCACGGTTTTCCCATGAATCTCTAAGGGGAAGTTATTGTATTGAAGCTGGTCTTATGGCCCCATTTTTCGGCACCATGCGTTATCCTTAAATTCTAAATTTTACTTGCCTCCTTGGAAGTATTATTTTCACCATCGCTATGAAGGCCACCTTTTACAAGCGTCTAAGGGTTCAGGCGAATCCATCCTCTTAGCGTTCAAAATCATGAATTCCAGACCAAGTGCCGTAAGAGGAACTTCACCGCGGCCGGCTTGCTTCAACGATTCCATAATCTTTCTGATGGAAGTTCCAATGGACCTCGGTTCAACTCGACAATAATTACCATCTTGAAATTCCCAGCGATCAACCTTTACAACACACAAAAAAAGAAATGGGTGCAATCGTCCTGTAAGAGTGTCGCCAAAGTTTTCCTTTCAACATAGTTACGTTTTAGCTAACCATGGCTTCATCATTTTTTCCTACAAACGACTGGCAGACAGCTTATCTATCAGACAAGTCTCTCGAGTTTTCTTACTTGATTAGTTCACAAATTACGTAAAAAAGGGGGGGTTGACATTTACCTGTTTATAGTTAACTACAATAGAAAAGGGGGGTTTCAATTATTTAACATTGAGAAAAAAAATGTAATTATGGTTTAATTAAAAATTGTTTGCATTTTTAGGATTCTGAGGTGTTGAATAATTTAAATTTTAGTTTTTGATGAGCATACTGTCCTTGCTAAGGTTAAATAAATTATTAACTATTATAGAATTGCTCCCGTTTTAACACTCTAAATTTTACTAATGGGGTGATTTTGTTGTAACTCAGTTAATTGAAACTGAATGTTAGAAGCCTTTTATTCTCTGTGTAATAATAAGATGCAAAATTTAATATTGTTCTGAATAGTAGTATTCTTTTATTTTCTGTGCAATAACATGATGTAAATTTAGATTTGTTCTAAATGGTAATATTCTTTTAATTAAGGTGCAATGATAAGGTGAAAGAACCTTCATAGGCGTAACGAAATAGTTTGTTATGAATTTAAAAATTTTACTAAAATGAAATAGTTATGTTTATACTTAGTTAGCACTTACAGAAATTTGATTTTTTATTTTGAAATCACTGAATTGTTACAAACAAATATAAATGTATTGGAATTTTCTCAGGTTAATTTTTTTCTCTCCCCGGGAGGGTTAAACAAATTTTATTACCTAATTGTTATTGTCATATTTGATTTAATTTGAAAAAATAAATACTAATAATTTTCTTAAAATTTAATGTCGATTATTGTGTTTTTGTTATGTTTAAGTTACACATTTTGAGATGCATGATTTTGAGGTGTAAGTTCACGAGCATCAAGGTTCATGGGTTGTTTTGGTAAAATTCACAACGCAATGATAATTTTTAGACGTTTAACTTTGAGGCAAACTGTTAACTTTGTTCAGTAGTTTCCCCCCCCCCAAAAGGCATTACGATAGAACATGTATGCAACTAGTTTACGAATTAGCTAATTAACTATAAGCATATAGAACCACTATTTTCTAGAACATGAACATTATATAAGAATGTGTGACTAGGATCTCATTTTTTTAAAAACTTTGTATTGGTAAAAATGTTTTTCAGATGTTTTCACAGTAAAAGGTCTTCATAAAAATACTCATTGCCTGAGATGTTAATATCAGAAACATTTTGTAAAAATTAGTTCATTTTCAGTTTCGTGTGAATTTAAATATTTCGTTCTTATATTTAAATAAATCTTTTAAATTTTAAAAAAAGCTTGATCTCAAATTTTAAACTTAAATATCTCGGCCACGTTTTGTCATGCGGAAGTAAAATGTGATTTGCTCTTCAGAATGAGTACAAACGTTTATTAAGTATGATTATATAAATCGGGAGAACGCACAAAAAGTTAGATTTCATGATTTTTGTAAATCTGTTTTTTTTTAATTTAAAAATACTGAAACATGAATGTATTCATCAAACCTTTTTGTAATTATATGCATATGCTCATTTGAGAGTTTTATATATATATATATAATTTTCTTTAAAAAGTTAAAACTTGAACGATAGCGTTTTATGGTTTTGAAAAAACTGCGCATCTAGCTGCTAATTTTATTATTCTATTATTAACAAGTAAGAATGCAAAAGCTATAGTACGCCCGAACCCCTTCGAATCCTATTCGAAGAAGCACGTTAGTGCCAAAGTTACATAATAAACATAATTAAAACTTCAAAATCACAAGAAAAAATTCGCAAGATAATATAACTCAAAAAATGCCATGAAAATTGTAATTTTTTGGCAAAATGGGAAAAAGCAGAATTGCAAGAAAACAAGGTACATACTGAACAAAATGGCAATATTCCATTGAGAGTTGCATAGCGGTCTCGTCAGGGAAAAAGCACTCTGCTACTTCCATTGAAATATTACCTCCACGCGTTTCAACTAACGACCAATTGAGACAAAAACGCGTAAAATAATTGACTGAATTGAAAAATCTACTAAATCGTTCAATACAAATCGAAATCGTCTCAATTGGGCGCCCCTTTTCCCTACGCGTGGAAGAAAAGAAACATACTGCTAATTCTAAACAATATTTAACTAGAAAAAATAGAGGCAACTAGGTAACAAATATTGTTAAAACGCCTCAAGACTTCTAAAAAAGAGCCCCCATTTTATGTTTTCTGTTGTGATTTTTTCTGTTGTGAGATAGGACCAATAGTGTTTCAGAAATTAACTATAAATTACAATTAACGATTTATGGTTTCATTCCCTCTCAAATACTATTTTAAATTTAGTTTTCTTTAAATTTTAAATAACTTTTTTAGAAGTCTTGAGACGTTTTAACAATATTTGTTACCTAGCTGCCTCTATTTTTTCTAGTTAAATATTGTCCTCTCTGTTAAATATTCCTCTGTTCTGAAGTGAGTTCTGTATAACGTTTTAATAGTTCAAAATACAACTACTGTGACATATTGTGATGTTGTGCGAAAATCTCTAAGGAAATATTTCAGCATTTTGTTTTATTTCTTGTTGAAAGACTAAATTTTATTAACTTTTTAAGGACTTGTGCATTCAATCCATTACGAACCCGTACGCACGCAACAATATGTATACGTTTGAGGTGCGACCAACTGCAACAAGAAAGGTAGACGAACAAGATGCTATAGCATCCCATATACAAAATTTCAGCATTTTACGGCTGATCGTATGTAAGTTATGCGAGATAAATACATTCATACGTATATACATACAGACGTCACGAAAAACTCCCTTCTGAATCAATTTAAAATTTATTTTATAATCCGTTTTCGACAAAATAATCCTTTACTCTGTCCGTATGTGCAGATGTCAGGCAAAAAAATTGTTCAAATGGGTTCGAGAGCGGTTAAAATGGATGCTTTATTTGAAATATGGCATCCGATTTTTTTTGCGATTCCGATACTTCCTTTACTTCGCACAAGGAAGTAAAAATCATGTGAAATATTATGCGTTATGACTTACATTTAATATAATCCACACAAAATATAGCTTAATCTAATAATAAACAACTACTGAAGAGAAATATACTTCTGTTATCAAATCTGTATTATTTCTTATAATAGAAAATTTCTGTTTTAAATTTTTAAACAGGAAATTTATAAATTACTAAATCAAATAGACAATATTTTTGCCCATACATATATGTCATCATTATATATGAACTCCCTTGCTTGAACGGAAAATATTCGCATACATAAATGATTTAGTTAATAATAGCAAATCCAGTGGAACATTTCTAATAATCCTTAAAAAATGTCAATTCAGGAAACCACTTGACAGCTTCTACACAATACCGCTAATTAAATTCAAACCCTACCGAAACTAAAGTAAAAATGGCTAAACGGAATTAATTGCAGAGGACTCGCTTCGAAACCAATCGTATCAGCATCAAAAACCTACATCTTGGCATCAATTTATTCTTATTAAACTTTCAGGAACATCCAAGCGCACTAAAACGCCTGCTTGCGCTGCGTCCTCGATAACACATGAAATTTACGCTCAGCTATTAGGAGCAAAAGCTCAACTAAAAGAAAGAAAAAACGCATTAAGCTGTCAATTATAGTGTCACATAAACAACAGTGTCTCCAATAAAGGGGAGGTCTTTTTTTTTCAGATGTTTTCTGTCAATAGCTCCTTTGAAGCAATTAAGAGATTTTCCTTTATCTTTCACGCCGTATTTCTTATTATTCTGAGATATATACTCTTCTGGTGAGAAATTTTAAATGAAGAAATCCTTCGGAATAAAGCAACTAGTCTCAACAAACAGTGAGAAACTTGAACAATGTGGTATGTCACATAAGTTTAGGAGAAAGGTTAGAGGTACGCCTTGCAAATAATGTAAAGATGTAATACAGTAAAGATATGTCTTTAAAGGTTTATATATAACTAGATATGTATAGTTAAGACATGTGTTTCATATTGAACGGAGTACGTAAAATGCTTTACAAATATTTCAGATTAAACATTTCGTTCATAACGGAGTTCCTAAAATGTCTGCATTACATTAAACTAACTTTTACCCATCTTGTTTACATTAAATGATGAGCAATTTCTCTGTACAACGATGTCCTACCTAATTAGAATTCTAGGAAAACGTGACCCTGATTTTCAGCTCCGAAGTGTTAGTCCCGAATGGAATATTAGTCTGAAAACGGCATTTTGCGTTGAATAATTGTAAACGGTTTATCACTTTTCAAATTCCTGTCACCGAATATTATCGCCCTGTATTATATTTAAAGAAATTAAATAATGAAGCATCTGCATGAATGGATGCATGTTTCTCGTATTGTGAAAAAAAGTTGGTATCTAGAGCCATCACATTTTGAATAACGTAGTCCTCCACCTGAACATAGGAACCTGGAAACCCGAATTTTTAATTTCGAATTTGTTTTATTATCAGTTTCACATTTTGTAAAACCGGAACGAATTTTCGATTAGCAAACTCAATGATTTCAAGGTTAACAGTGGCAATACTGTACAGAAGAAAACTTTTTTATCTCCAGTGAACGAGATTGTCTGTCGAAAATTCTAAAGATATGATGTTTTTAAATATTTTGTGAATTTGTTGTTGAAGCGAATTTTATGTGGCGTAAGCGCCAAGAACGTGACATTTAATAAATAAAGTAAACAGAGAGAACATTAATAATAAAAAGACAAAAAAGTTTTGCAAAGCGATTTCAGCAAAAAACTGAACAATAATATGATGAACTGAGAACAACTAAAAAACAAAAAAATACGTGCTAACACTCAACGCTGCATAGGAAATTCTAAACGTATACTGCAGCGCTGCTTTTAAAATTTTAATTTTGCTGTTGAATTGCATGGGGAAAGATTCGAAGAAAATGGTGCTGAATAATAAAGCTAAAAAAACAAAAAAGTGGGTTAGTGGGTCTAAATGTTAGTGTCCGCTAAACTAATGTGTCGATTAAATGTCATTCTAGCTAACAGCTATTAGATTAGTGTTCACGATTGCATTACGTTACGTTACACTACCATGCGTAAATTATTTCCTCGCCTTGGTAAGTGTACTTTGCACTGACGAAAACTCAGCAAAGAATACCTATAAAGTTTTACGATACAGAATGTTAAAAATAACGGAGCTAACTGAAATACTGAGTAAAGCATACAGGAATATGCATGATCGATTTCGTAATGAACGTGTTGTTGTTGTTTCAAATGCCCTTGGGCCAGGAAAGCCTACACCAAGTCCAAGAGACCTTGCCGCACAAGTAAATCGCTGATGTCGTCCTGCTCAGCCGACAGCTATCTCAGGGACACGACTATACAATCCAGTAGGTGAGCGGGAGAGGCAGGGAGGGAACAGGCACACGATGGGAAGGTCTTTCCTCCCTCTCTGAATTTTATGTATCGAAGATGCCCATTTCTGAATCTGGGCATGGCCGTTTGGATAGGCCTAGATCTTTTACTCAGAAGTGACAGACCTGGTTATTCATCGAAATACCACTGGTGAACAGGAGAAATTTTCCATGCCATGTTAGTTTTATGTTTGTAATAGGAATGAGTTTCGGCGGTGTAGGGAGATCACAGCCTTTTCTTGCCAGATCATCAGCTGTTCCGTTACCATACACCCCACCACTGGAGATATATTAATCTACGCTGTGCAAGCTCGAAAAGTTTAGATACAATAACCTGACCGGTCTTATCCATGATCTTAGGCCAGTTTTTAAGGTACTGAATGGAGCTTCTGCTGTCTGTCAGAATCCATATAATTTCACTACTTGAACAGAGAGTGCTCTGCTGATAACGATAAGTTCCGGTCTGAAGACGCAGCAATGATCAGAGTTTCTGATGCTGCATCTGATATCTCCTTCAGGGGTGTTACAACAAATGCCACTCCTTGCTCTACCCTTATCTCATCTACTTCCATCTGTATATATCACAAGGGCCTGGGCAGGAATATCATTAATGATTTGAAGATCCATTTTCCTGAGGAGTTCCGAGTAAAGATTGCTCTTGACAATATTAGTCGACAATTCCTCACGGATGTTAACATGATTAAAAGAAGTATCTGGAGCAAAACGGCTAAGAGGTATAGATGTTTCAACATTTAAATTGATAAAATCGGAATTCCGTATATAACAAA
Source organism: Stegodyphus mimosarum (assembly GCA_000611955.2). Lineage (NCBI taxonomy): Eukaryota > Metazoa > Arthropoda > Arachnida > Araneae > Eresidae > Stegodyphus > Stegodyphus mimosarum. The sequence continues at coordinate 416,536 of KK114541.1, read as the reverse complement.
GTGGGCTGTCTCTCTTTAGTCGTTTATTGTTTGTCCAATTTAAAATAAAGGCTGAGGTCCGATTATAAGGACCAAAACTCTTCAGCCTCTTAAAATACTTGTAGGAATTCACCTTAAACCGCATTCCCAAAGACTGGATGTTCGCCTCATAGCGAACAATATCGTTTGGACAACTATTTCTAAGACCAGTGATGATTCTCGCCTCACTGAGCTGTACTCTCTCCAATTTCTTCAAGTTAGTAGTTGAAGCCAATTGATAGATTTGGTAACCACATTCAAGGATATGGTGGACTAGGTTGATGTAGGTTATTCTAAGGGCGTCAGAACCCCAGTCTCTACCCGAGATACTTCATGATCCGAATCCTTTTTCTTGCTTTATCGGCCAATTTCTCGATATTCTTATTGCAGTTCACTTCGGGATCCAAAGTGAATCCGAGAAAGGAAGGGTGTTTATTACAGTCTAAGCGCACTCTTCAAAGAAATATCAGGGAGTAATTATAAAGATGTCTGTTTGTAGTGAAGAGGCAGGTGGAGGATTTGAAAGCATTAAAATTAAGTTTGTTGGTGTCTGCAAACTCTTGAACTGCTACCAGGCTTTTATTCATCTGAAGTTCCAGTTTATTTATGTCGGAACCACTGCTCCACATTACAGCATCATCAACAAAAAGTGCGACCTCACAAAGATAGATGCTTTTTGCTATCCCTGAAATAAACAACGAAAAAGGGATGGGGCTCAGTGCAGAGCCTTGGAGTATTTCCTGATGCATTTTGTAAAAGCCTGAAAGGCTGTCTTGTAGTTTAACACAAAAACTGTTGTGATTCAAAAAGTTCGAGATCTAGGGCAGTGCTTTGCCTCTAATGTCAAAATCTTGATAGCACTTATTTATTGAGCTTATATTTCCAAACCCTGTCATACGCTTTAGACAGGTCTACGAATGCCGCCACAGTGTGTATAGTAGGCCTGTGGTTCTGGGAATCTCTGAAGTGCTGTATTAAGTACAAAATTTGATCAATAGTACTGTAGCCCCTTCGGAAAGCAAATTGCTCGGACGGAAGCAATTTATTGGTTAATATGTGATGAGTTAGTCTCCTCAGAATAATACTTTCGATCAGCTTGCATGTGTACAGGTTAGGGCGATTGGTCGTTAACGTTCTGTAGAACTGGCCTGTTTGTTTGGTTTGCGTATAGGGATAACAGATAACAGAAAATGTTCGTAGATTTCCGTCTGGGCCAGGGTCTTTAGAGCTGTTCAAATTCTGGAGAGCATACAATAATTCAGATAAGGTGAAATCCCCATTGAAAAGCTGGCACGTCACGGCAAGAATTGATTTGATTTCTAGTGGTCCTGGCTAAAATTTTATTAGGTCTCTTAAAGTTCAGCCTACTAACTTTGGCATAGTGCATCGCTAATGCATCAACCCCTTCTCGATCATCCACCGAAACATGGCCGTTATCATCAATGACGGCCTTAGTATCCTCATTACCAGGCTTCAATTGGTCAATAATTTTGGCCAAGTTCCATAGTTTAGAACGAGACCATGTTGATAATGAGCTGTTAAGTGGTCACCTTTCGCGGTCTAGAAAAGGTGAGAACAATGAGAAAGTTTGACAGCTAGTGCTGAAAATTCGTCACCTGCCTTTTCGAATGCTAATTGTTGAGCTTAATGTCAGTCAGGTTCACAAACTGTTGACAAAAACTAGTTGCAAATTTTATGAAAAAAATAATTAATTCATATTTTGTCTCTCTTACCTTAACTGTTTATCTTTATTTGATCAACATGGCAAACATCAATCCTAAATCTGAAATATATTATGAGTGAAAATGAAACTTGGTGCTTCGCTAGACACCAAGACAAATTAATAAACATCCACTTCTGGTGGAAACGGCCGGAAGACACTGCGTTCAGAATTTCGAATAAAGAATCGGTAAGAAAATAAACTCATGAGAAGTTACAGTAATAGATGTCCTAATCCACTAATAGTTTCTTCTTATTTCCCTACCACTGCTGAGCAAGTTCAGTCATTTTTACCCGTTCTGTGCGAATCTAGGATAGGCTGAACTTAACATGTGACCCCCTTTCCTTTTAGACCTCCAGACATTCATTGGCTGATAATTTTCCATCTAGATATGCGCATATTTGCTTTATGTCCCAAGGACATATTAGAAACACATTTCACGAACGCATAGTTATATAGTTCTGATAGTGGAGCTTTTGGCTGAAAAGCTAACTTAACTCAGCGAATGGCTGCCCTATAATCGGTCGAAAAGCAAAGAAAAAGATGGTGAACTTAGTATTTTATTAACATGTTACAGACAAATCTTTGAAAAAATTCAGTGCATCGGGTTGAAAACTCAGTTAAATATTTGGTAACGCAATGGCATGCTTTCCGCGGCATGGAAATGTACTGCCACATAATTTCATACCTATCAAGCAGTTTCTACCGTAAAAAAGTCACATTTCTTAATCTTAACAATTTACATTCTGAATTGTCACATCCTTTTGGCACCTACAGACTAGCTTCACATTCCTAAAGTGAAATCTCATTTTAAAAGTCATTATTTGAATAGCATTGACGAGATTTTGAAATACGTAACCACAAATTTAAGCAGCATTCCAAAAGATGAGTTGTATGAAGAAATTAAACAACTTTATGGACGTGCCAAGCATTGCATAAACATACGAGTATTGTTAAGACAGAAAGATTTACACTCATTATACTTTGTTACACGTGACTTCATAGAAATGTAACTTTGCTTTAAGACATCTAAAACAACAACAATAAATAAATAAATAAAATAAAAATCTTCAAATATTTTGAAAGGATTACTTATAATTTTACAAGAATTTTCTATTATATCTATTTAATATGTCGCACTTTTATTTAAGTTACATAGAGTCCAGTCATTAATTCAATGAAAAATATTTTTTAAACATTAATTAAAGGAGTGTATTCATAATTATTATTTATTTACCTCGAAAAGGATTTCAGAAAAAGATTAATGGAAAATTTTAGAAATAGGTTATTAGCTCATTAATTAAAATCTTTTGCCAATAAATAAATTTAAAGAACTGTAAACTTTCGAAAAAGTAAACTGGAGGGCTCACCTCCTTTTCAGACATCTTTCAGTAGAATGAAAGGTTTTATACGTCATCTAGTGGATATATTCGTTTCCGCAAAAGACTTGAATGATACTTAATTAGCTAATTTTGCTCTGTGCAAGATAGTTAGAATCACTTTATTTAGTTTCATTAGAGAGCTCTTAAGTTACCCATGAAAATTTTTATGTGTATTTGAGAAATATTTGCTTAACATTTATTCTATTAAGTAAGAAATCTGCAAGCCAAATAAGCATACACAAAAATATCGAATCATCTGTCGTAATGCATACATTCTGTGGTCGGGTTATAAAATTAGGTTTAGAATATATTTTATTAATTATACTGATAATAAAAGCGCCAACAATAATACTAAGAAACAGTGCATTTCTTTTAAAATGTTTCGTTCTTTACAATAATACATTTAGTAATATACAATATATTGCTAGTAAATAAATAATTAATTTTAGCTTGGCAAAGTTTTGAGGAAATTTCTATCGATTCCAAAGGGTTGAGCTAATGGGAACTCTCATTTTCAAAAGGCAAAATAAATTCAAGTAGCGAAAGTTTTTGCTCATCGAAGAGATGGAATCTTATTGCGTGTCTGTCTCAATAGTGATACGTAGCTTTATATTTTCTATAAAACAAAATTCAAGGTAATTTTTGTTAAATCTATTGTTTCTATCCTATGTCAGTTCCATGTAAGTAGAATAATTTAAAATTTATAAATAGCATTAAATATCTGTTCAGCGTGGAATAATAATAGTCCTTCGGAAAGATAATTTGATGTATGGTAGATTCAAACAGAAAACGACACGGTATTCTAACGTTCTAGTGCAAAAAATCATCCGACTGAAAATTTGCAGTGTAAAAATGGAATTTTAATGTAAAAATGGAAAACACAGAATTCTTTGTTACAAAGAATTCTGTGTTTTCATGAATTCATCTGGACATGAGTGAATTCATCTGGCCACTACGAATATCAGATTCATTCTGATCGAAGGATAATCTTTTCAATACTTGGTATTGAAAGCTCAGCTAATTTTTTTACGCATTCAGAATGGATAGAAAAAAATTAATTGTTCTGATTACAATAACCTATATTTTATCAGAATTATTTTATCTAGGAAGTCTGTTAATGATTCATTAATGATTATTATTATTAGTTAATAACTTACTGAAGAAATAGAAAAATAAAATATAATTTTCGCATCTTTAGGTGTTCGATTGTCTAAAAGCATATTTTAAATTAATATAGTCGTATCTATTTTAGTATGAAAATTTTTAACTCCTTATCAGGTAATTATTAATGAATTCTCTTGAATGCGTTTTCCAGTTTACATTCGAAAACAAATCGACTGATTTCTTTCTCTTTCTTCACATTTTAACAATTCCCACCCGAAATGGCTTGACCTTGCTCGAAAGCATTTGCCGGCAATTGTAAAACTGATCGATGTTTAGCCATATTAAACCACTATCTTTTCAGCTAATTCTCCTCAGTTGCGCTTCGAAAAAAAAATCTTTGCTTGCAGGGTATATGAGTGGTTGGCTTATGCAAGGATCAGGTCTTGGATGTAAACCTGGGCGAGACAAAGCTGTAGATAAAAACATTTTCCTTAACATTCTAAAATATCCTGTATAAGTACCCGCAACACATCGTCTAGAGCAACTATTTAGTCTAGATACCTAATTTGAATTAATGCTGGAAGAAATTCTTTTCTTGGAAACGTTTCTTATAGTGCTGAACACCGTTATATGTGATTACACTGTAAGGTTTATCCTAATTTTATAACAGTTATTTTAAGTTTATGCTTCTTTCCTATCCCTTCTAGCTTCTGCTTACAATGTACTACAAGAATGTATTTTCAGAAACGCGGTTAATGCAAATGAGTAGTATTTAAGTGGATGTTTCACCGACTTCGTTAGAGACCCCGAGTTCCTGACTAGCGCGCGTTTGCCTTTGGCTAAGTCTGTCTCTAAGTTATTGCTACGCTCGGCCATACTTTAGGCCCTTGATTGGCTTCGCCGACTTAATTGAGATTTAGGGGACAACTGCTTAGAATCTCGATAGCTTCGGCTATATCTTTCAGTTAACTTTAGTTAAGCTTAGTTAAGTTTAATTTCATATTAATTTGAGTTCAAGCCCAAGTGGAGGCTTTGCTGTACTCTCCGAGTTAGGAGCTGACTGTGTCATATGTATTGTAAGAAATAAAGGGTAGTTAACCCTTCATAAGTTTTACGCCTCTATTCACATACTTAAGCGATTATTCGCTTATCAGTGTTAGGGGTTTTCGATTGTTGAACTGCGAAATAAGAAGGTAAAACCCCACAACACCATTAGAGAATATTAATTGCACCACAGAAGGTGGCCGATGATCAGTGAGAACAGTGGAAGATATACACGTTCAACCAAGCCTTACAGCGGAGTCGACACCTTGCCCTTGATTTCGGGATGAGACGTCCTCTGCTAATCACTGGGAAGCTAATCTTGAAAGGGAATAGTGAAAAGAAAATACGTGGTGCAATGAGGGTGATGCACATGCTCAAAGATGGACTGCGTAATTCCGTTAGAAACATGGACAATGGGTAACACAAATTAAAAAGAGACTAGTGGCTGTATGTGATAAGCGAGTTTCTGTGCAAAGCTGTGCCTTCAACTGGATTAGGGACATCAACACAGGAAATGAAAACCTAGTAAAAGGAATATGGAAGATAAGTAACATGAAGGCGTACAACAGCATCAGTGCAACGAGCATCCACTTTGATGCTGTCAAATCCAAGCATTACTTTTCATGATGTACGATGTGAAAAAGAAAATTGGTAGAGGAACTCTGAACACAAAAGTGCATGGAGTTTTGAAAATGCGTAAAGACTGTGCTGAGCGGTTCCTGTACAATCTCAGTGAACTAGACGAAACAATTAAGTGATATAATATGTCCGGTGATATATAATATGTTGCGTTGGATTATACACTTTTCGATATGATGAAGGAGAACCTGCGAGGTAGAAGATTAAGCAACTTTGAAGAACTATAAGAGGTTAAGGAGGCCCACAGTACTTCTAAAAAATAATCTGCGGCAACCACCCGAAATTTTTCTGGGAAATGGGACGTTGCAACAAAACAAAATTTTCCTTGTTTTTCTTATCAATATAAACTTTTTGAATCTTGTGCATTCCTTTCCGGGTGGCTTGCTGTAAAAAAATAAAAATAATTATCATTCTTTTCAGCTGACAACAAGCGCGGGGTTTTAAACACTCGTTGTATAATATATTAAAAAGGGCATTATAACATATAATATTCTAGTCTACAACAAGTGAATACGATATTGCCCACCATGTCCATTGTCAAAAAGGTGCCTTTTATTTTCCTGTTTATGCGGGTCTTGACTATCTGGTGATGCCGAAACCAAAGAGAAGGGATCCTATCCCAATACCAAACAAATAAGTTTGACTCCCGCTTAAAACATGGCTGTACATATGTGTGTCATTGTCTTCCCTTCTAAATGTAACATCGGTCAATCCTTAAGATCGCGGATAATGGCTGCTTCAAGGAAAATGATATCTGAAGAGTTTTTAAAGAAAAATGAAGAGTCTGCTGGTAACATAAAGACCTTTTGATGCAAACTTAGGTACAGAAACAGGTACATGTTGTCGGTACTCAACAGTTTCACCATTGGTCTTACAAATATAGTTCCACCTCAATACCTTTGCATTTCCGTCGCAGTTTTGATGGAGAATACCACATGGGACGATCCAAGAGTCTCCCACCACCTCTGTTTTTACAACTAATCACTCGATATTATTTTTGGCTTGCCAGTATTTTGAGTGCCTCATGCCGATCTGACACTGTATGTTTATAAGTACCTATGCTTTCTACGAGGTTTGAAACCGTGCCCAACACAACGGCAGTCAAGGTCGCTAACCACTCTATCAATAAGGGCATCTGAACACTTTGGTAGAAAATGGTATCCTTGTTAACAGACCACTTATAGAGTGTGTCAGCAATTGGAAGGCATTGGACCTATAATTGAGAAGAAAAGACGTCAACCGTGAAGTGTCAGTACACCTGAAAATAGTAACAGGCTTCCTTCTACACACTCAATGCTTCATGCAAAAGCAGCCTGCATACTGCAAATATTATTGTTGATTTCTTGTGTGAGATGTTTATGTTTTATAATGTCATATAGATCTTCCTAATGTTAAGAAAATGGGAGGCAGTAGTCCCCTTATTGTCCGGATATTACTTCGCGTGATTTCGTTTTAAGAGATTTCTCGGGGGAAAAATGTATTCGAGAAGAAGTCTGTAAATTTAGTGCAACTTAAGACTTTTATGTGAGTTGTGTCAAGCAATTTTAGAAGATGGATGCTGAGGAGTCCTTTTAAGTTGCAAATTTAGTTCTGTATATATTCATCAGTCATGGATCCGGATAAATATTTTAGTTTTTTTAACATCAATCTTTAATTTATAATAAGAGGTCAAGTTATTATTATAGTAGTGAAGGAATCAGTTTTGCACAGTTAAATATAAGTATAGTACTGGTTTGGGGCTTCACAATTTATACGTTGAACATCAATTTTATTACTGCATTTAAAAGCATTAAAATGTTTGCATTTAATGCTTCACATGCAAATTATATTTTCGAAAGCAAGTTTCGCGTGGAATCTTATTTAATATTTATAATCTTTAATGAACTATGGTATCAATTCTAAATGTCAAAACTGGTTTCAATATTTAGCATCTTTTAGAATCCGTGTAAACGCAGACCATTAATTAATTTCGTAGTTTATTTTTCTAAAGCTGATATGACAACAACAATTAAAAAAACTGGAATGCGCAAAGCTGTGCTAATTATGTTCTAAAAGCAGCAAAGTATATCAAGCGAACTAAAAATAAGGATCTACTAATTAATCTCTGTTCTTCTTCCCAATGTGGGAGATGTTTTAGCTTTTTTCAGTAAATGAAATACGTTACAATTTTGCAACATCAAGTTCTCAACAGTATCTATCCTCAGAAACCACAATGTAATTGCCTCTCGTACCATGTCACAAAAACGTCACAACCTCTTCCCCGTTTTATCTTCCTTCCCCCTCCAACTACCCGTCGCAGATATGGATACTGGAGTCCAGAAGATGGGAGAGAATGCTTCTATCTCTTGGATGAGAGGCAGAAGAGCAAAGTGATGCAGAGAATGAGGGATGATTGGAAGAGGAGAGCTGTCATCAGCATCCTTTTACCGGGATTCGTCTGCAGCAAGTGGCTTTGACATTTTGCTTCCAGACCCACCCTCAGAGAAGAAAGGACGCTGCGATTACCGCCTTTCCTAATACTTCGACCCCTTCTTATTCCTCCTGGGGGGAGTTAAGGACCTTTTGTTTGAGCTCTCCGGGCGAAAGTTAGACGGCGGGATGTTCACACTTGTATCTTGTATTTGTCTTCAGTTGTTTAACTTGTCCTGTTGTGTGGTAAATGGTGTGTTCTGAAACAAGACATATTGCGGTGGCAAAGCTAGAAAGAGCATCAGTAAATTTTTGATAGAAATATAAATCCTTAAAATATCGATCAAATGGACTGAGATTGTTTCTTCCTTTAATTCCTATTCCTATTTCGTGCTTTTTCTAAATCTGACTGCGTTTATTAGTTTTCACTTTAAATGGTGGGAAATATTTAAATTAGCATGATTTTTTTTATTTTAACTGGAAATTTTTTACTCCAATAAAAATCAAAATGAAGCTTGCAATGAAAATTTCTTCTAAAATATTTAAGATAGTCATGACATTAGCAATATATTAAATTATAGAAACTTTAAGTTTTATTTTTTGGCCAACAAACATAAGAAATCAGCTATTCGGGCTATTTCCTTGCCGAGATTCGAACCACGAATCTTTCACTTACTAGCTAAATGTGCGAACTACTTACATTATGAGACTGGAGTGCTATAACTTCTTATATTTTTTCATTACTCAAAACGCAGTTGGAAAAATGCTCAAGATCATGTCGACCAAATGCACCGCCACATTTTTAATTCAGAGGCTAGCGTGGAGATATGATTTTAAGAGCTAGTGAATATGAACTTTCACTTATGTCCTTAATGGTATTCGAATAACACATCTATCAATACCACCTTGAAGGTCCTGACCACTTATAATATGAAAGCATGCACGAGGGAATGTAATTTCCTTATAGAGTTACACCTGATAATAGTTATTACTAAAATTCCTTTTGAACATTAAACCGTAAACTAACGTTTTGGTGACTACCTTTCTAAGACTGCTTTCTTTGAATGTGGTCAATATTTCTGAGAACTTAGATAAAACACCAGTACTAGTAGTCACCTCTTTTAGATGACCATAGGCACGGAAGCCAAAATCGTCTGAAATTGCCGTTTTAAGACAGATTCATTACGTTTAAAAATTCAAATTCAAATTTTTACATATAAATAGACTAAAAACTCTGATATAACTTTTTTTAAGTCTATAAATTAAGAAAATGCATTAACTTTCTTTTAATATGAGGCGTATGCATATAGAGGAGAAATCGATCGTTACAATTATCATCATCATTTTATTTTCAATATTAATATGATTTTTCAAACTTGAAATTTGAGATTTAAACTTTACCGGATACCTAGAAGCAACTAATAAAGGACACAAAAGTTGAATGTTCCACAATATCGTAATTCAAAATCATCGTGTGGAGATATGTTCTTTTTCTCTAAGGAGGATCAAATGTAGCAAATATAGTGACTACTTAGTGCAAGTGGATATATTTAAAATAATCTTACACATATGGTTTACTAAATGGCTGCACATCAAGTTTAGGAAAAATTACCTGAACCCTGGGCCGTCGAAGTGTATGGATGAATGAGCATTGCAATTATCACTACGCAGACAGATAGCGGCACAAGTGGCAAGACACGAGAATTTAACCATTGGTTGTGCAAAGTATAGTCCCACCACAGTAACTGTGCACTTCCTCCCCAGTTCCGATAGAGAATATCTTGGGAGAAATATATGAGGGCATCCCAGGCCTCTTCCTCTACCATTAAACCACTCGAGAAGACTTTAAGCTTGCCAGTGTTTTAAGTTTCCCCATGTCATTATACACTTACAAACATCCATACTTTCTCCTGGATTCGAACCTGGGCATCTCTGTATGGCAATAGCGTCGTATATAGTTAACCACTGTACCTATTAAGACGGCTCAGTTTTCAAACAGAAAGGAGTAGAACTAGGCGGAATTTCCCCATTGTTCGTACAGGTATAGTACCACCGCAGTAACTGTGAAAGTTCGCCCCAGTTTTGAAGGACAAAGTTCCCAGTGATAAGAGTCTCCCACTCCTTTTCTCCTACCACCAAACTCTGAAGAGTACATGCCGGCTCGCAATGTATTTTGAATGCCCCCTTGGCGCACAGAGATTATGCGCTTACAAATATCCATAACTTCTCCATAATTCGAACCCGGACTCAATGGTACAGAAGTTAGCGTTCTAATCAAGGTACCGTTAACGGCACGGCAATCAGCTCCATTAACCATTGAGTAATTTTCAATGCAACAATAGGCGAACTGCATTATTTTGAACCTCTTAATAATTGTAATTAAGGTTGCGCATAAAATAGTTGTACAGATATATATCAGTGTGTTCCCTTTTCTAAGAGGAGCATTGTGACATAAAATTCATAAAGGTGTTGTTACAAATTTTCAAATTATTTGGCTCACATTTTCGTTTTAATCAAGCATTTCAAAACAACATTATCCTCACTGTATTAATATCACCGTAAAACTTCCTATTTACTTAGATTATCAGATTAATAATTTCTTATTATAGCATTTTTAATTTTAATATCATATTTCAATAGTATAAATGTTTCTGAATATTTTTAAATTATTTCATACAATAGAGCATTCATTTGACACTGATAACCAAATGTTTATTTTAAATTTTGTTGCAATAGGTCTCATGTCCACAATTAATATCTCAAACTCAGTGCTGAAAAGTCAGACACTTTGACGCAGCGCATGCAATAATATAATACTGCACATACAACACAGCTTTTTAGAATAATCATTGAAAACGTAAACAAAACTAAGGTAATGTTTTTAATAATTGAACCATTACAGTTCAATGATATTAATATATTTTTAGAAATATAAAATAAATTAATTATTACGCTTCGGATTAATAATGATTAATTGCTTAGTTTATTTGTTATAGAATATTATTAGGATATACAGTGGTGCATTTGTTTACGTAATTAACTGTTTATTTAATTCCTGATGTTATTATATCATTTCCGGTGGCACTAACTGAGGAACTGATTTCTGCACCACAGTGAGTTATTTCAGAACATACAGAAACAATCACCTTTTAACAAATCTCAATAATTGATTTGATTCCTACAGAGCCCATAAATTTTCGGCAAAAAGTTCATATGTATTAAATACTGGAGTCGTCGGAATTAATTAATGCATCATGGGAATTAAGTAGAGAACAAACTGAAAAGAACATAAGACATTTCCCATTTGTGCAAAGAAGAAAAGAAATCATCTTGTAATCTTTCAAAACATGTTTCACTAATTCCACCAAAGATTGGAAATAGAACACCACTTCAAGTACAGACAGAACTAGCTAACTAACGAATTCTTCACACGCTGTAAAGTAAAAACATACATCTTCAGAAACTTAAAGAGCAGAACAAAGTAGGATAAGAACTGGTAAGCACCTTAAAATTGAGAGAATTTCTTCCAGAAAGACACAGAATTATCAATTTTGGAGTTTCTGCGGAAGCAAAATCTGAAGATGCATAATTGCATTCTAAGCTTGACTTCCAAATTCAAAAGAAGAGAAAATTTATTCAGGAATCTCATTACAATGCTCAGAATAAAAAATAACTGAATGGGTGATTTATACAAAGATTACTGTGTAAGAATGAAACTAAAAGGGAAAATATGCAGTGGATTTCATTTGTATCGCTCCCACTCGTATACTTAAAACGTTTTTGCTTTTTAACTGTCAAGGTTTCGGCCATATGTTGACAACGTGCAAAGAGCAACTTTTTTTGTGCAGTGCTCATGCACCCAGGAGATGTTAACTAACCATTGTGAAGAAAAAACGATCTGTGTCAATTGTATCAAACACAATCAAAAAGTAGGCATCATAAGAAAAAAATCATCCAGCGAATTCCAGAACATGTTTAAGTATACGGGAAGGTATTGAAATCACTGCTCAACAACAAAATGCAAAATTAAATGTGTCCTTAACCTAAAACATGGCGAATTTAGATCTTTACAGATCTTTACAATCTTCAACAATCATCAGCAGCAACTTCCAGCAGCACAGAAATTACAGAATTCAAGAATGAAATAAAGTTTGCACTCTTTCAAGAACCATGTACAACATTAATAATCAGTCAAGAGGTATATCCAATTTCACTCAAACCTACTTATCAAAAAATATTTTGACAGTAATATTTTGCAATGGTTCCCTTAATTCACTCCTGTGGATCACGACAGCAGATCAAGTTTCAGCTTTAATCACTGCTGTGGTAAGCCAACTTTAACCATTTCAATATTTTGCCTACCAAGTTAACACAATGGAACAGTTTTCTCAGAACTGAATTATCGTCATAATTATGCATATAAATACGCCATCACAGAACGTTTTAATGCATCCAACCCCCTTTGAGTAGTACATGAAGAAGATAATGAGTCAGTAATAGTTTTAGAAATTATAGAATCGCATTTCTGAACTTTTCTGAATACATCTGATTCTGCACCACTGTTTATTACCACCGGAGCTAGAGGTTGGACTGATTAGTTTCAAGCAGTTTTAATAACTCTATTATTAACTGGACAATACAGTAGTTGGTTACTCCAAGTAATTACAATGCCATAGTACTTGATTTCATTAGAATACACGTTCATAAAAAGAAGATCCAAAACAATCTACGAAGCACAAATAAGCTTAATAAATACATGAAACTATACATTAATCAACTAAGTAATAATCTAAATGGCTATCAAAGAGAGGAAGATCTAGATTATACTACACAGATATGATCTCTATTATTATTATAACCTCTCAAATGTAAATGCTGTAAATGAACTGTAAATTTGAATTGCAATTCTATTGTAACTTCTGGACAGTAAATACTTGTTTAAATATTCGTACTTCATTTTTAGAAATTAAAGAGTATAAATGTGCATTGGAAATAATTATGTAATAAGGGATGTAAAATGAAAATAAGGCCAGTTACATTCAGGTCTTTTATGTATTATCATTAACATCTATGTAACATTCAGATCATTGGTGTATGTAAAGAAATCGAATCGAAACATAGTAAAAATGTACAAAGATACACATATACTAAGTGTTGTCAAATACTAAGGCTGTATGAAAATTTTTTGATTATGAGAAATAAATGCTTTTCTATTTTACTGGTCAGGCTTCTGACTACAGATAGTGTTTTTTTCCGTCGAGATTAGATTACCTGGCTTGATATAAAATCAGAGGTCCATCTCGGTCAGTGAGTCGTCATTAACCACTGTAACGGCAGCATCTACCACCATACCTGCTGGGCGACTTCACTATGTGGATAGACTGACATTTAGGGTTCAGTTAGTAAGGGACGTCACAAGGAACGATAAAATATAGCGGATGTCAGATAGATGCGATTTTCGCCTGCTGTTGTGTGTGGCTTTATGTACTTGCAGTTACCTATCAAAAGATTTAAAATGCAGTCAAGCAGCATAATTCGAAACAAGCTTGTAGCATTAAAATACTTATTTGGTACTTTTCTGATCATCGATATCTATGAAAATTACCAAATCATTGGGTAATAGGTGAAAAGCTTTTCTTTGGCTAGCTTTACAGCTCACAGGTACCTGTTCTGTTTATAAATCATATTAAAAAGAAACATTTTTCGTGAAACAAGAAATTTTAGAAGGGCAAAAGAACCTAGGTAGCCCATTATAATTGACATTGTAGTCCATTCAATAAAATGTGTAAACTCATTTCTGCTTAGACATATGTTGGTAAGCGCATTCTTGGCTTGGCTTTTGTCTCAAGTGTACTCGAAAGTGTACCGAGAACGCAGGAATTTCACCGAACATCTTAATTGGGTGTGCAGTTAATCAGAAAGTTCCGCTATTTAATTTTACTTACGATAGCACCAAGCACTTAAGGGCCTTCGTGTTAATTACTTTCTATTTGACGCATTCTAAGCATGTAAAAATTAGTTACAAAATATCTGGGATTTGTATTATAAATTAAGCTCTAGTTTCTGCTATAAGAAATGGAATCTTTGAGTTACAATTTAGGTTTGCATTATTCCGGTACCTGTAGATCACAATAAACATCAGTTTTCCTTGCATCTGTATTTTGTTTTCTCTTATTTAATCTACAGAGGAGAAATCATTGCCATCAATAATCAGCGTATTACGTAGCATGTTAATGTGCATGCAGTGTGCAAAACCGTTTAATGAAATGTAGGTTTAAAAAAATTAAAGTGCAACTCAGCTGGTAGTCTGCTCTTGCACATATTTAACTTCTGCAATGTATATTAAATAAAACTGCAAATTGGAATCACTGTCACAGTGATTTTGGGGACATGTTTATATCAGAGCCCTAGCCAACTTTGTAAAGCGCAAGAAATCCAAATTTAATTCCTTCCCGAGTCGTAGCTATTGAACGGTTGAAAGCATCAAAATATCAACCCTTTAAAAGCGTCGAAATTCCTCCAAATATATATATCGAAAAGGATTACTCAAGACCCATATCTCGTGACAGCTCATAGCCTATATATCTAACCAATAAGAAAAGCGGATCTTTTTCTCAAGCCCCCCCGACTTCATAAAAAAGGGGGTGGGAGAAATACCAGATATTTTATTTTCCGGCAACGCAGACAGAGGAAGGGAGGAAGGGATATTTTTCTTTTATAGCCCGGAATTCGCGTCGTAGGGGAAAGTGGTGTTAAGGGAAGATTTTGTGCGAGCGCTGGGAACCTGGCGGACCCTGCACTTAGGTGATTATGTGTGACGTAGCTAGATCATCAATATCGAGGTAGGTTGAGGGGCTACCTCCCTGCTTTTATGGCCTTTAAGATGTACTTTATTACTGGCAGACCTTAGGTTACGCAAGGCGTGTAGTTCTCCTTCTTTATTTTGTTGCCAAAGTAAAGAAGGAGAGTTTGCTCAAATTAAAAGAAAGTAATAAAATTTTTTTTCAAGCTTTTGTAATTGTAATTCCTTTAACTCGCCTTTTGGGAAAGTCGATGATTAGAATGTTACTGCAAAAGAATACATTGCATTAAGAAACACGAAGAACATGAATAATATAGGGAACTCGGGAGAAAACACCTTTTAGAGTCTCATCAAGTTTTCCACTTTAAAACTTTATATTTTACTTTTAATTATAAATATATTATATTACATTATACCTTTAAATATATTTTACTTTTAAAAAGTAAAATATACTTTTTGGTTTCATTCTATGCACTTAAGCTGTTAATTCGATAAAACTCAAATCTCTTTAAATAGCCTACAACTGAGTATTATATAATTTCCCCTCATAAAATTTATATAGCAGTTAGAAACATTTAAAAATATTTTCTTAAAGTAATATATTTTCCAGTTAATTTAACTGACAACTGCATGATTTAAAAAAAACTGTAATTTAAAAGAATCGTTCTAACGTTTTTCACGCTGAGAATGCCTGGAAAAATATACACAAAATTATATCATATTAGAGGATTTAGGTATTTCTAATTTCAAAATTAGTTTATGCTAATCAAATTAAATTAATTTTGGTAATCATCAAATTAATTTTAACTGAATTTCAGGTCACTAAGATTAAAATACAGCAACATGCCTGTAAGAAGGCATTTTCACTTAAAATTATTTTTCTTAATATCCGTTAGACATGTCATGCACGGTCTTTGTTTTATATTATTCTGTCTATTTACTATAAGTGGAGTTATATCATTTCCATTCTTATTTTCTTGATGCAATTCACCATCATTGGCCAAGCGACTAAAGTGGTAGCGTATATTGGTCTCCAGCTCAAGTGAATGGGGAATGGCCGCTTTTCGTGATATTTTCCCATGTGTAAAATGAATTACAAGCCAGTTCCCCTTTGTAAGTTCTCCACGAAAGCATCTATCCTCTTAGAGAGATAGCTCATATGTGGTTTTCCATATTCAAATGAGATTTTCCTTAATTAACTAATCATTATCGTCATCAATATCTAGATATTGTTCACATCTCCTCTTTAAGTAAGCGTGACGATTACCTAATTTATTATTTCATTGCGTTATGTTGGCAGCAATCCTTAAATCTTGCAATATCTTTTAAATTCATTAAGTACTTTTTTCTGCACCGTATTGCATTTTTATTTATTATCTGAAAATAAAATGTCCTGGCTGTTATACTTGTTTCAGTATTAAATGAATTCTTTAAAAATGTATTTTTCGTTTTATTCATTTGAATATTTGCATTATCGTCAAAAATGAGCACTGAGTACATTCTGTTGATTGTAGAAAACACCATTTCGTCGTATACCTCCTCCAGCATTTTAGCGCAAGGCTCTGAAAATTTTAAAAATATTCGTGTTATTTTCCCCTTCCTCAGTGCTTTCAGAGAGCGAGCTCCCTTAAATTTTAAAATGGATTCATCCACACAGTGATTGCTTTTATCTAGTGATTATTTTATTAACGGATACAAACTCTCGCAAATTACTTGTAAATGTCACGCCGAGCCTTTCCTTTCTAACGGTTGAACTTTATGTTAGAATAATATAAGAACCGATCAGTCACAGGGAATCAAACAAGAACTGTATGATTTCGCTGCATCAGCTTCACATTCACTTCTTTAATTAGTTATGGATGATTTGAGGGATAAGCTGCAGCAGAGGCAACAGTAAAAAACGGGCAAGGCTAAGGTTTTACGGAATTAGAAATGAAGTTAACTTTTTAGATATTGTAATGTTAATATTACTGAGAATTCTTATTGGAATGTAGGTTTTCTTTAAAGAAATAATGTTACGATATTTACTTTTTGTTTTTCAATGATAATTTTTCATTTTTTGTTTTTCATTGTATGTTTTTAACTGCAACAGCATCCTTTAGAAATAAAATTATTCGCCCGATTTTTGCTTCTCAATTTTTCAGACGATAAAATTAGTTAAAAAGGGGCGGATAGTCGAGGAAATACGCTTAGTATGTATAGATTTCCTCATTCTTAACACTCGTAAAACTGTTAAATTTAATTGATTACATCTATTTCTTTAATACAGGAACTAATAAAACTTCAATATATTGAAAACGATAAAATTAAGATGCATAGATCTGGTAAATAATTATAACTTTGAATAATACTTTTTCCCTTCTAAAGCAATATTTGCTATCAAGTTTCTGAACTTTTGTACAGTTTTAATTTAACTCTGAGTAAACGAATCTCCTCCACTCGTGCTCGTTAAATCACGACCTCTAATTCTCCTCTTTCACTCATTTGCCGTTCTAGCTTTTTTGCTTAAGTTCCACGCATCTAACTACTTTTGCATTCGCACACAAGAAAGATTGAGTTGCCGCTATCGGAACTAATGAAATGAAGCGTTTTATCTTTAATTAAATTGCTTAGGAAGGGAGAAAGCTCTTGTAGACATTATAGCTTAATTTGGCCGTGGATGGCATTATAGATGTCAGAAATTTCACCGCGTTTCCTGGTCAGATTGGGCTTGTTTAAACAAGTTCTCCAGACTTTAGACAGGCGTGTTTATTCTCGCAGTTTTTTTAATATGTATGTCACGTCCAAAGATTTCTTTGCCCAGTAAATACTTCTCAAGCCTGACTCTTACTTTTTAGAAGTACTTTTGTAATTTTTTTTTTGATGCTGGAATTCTAAAAGGTGCATAATTAAGTTTTCATAAAGGGAGGATATATTAATAAATGATGTGTCAGTGGATCATTTATTATTCTTACAGTTGAATTCCGTTCAAACAAGTAAAAAATACTTCATTTAAAGATTCTTAAAAATTATAAAAGCATTTTAGGGTTAATTAAATTACAATCCTTAGTTTTCTAAAGTTTTTCATTACCTTCGAAGAATGAAAATGCACTACTGTTTACAGGTAGGACTAAAGTTAGGTTAATGGATTAGTGCGTGAATTGACATTTACAGGAGAACTGCATAAAAGTTACTATACAATTGCATAAACTTTACTCTAGATTTCGGATTTTGATTAATAGATACAAAAATTAATCTCGAGATATTGAGATATATTTATTTCAGATAGTTTGATAGTTTGGAATATTAGCAAGACCAAAGAAACTTTTCGGAGTTTGATGTTAAACAAAGAAGCGTGTTTGTAACTTGAACAGACACACGCCAAACTAAAAGTTAAATTTAGGACAAATTGACCTTAGTTTGGCTTTGAGTTTGAGTAATAGTTCATCGATTTCGAAGATAATTAGACGTAAATACATCTTTTTCAGCTTTAAAAAACTGCGAAAATGGGAAAAGTGGCAAACATGTTTAATCGAAAGGAATAGACGAAGCAAAAAACAAATGTAAAGCCTCATCTGTAGACGCCTCGTTTGGTTTATCCGATTACGGCAGAGCACACGAGACTATCTGCTTAAGCGAAGGGATGCCCTTTTGAGGATTTTCTAAGGGACTTTCTGGCTCATATACACGTTACACATGGGGAACCACGAAAGCGCCCATGCAGCCAGTCCGTTCGTGGCCTCATCTGTAGAAGAAAATGGTAACAAAACGTGAAAAACTAACACAGTAGAATTCTAAGATCATGAGATGAAGCTGATTTGGAATTAATGCTATTAACTAAAGAAGATTAAAACTTTTGAGAACCTATAAAACTTAAAGCAAATCCAGTTCATCCATTGAAGAAGCTTCATAGATACTTTTTGTAGAACCCAAATAACATTATGGTTAAGTGACTAATTATGACTAGCTCTTGAATATTTGTCTATTTTTCCTTTCTGAAAATAAGATTCATGGTAATAATAAATAATTTCAAACTTCAGTGATTTAAAAGCAATGTGTTTTGCTTTCAAATTAAATCTGTCTGCTATTGATTAAGAAAATGCATGATTTGAAAGCAGTAAACATAGTTCTTAATGTCTATTATACTTTTTACTCGCTGTGAAACTACGCTAACAGAATTCCATACAATCTTTTTTTTTATTTCTTAAAATACTTATTTTCGGCTGGTGCCCTCACAAGATGCTAGCGGAATAATTAGACAACAAAACGAAAAGAACAAAGAGCTGACAAATTAGAAGCAACTTCATCAAAGGGCTTGCGCAGCGTCCGCTAAAACACACCATTGGTATATTCCTTTTTTCTGTGTTTCTAACTGCTTTAACCTCTGATAAACCGTGGTTTAACATCTAGGCTTTGTTATAATCCCCATCATTAGCCCAGTTATTGGGTAACTAGAATTGTGATTAGAACAAACATATCAACAATGACTTCAATTACAATTCAGTTAGAACCAACAACATTACACAATCAAATGAAAGACTTAAACATTAAAATGTTAAACGTAAATATCAGTAATAGCTACAATGTATATATATGATACACATATGTATATAT
>KK114541.1:373185-387203 GCA_000611955.2 Stegodyphus mimosarum | reverse complement strand
TTCAGCAGCTCCTGTTTCTCTTCGATCCCGGTACGATATCGGCAGTTTTCTGAGCAGGTTGTTACTTGCAAAGCTTCCGGCGTTTCCAGGTGAGGAACCCTTCTGATGATGGATAGTTATGTCCTGAAATGCTGAATGCAGTTCGTTATTTTTAACGTCCAAGGAAAAATTATATTTCCTTAAAAAGTGCAATCCGAGTATGCAAGGATCTGCAATATCAGCCACATACGCCATTTGATTGTAAGCGTCACTTCCAAACGTAGTGATTACGAAACGTAAACGTTGATTTAACTTACCATCTATTCCGATATGATCACCAGAAGTTGTTTGGAGGGTAGCGCAGAATGGCGTCCAAATGAGTTCATCTTTAAACTGTTGAGCTAAACCTTTCCGAATGATAGTATATTTGCTCCTGTATCGATGATCATGTTGCATGGAACTCCATTGATATGTCTCATGATGAAAATTCCAATACTGCCGCCTCTTGATGTAGAAATCTGAAGGGATTGAAAATGAAGCTTCTCATTATCCTTCAAACTGCACTCTGCGATATAGTCTTCAATTTGCTTCGTAACACGTTGCTATGGAATGGTCTTGTTTTCTGTACCCTGTGGTATTCTTCAGTTCCTTGGCCTGCAGCTCCGCTTCCAACACTTTAGGGATGGTTTCTTGTCACTCCTATTCCGTTTCAAGGCATTAACTTATCTGTTTAACTGTCAAATTTTCAGTGCGCTGGGGTGTTCTGCAGGTCCTTCTTACATGGCCTTCAGCGCCGCAATTGCAGCATTTTAGAGTCTTCGCAATCCTGTTCTATGTCAAAGCATTGACTTGTCTGTTTAAATCATCTAAACGAGCAGTCACTTGATCCACTGGCTCGTGGACTTGAGTAGCTCTGACTGGGTCTCTACGAGTTGCTTGCTGGGTTGCCTCGAATTTCATGATGTACACCAGAGCGCTTTTTAAGTCCTTGACATAGTAGAACTTTCTGTACTTTAGGATCGCAGATACCATTGATGAAGTACGACAGGGACAGGATTTCTCTTGTTTCTGTCGAGCACTCCGAAAAGGCGGGATAAGACAGCCTTTCAACAACCGTGGTTAGGTCCTGGAATGTTTCCGTCATCGGAGTCTGTTGACGGGATTTTAGCTGAAGTCTGTTGTATTCTTTTAATATTTTCCCCCAAAGCTCAGATCCAACGCGCACTATAGAGCTTCGAAATCTACCCTTTGGTTTACGGAAAGAGTCTGAAGGCTAACTGCTGCGTTTGCTCTCAAAGAAATGGCTAGATGACAGTTTTTAGCTTGGGAATCCCATTCATTCGCTTCCGTCACTATAGAAAATTGTGTCTTAGACACTTGCCAAGAGATTTTTCCACCATACGTGGATAACTTCAGAGAGGGACGATGACGCATAGGTAAACATTTAAAACCGTCAGAATTGCTCCCTGCTGTCGCTACGAATTTCTTTAAGGTAACGTCTTTGGTGACCGCTGAAACCTTGTCATCAATTTGTTGTTCTACAGCAGAAATTCTTTCTTCTATTTGTTCTTTGCCAGAAGAAACTCTGTAATCGATTTGTTGTTCCACGACCGAAATCATCTCTTCAACTTGCTCTTTGACAGAAAAAACGCTTTCTTCAGTTTGTCCAACTATATTTTCAACCGCGTCTATTCTGCCTTCCATAGCCTCAAATTTATTTTCTATTATTCAGGTAATTTCTCTTTGCATTTCGTCTTGACCTGCTTCAATCTCTTCTTGGCCGGCTTCCATTTTTTTCTGCAACGGCTTTCATCTACTTTACCGGATTCTTGGTTAGCTTTCATCTCTTCTATATCGGATGCCTTACCAGCTTTCATCTCTTCTTTAACGGAGTTGATTTCGCTTTCGATCTTTCCTTGGAATGCTGCAAATGCAGTCATAAACTGCCTTAGTTGCTTCTCCATCGCTCTTGTCACAGGCATTTTGTCCTACTTCTGACACCAAAAGGTTGATGATTTCTACGCAGTACAGTTTCTCACCATACCCACAGATATGCTGTAAAGTGCTGCTCACAACATTCTTCCTCAAGTACAGGTATTGTTAAAGAATGACGGCTGACATGTAGAACATTTGTTATAAAGAACATAGTCTTTGCTAAAAATCAATTGTTGTGTTAATTATTGCTTTTATTATCATATGAAACGCCCTCTGTTGGCCGTTTTTAACACTTTCTTTGCTTTCAAGGAGGCCTGTAAGTTTTTACCTCTACACCTGCAGTATTCAGTGAGTTATTGAATTTTCAAATGCTAACGGACTTTTAGGTCACGCTGTATATTAACATTTTTGTTGTCTTAAAAGTACGAGGCATTCTGTTGGATTGAAAACGAATATGCTATAACCATTCTATAAGGCAACTCCCATGATTCCAGAAAATTTGTGGAGGTGGTCATTTTAGGAGAAGATGACTATCGGACTCGTATAGAAAGAATTTGAGTTTTAATGTCTTATAGATTTATTTAGCGTATAAAATATTCTAATTCTTTCTAGCTATAAATGTTCATTTTGAATATTATTTTATTGTTATTATTATCTAAAATTTATTGAACATTTTACAGCATATTTGATGGTTCTGGTCGTATTACGGAATGAACGTCTCAAAGAAATCAATAATTAGCATTACTGATTTTTATTTTTGTTCTCAGAAATGCTGATTATTTTCAAAAGTGTTACATAGGGAAGGTGGTCACCAATACAGACTTCACATTTTTCTTACTCTTTGAATCATGTGTTAAATGTGTAAAAAAATGTAACACTGATTGACGCATATTTAATTTTAGCAAAAGCGCTTTCTCTGACTTAACATTATCGCCTTCTTCAGCTGCAACTAAATGAAAACTAAGCACCACAAACAGAATGAAAGTTCATCAGTTTTCGAGAGCTTCTTGTCCTGGAAAATACATCAATCTCAGTTTTATTTGAAATGCCATTCTTTTCCATATATCGGCTAAAGCTTATGGACTCCTATGACCGTTTAATTTTAGTTAAATTTATCCCTTTGTATATTCCATTGTAGGAAAATAGTGTATATAATCATTTATTTATTTGATGATTGCTTAGTTGCTTTTGACAAAGTACGTGAGAGCATCTTTCAGTGTCACTTATGAGGGATATATCTGTGCAGGGCATTTGCGGTAAGGGTGTCCTACACGTCATATATCAGAAGCATCCCATGCAGCTAGTCTGTTCGCTTGGAACTGAATCCAATATTAAGCACACTTGTGTTTCGGGATCTTCTCAACCGCTAATGAGTTATTTATTTAGTAAAATTTATCGCAATTGTTAAAGTGCGTTAAATGCAAGAGAATATTTTTATTTATTTCGCAATTTTCAGAGCAACATACAAATAAATGTGAGTAATGAATAAAATTTTATGCCTTAATATTTTATATTTAATGAGTTCTAACATTTTTTTATCCCTTTCAAAAGCAATTTAACATGTATTCTCTTAATTATCCACGCTAAAACTACATTCATGGATATTTACCCTACATTCTTGTGAGAATTCAAATATGAATTAAATGAGAATTAAATCGCAAATCTTTTGAAGTAATTTTTCATTCGTGTGAAATAAATTTCCTTAATTTTAGAAAATCCAGTAAAATAAATTCTGTAAAAATAATTAAATTTTTGATGTTATGCTTATAAACAATGATAACCATATAAACGTGTTAACATATTCTTGCATTTTCAGTCATATTTAGGTGTCAGGAAATGGAATATGGAAACTTATAATTTTAAAAATCCATAATGCATTGGAAATTACCAAAATAAGTATATATAAATACATGTTTAAGACTAAATGTTCGAAAGTTATTTAAGTTCTGTTTTTCTAAATAAACTTTAGTGATAAATGATTAAATTGGAATAATATGACACGTAATGCAATAATGTATCAAGTAAAATTTTATCATAATTTTCTTGCAGGAACAGCTTTGATGCAGCTTGTGGAGGTACATAAAGAAATCCATGCTCAACAAACGAACATAGTAAGAATATTTTTGCATTTCTTTTTTATTATAACACTATATTAATTGAAAATATTTTATCTTTTAAAATAATTTTTGATTACTTACCGCATATTTTCTGTCATTTCTTGAAATATAAGACTGTTACTTCAGAACAGGCATTTCGAGATCATACTCCCCCTTCTGGCTTGACATGGTAAAGATTTCTGACCGACTATGGTAAAGACAACTGTGGAAGATGCTCCATTTTTCGATTTTTTTTCCTACTTCGTTTCCCTTTAGGGAGTCTTGCTTTATGAAAGGAGCAAGAATTAATGCCGACTTTAATCTCACAAGGTCAAAAAGTTAAGTGTTGTGCGGTGACGACGACACACATTATTATCGTAAATGAGGGAAGGTAGTAAATCTTTTAAATGCTTATTTTAAAGAAACATATTACAATAAAATTTGTCTACTAGTTCGAGATCCACGATGTGGGTTTGACTCCCGCCTAAGGAGAGAATGTATAAACAGGCCAATGGTATTCGACCGTACCTCACGAATTGCTTCTGGGCGAGAGTCTGGACTTAACGAAAAAAAATATGTTTTGTGTGACTAAAATCAAGGATACCATCGTCTTATTATATAGTTTTATTTTAATGCTTTGAAATTTAAAGCAAATAACTGTAAATCAAAAAAATAATGCATTCTTTATAGACTTTTTTCCCGTATACTCGGTTGCATATCATATTTTTCTCCCTCACGGCTACTAGTAGTTATACAACTGAAATTTATGCATCTAGAAACAAAAAATACAAGTGGATAAATAGTAATTCAACTTTTTGTTCTTTTATTATTGCCATTTAACAAGGATTATAATTATGTATAAAATCTCAAATAGCTTTGAAGCTTTTAGTTAATGAAAATTTATATTCATTGAACATCTTAAAACTGAAAACAAATATTTCATAACCATCTGTATAATAATACACGCAAAATAAAATGCATGAAAATACCTTTTTCTCATACAAAGCATGGAAATATTACCATCGTCTGCGGAGAGAATATTACCAATATCTGGACAGACGAGTCTAGATGATATAAGACAAGGGAAATAATTGAGTAGAATGGAGTAACGAATATGTTGGATAATCAGAACTGCCGAAGAACGATTGTTAAAATAGATTCTTTCGTGCGCACTGAAATCAATATGCAGTTTCATCCTTTTACACCTTCAAGAATATAACTATTTCATTAGAAAGCAATGAGAAACACAGTATATTACATTAAAATTACTTAAGTTAAATATATAGCGATTAATATTAAATATTCAATAGCTACTGTCGGATATCCGTATTGCGCTTTCTCTCTTTGCTTATCCCAGAGAAGACATGAATTTTTGTCATTGTGGCAAGGAAATACTTAAAATACTTTTGTACCTAGAGTCTTCTTGAAACGTTGGTGTTAGGGCAAGAAAACTGGAATGCCCATGGATCTGTAGCTCAGGGAATTCTCCATCAAAACTGCACTAGAACTAGTGAAACTCCTACTAGTTTTCCTGCTATAAGGCTTCCAAAGACTAGTATAATGACAGGCTCAAAGCTTACCGTTTAGTCTGGATAAAGATCATATGCTTTGGTTTGGCTGAAAGTTAAGATTGGAAGGATTCAGAATAACAATATAATGAAATAATTTTGACATTTTAATCAACTCAAAAAACGTATTTATTGTGTTCCTTAAATTAATTCTTCATGTTCCATCAAAATATTACATATTACGATATCTGAAAGAAATATTTGTTTTTAGCTCCGTGTTCAAACGATTGGATGAAATAAATTCGCAACTACTACTTGAATAATTAAGTCCTTTCTCTAGTGAATGCGAGCATAAATCTGTACTAGGTAATATTTTATATTAAAACAATACCGTACATTTTTTCGACTACTATTTTTAAATTTATTTTAGTAGTTAGTTTTTAATTTGCGATTTAATTTTCTTTACTATAACATTTATTTAAATTTAACTTTTATATTACTTTACGGACAGTACTTTTTCTTGAAAGTTATTGAAAATTTTCTGAGCCGAGTGCTTAAACTGATTAAGATGTAACAATCCATTTAGTTATATACACATCAGCTTGCAAATCAAAAACATTTTATATCTCTGATTAAAAAATATAACCACAGTTTTAGTGACACTCATTAAGCATTAAGTTTTTTGCAAACGCTTTTAGTTTATTAAAAATAATTCAGTCATACAGACGGAACCTTTCAATGTTACTGAATATAGATGTACCTTATAGATTGAAACACATTAAATGTTAATGACCATAGTTCTGATGTACAGAAAACATAATATAAATATTTATTCAGAAAAATTATTTTTAGTTAAGTCTTGAAAGGAAGGCTTTGGGGTGAATCTATGATTTTAAGTGGAATAACAAAATGATAACTATTATGTTGCTAATAGTTTCCTAGCATTTTAATATATTCCTTTCTCCCTTATGTATTTTTTAATGCCATTATTGATTTCGTTTTTAAGATATTCTTTTAATAATCATTTCTAAGTACCTTGCCTTTCCAGTAGAAACAATTTTCGCACTTTTTTTCTTTTTTATTGATTTTGCTGATATTTAAAATTAAATGGAATTATTATGCTTCCTCCACCCAAATTGATATCATTTATTAATAATAGAAAAATGAAATTTCGTATTCGTATTATAATTACAGAAATACAATAATTGGGTGGAGATTCTACAAACATCATTTTATTTAACAAAGAGTAAGATAAAGAAAAATTGCCATTTTCTTGTTATCAGTAAGAAAGAACAGATGGTGATAAACAATAGCGCGGCTAGAAAAAAAGCCTTTTATGCCAACAGATGCGACATTTTAAAATATGATTTCGGGCGTAATGGAAAAAAAAAGCTGAATATAAATTACGACACAGAATTATTCTTTTCAATTTTCCTCTGTCATAGCATGTTTAATATTCAAATATGCAATTGGAAACGAAAACTGCCCTTGTGCTGGTAGAATCATTTCTTTTATGTCCTGTAGTCAGTCCAACAAGGAAAATGATATTTTGTCTCAATTCCAAATATTTATTTCTTCTCTATCTCTAGAAAATATGTTTCCCAGGTGTTTTACGGAAACTTTATGTTTTAATTTGCATATGATTTAGCAGATTTGGGTTTCATAAAAGTTGATTGATTCTTTTAACTGTTACGGTTTTCCAATTTTTTTTATTTTAAATTGCGTCTTCTAGACAGAAATCAATAATACGAAACTCTGGAAGAACTTCTGCAATACTGAAAAGACTTGGGAGAGAAAAGAAGAAAAGAAAACTTAGACATTAATTTTGGAAAAGAAATGAAACTTCTTTGGAAAGTCTTCTACACCTGAGTCTTATTTATAGGCAAAAAAATTTCCGTTTAGTGTTTCCAAACGTGAGTGGTTTGAGTCACAAGTTAACAGAAGCAAAAACAAATTGCTTAAAACTTGTCGATTCAATCAAGCCACAGATAATCCGCGGGAATCACTGACTTGGTTAGTGATCTCCTGTTAATTGATATGCATATCATTTGCGTAGGGGGCTATCCTTATATTTAGTTTAAATCTGCATATAGAATTTTCGTGAGAGCTTATTGTTTAAAATTTATATTAAAATTTCTCCCCGTTTGGGCGAATTATAAACTAGGTCATCGAAAATGGCGTCCACATCAGTAATTCGATATTCTAAAATCTCAACTAAGTATCTTTTATCATATCATATTATAATTATATGCATTCTTTCGCATGTACACGTTGTCAGATAATAACTATACATTGTAGGATAGTAAATAGGGCCCGAATATTTTTCCTTTTTAATTTATAATATTTGCCTTACCGTTCATCAAATCCCAGTGACAACAAAGGATGAAAACAAGAAAATTTCACGAAGACAATCATGACGTTACTCACAAGGCTAATAAACACGTGAGCAAAAGCAGTTCCTAATTGCAGCATTTCACAAATCGCTCGCATTTACAGGACGGGGCGCATAAAGATCGAGTGCGCGCGCAATATTTGCAGTTGTAGATTAGAAAATGTAATGTATACTTGTGAGGTTTAAATTATTCCAACGTTAAGTGGTCTCAAGATGCAAGCCTTTTGGAATTTGGCCTACTTATGCTGGTTAATTCATGCCATTTTGTGTACCATCTCTCTGCTTCACGAAATTTGCCTGCAATTTATTTCGTGTTGAATTATGTTTCGGGCAGTTTCTGCATAGAAGTTTTGTTGCTGTGACTCTGGGTAGACAATTCTCGTAGAAAGCTTTTGTCAATGCACGTTGGAATTGTACCGTATGTTAGACAGTTTTACATCACTTCCTTCGCTAATATTTATTCTACAACATTCGGATTTAGGTCATTGGGATTGTCCAAGATACTATTTCTTACTTACAACCACTACCCGTTACCCGATACCCCGTGCTTTTATCACACTGTTCAATCAACAGTCAAGGTCATACGATACATCATACGTGTCACTTATCATGTAACGAAGATGCAAATCTGATACGTAGTTTTTGTATATCTATGGTACTAAATATTGTGCGTATGCAAGCCATTTTATAAGTTTTGCTCTGGAGACTGCGGTAGATGGCAAAGTGCCACACTTCACATCTGTTACTTTGTTCCCATACATGATCACATTTTATATCTGAAGTTTCATGGTAATTGGCGACGACAAGTCCTATAGCTTGCTAGTAAGAATAGATTAAAATCACTTATAAAGCTTGAAAACAAGACTAGTATTTTATCACTTATGTTTAATTGAGATCGAAGTAGTAGTCAAGTGATTTCTGAAATTACAGTACTTGATTTGTTAGAAAACAAATTATATGGAATTTAACTACTTTAAGCGTTAATCTTTGGTTTCGTGAAGGCAGTTAAGCGACTCATCATTCCGCTGTAATCTCTGGCTACAATAACTCCGATATAATTAGATATTTTTAGGTACTTTTCTATAATCGGGACGGGATTCAGGAATGTATGTATGTATGTATGTGTGCATGCATGTATTTACATATGTGTGTGTTTATTTACGTTTGTATGCGTGTATATGCCTATACATCCACATATACACATATTCACACATATGTGCATACATGTATACGTTTCTGAATCCGATAGCAGAAAAGTGCTTATGTTTTTAGTTAGCATAACACTGTGCAATCCGCGTAAGCTCGCAAAAACAATAAAATGGAAGAATATCATAAAAAAGCTTAAATTAGAATTGAAGGTATTTATTTACGAGACGTACAGGCCAAAATTTACAAGACAAAGCACATCTACAAGTTTTGGCTCATGCCCTTCGCTTGCACAATTAGAAACCAATTACGAATGGCAAGGTTAAAGCCGATAAGTAATTCAGAAGCAAGAAAAAGTAGTAGTGAGATGGTCAGCGACAGGTTGCCAGATGTTCTGTCTTAAACTCAAGAATTCTGTAATTAAATAGTTTGAGGCTTAACAACCAAGACAAATAAAGTATTGTTCGTTGTTTTTATTGTTTACGGTTAATCATCATAAATCATAGAAACTAACTTCCAAAGTATTTTAAATAAGGGAAAAATTTACGAATCCTTGTTTTACAGAAAAATGGTTTTAAGATTGCATCTAATTCTTTCTTTTTTAAATATCTCACCTTGAAATAAAATATTTCCTTATTTAATACATTTGGTAACATTTTGCCTTAATTTCATCCTATTTTAAAATCATAATATCAACCTTCTCATGCATATCAACTAAGCGAAAGCTCATTAATTTGTTTCATAAAACTATTTTGTGCGAATTCGGTGATATTAGGAAACAATTTGCGTACTTTCATTCATTAGGAAGATTAAAAGAAAAGCTGCTTGTAATAAGAGTTATTTAGCTTAATATCTCTTATTAGATCATAAGATTTAATCAGATAATAATAGCATTAACAACTATGTTTAATTTAGGGCTAATGAACAAGCTGCTTTCTCATCTATGATAAATAACTATTTTATTAATTGAAAGCGACATACGGCAAAAGGTAATCAAATTACTTCAGTTAATCGAAAACGGAATCGCTAATAAGTTAGTTTAATAAAAGCGATGGAAAGCAATTTCTTGGAAATAAATTTACCATAGGAAAAAAATGAAGCAAACCAAATCTACTCAGAAATGCCTTGTTGAAGATTTTGCATTATTAAAGATTTCACAAACTTAACGAAGACCTTTTTTAACATTTAAGGATCTTTTTTTTTCTTTCAAATTTTATTTTGAAACATATTCTCAGAAAAATTACAATATTCTTAAAATTAAGATCGTATTATAACCCTAAGACCACAAATTTAAATTCTGAGATTTTTTTTGGAAATAACTTTTTATCTGATTTTAATTTTTTTTATTGTTTTCAGCTTCTGACCTTTCTAAGAGTAAATGAAAAATGCACATAAGTAATTAAAACGTGAAGTAAATGAAAAAAATCGAAGAAAAAAATACCATGCGTTGCCTTTCACCCCCTCGCTACAAAATGAGATAGCATATGAAAAGCAATTTTCAAATATTAATGATCATTTTCTACTATTTTCTTACAATATTTTTTCAGTAGATCTTCACATTTCCTTCATATCGTTATTTTACTTCGTTACTTTCGTTTCGTTATTTTACTTCATAACGATCGTTATTTTACTTCTGAAGTATATTTAATTTTTCCAGCTATGCCAAAAATTATCCAGTAGTACGAACAATTAACTATATGTACAGTCATATACGCTCTTTCCTATCTATACCAAACTCTTTCTTGCTGTGGAGTAGAGCAGTAGCAGCTTTATAATAAGAACCTAAACACCTAAGCAAGAACCTCTCAAGTTTCCTATTTAATTTAGTTATTTTCGGCTTTCTGCCCTAAAAATAACACCTGATTAATTAAGCTCTGTAAACTGGGACATTGCAAAAGTAATCCTTTTCACATGATTCTTACATTACGTTAATGACGCAAGTAGTTGTGCGACGGTTCGGCTAATAATAATATTAAACTTTACGAACTGAAACTTAAATAAATAATCAATCGGTAGGAAGTTGAATCAAACCTGAATGAGTCTTTTCCATATCTTCGAAGTAAAATATGCGCATTTCTTTTCCACGTTTCAGGAATGTAAGCTGGCTTTCGGCTGTTCTCTGTCCCTCCAGTAATTGAATATAATAAATATGTGAAACGTCTAATTAAAATTATCGAGTAGCATATGCACTTTCTCAACACTTGTATTGCTTCAGTATATGAATTATGCTTGATTAAAAATGATCGCCTTCGAATCCTTTGTTTATTTATTGGAAGCGCAGCTGCAATTTAGTTAGGCCGAGTAGAAGAAGCAAAGTGCGTTATGTTCAGGATGAAATCTTAATTCAGAATAGGTTAGCTTCTCTTTCAATACCATCTAACTGGATAATTGAGAAAGCTCTAAAATTATTATTGGTTAAAGGCTTATGTAAGCTGTTTTCGTCAGATTTTTATGTAAAAGTCATATGATACTGTAATGCTTGTTTCGCAATTAAAGCAAACTCCATTGGAACACAGCAAATTTTATTTAATAGATCAATTTCATAGCTGCAACATATAAGTCAAAGAAAAGGTAACATCAACAGTTAACAGCCAAAACGTATTTTATCTTTTTTTAAATTAAAAATCATTTTCTTACTTCGCGCGAGAACCGCACGCAGCTCTCGAGTTGGCGTTTCAAACATTGCCATTTATTAACATATATATTTCAAATTCAACTATTTCAAAAGTACAAGATTATTATTGCAACAACATCTAAAGCTGTTACAATCTCTCCCCCAACGGAGAAACTTTTCCGAAGAGAAAAGTTCTTGAACGCGACTTTCTCATTAATATTAAGAGAAGGCAAATAAGATTAGAGTTAGAAACCTCACTTTCTGGACAATGCAAATTCATTTCAGAACACTTTGAATTATCTTCTAAAGATTTAATCCCAGTTTCAACAGACACAGCACTAGAAAATGATACAGATGAATCAGCATTTTCTTGAGATTTTGTTGAAGTACATTTATCTGATTCACCAGAAGATTTTTTAATGTCAGAATCGTTTCTAACAATATCATGATCCGAACTAACCACACAGATTTTTGTTTCATCTTTTAGAACTGAAATGTTCTTGTTCTCAAGAACTTCCTCAGATGATGTTAGCTGCTTATCAGTTATTTTCCGGTCAGACTGCTCGCCGCCAATGTCAGAAGATTTTAAAGGCTCTTCTGCCTCTTCATCAGTTAGTTGAATTTTTCTAGATGTCTGTTCGCTACAGTCAGCAGGTTTTACCTCTTACTCTTTCTCTCTATCAGTCACTACATGCTTTTTTTCTTGTTGCTTATTATTACCACCAACAGAATTTCCAGTATTTTCAGATGATTCTGCCTTTACAGTACAACATTTAGAAATTTCTGATGCAGATGCCTCAACTTGAGCAGCATTTTTATCAAAAGATCCCATCACTTCCTTTTCTTTACCATCAGACATTACGTCAGCATTACTGCAAGATTTATTGTTTTGCACAACAGAATGAGTACTATCATCAGCATCTAACACTGTGAAATGGATTTTCTTCATTTTAATTGATTCTTCAGATGACTTCGTCACACATTCTGTTGAATCAACAGCTTTTACTGGTACTTTAGAAACATTTTCAATACACTGAGAATTGTTTTTAATGTCCTTTTTCACAGAATTCTGTTCTTTTTGCTTAAGGATATCTATTTTGTTTTTAGTATCTGTTTCACAATTCTGATTCGTTATCTCAGATTTTGTATAGATGCCTTCACAGTTTAGTTCAGGAGCACTGATTTCATGCTTATCCTTTTGAGTACATACAGGACTACAGTTTATGTTAGATTTTAATAATGTATTTGTTACTCACATTCAGCTTTTGATGTCAGTGGACACTTGTGCACCACTAAAATTATACTTACTCAAATTATCAAAACATGTACCACTAAATGAAAGCTTTTCGTTGGCATTTATATTTTTACAAGAATTAGAATCCAGTTTTGATTTTTTATCATGAGTTACAGATTGAATAACACTGTTCTGAAGACCAGCCATGGGGTTATTATCACACATGTTCTGTAAGGCTTGCAAATGGGAGAAGCCTGAAACTTGTGATGGTCTGTCATCATGCTTGTAAGCTATATCTCCATATTGGTTTAATAATTTACTGTTTTTAACTTCAAATTTCACTGACTTCCGAGCATGTTCATAACTTCCTTTAACAGAATCATCTTTCACCATAGATAAATGTTTCTTTTTAAATGGCCGTGGTACTTGAGGATTAATGTTCATACTAGAGTTTTCTACATTAGAACATTTGTCAGAGAGAGGATTTTCTACAACACTTTCTGGATGAATACTTCTCAGAGAATCACTTCTTTTGGAATGAGGAAGTAATGAATTTTTACTATCCAGAGGCCCAGTACTAGAATGATTATTAGTCACTGATGCACTTTGTTTGATTCCATCAGAAGTCCGACAAGAAATACTCAAGTCCATTGGTACTTCATCATTGCAACTACTTTGGTCAATATTTGAATGAAATCCATCGCTGCATTTTAAAAGATTAGTCTTTTCTGAAATATTGCACAAAACATCATCTTCATGGTTCATTTTCTGAAACATTGCACAAAACATCAACTTCATGATTCACAGCAACAGAACGGTCTGGATCTACATACTCTTTATTACTTGGTAATGAATCACTGGAAATTAAACTACATTCAGATTGAACAGCAGCTAGTTTCTTTTTTTCATTGCTCCATTTCTCATACAATTTTATTTTCCCAACTTTGAATTTGCTTTCTTTTTCTCTTTTCGTTTGAGCTCTAGTAGTCACAGCATTAACCTGTTGAGAGTGATTTTCAGGTTCTTTTTTTTCATTCAGTAGTGCAGCAGTTCGGTTGCCTAATAAATACCTTCCTTTGTCGAGTTCGTTCCCAATAATGGAGCCTTGGTTATT
>KK114541.1:322124-363477 GCA_000611955.2 Stegodyphus mimosarum | reverse complement strand
AGTTCCTGCTCATAATGTAACTCTGCTGAAGAATTTTCTTATTTCAGTAAACCATTTGGGCATATCTGAAGAAACCAAATTATTTCGGCACATACTTACTAATAACGCCTCTATTATTTAAATGTCGCCAGCTTATGTTGGAAACTATCGCCAAAAGATCGGGTGCTCAAGTGTGGTCACATAAATACTCTGCCTTCAGGGAAAGCATTCTGAGTGGGATTGCCGTTTTGACGCAGTTCATCAGCGGGAGGAATAATGAATTTAAAGTTTATGACTTGCATAGCACAAGTTCTTAGGATAGGAAAATGCCTCCGATTCTATATTAAAAGAAAATGTTTAAATATGTCAGCCACAAACTGTATTCTAAAAGTAAATACATTTGCTATAAAAGTTCTTAACGTTTTCTTAATGAAAGCTTGGTTGTGTTCTTGGCGCCGATTAAATAATGATGGTAGTAATTGTGAAGAAGTGCCATTATTTCTTCTGTATTTAGTAATACTCCAAATTAAGTTCTACTAAATAAATACAAGTAATGTACATATTTATTTTGAAACATCTCTTGAAACACCTGTGAAGTGCACCTGTTTTTTGAAACACCTGTGAAGGACTATTAATTACGTTTCGCCATTTTGCGTGAATTCACTGTAAATGCCCGTATCATTTTTCATACTGTTGCCACCAAATATTAGCGCCCTTTGTTACATTATATTAAGGAAATTAAATAATGAAGAATCTGTATAAATGTATGTATGCTTCTCGCATTGTGACAAAACAACGGTATCTAGAGCCATCAAACTTTGAATAACGTAATCTTCCTCCGAATATGGGCATCTGGAAGCCCAAATTTGGAATTTGTTTATTATCGATGTCATAGTTTGTAACACTTTAAAGAATTTTTGATTAAGAAACTCAATGCTTTCAAAGCGAGCAATGGAAACATTGTAAGGAAAAAAAAAATTTATCTTCAGCGCGCAAGAATGTGTATCGGAAATCCTAAAGATATGCTTTAAAAAAACGCCCCTTTCGGCGCAATGTAAAATCTGAAAGCTTTCAGATTCTTTTTATTTTATTTTATTTGATCTTATAATTATTTTTCATAATTTTCCCCTCCATTTACAATGCCATTGTACATGTATTTATTTATTTTTTTAGTGCAATAACTTAGTTGCGTAAGCCTCGTGATACACTTTGTGAAACAGGAGAAGTTGAAATTCGACTTTTAAAAAAAAGTAATATACTGTAAAGAAATTTGCCCAAACATAAAGGATTGTAAGAACTCGAATCTGGGTATTTCACGAAATTTTACATTTAACATATATGATAGTACCTGTTAGATTATTATTTGGAAAGTGACTTTCACGGCTTCAATAATTAACAAAGAATAAATAATTATAGTACGCTACTCATTTTAATACAATGACAAAATTAAGAACTTTCTTTAACCCGATCACCCGAACTTTGCGTAACGAGGATTTGCGTAACGAGGATTTTCTGTAGCCCCAGCCATACAGAAAAAGTTTTCTACAGATATATCGGAATATATTTTCGAGATTTGCGACAATTGGGAAAATTGGCTGATAGACCGCGTGATCTGGAAGTATCGGAAAATCTAAGTTAGATTATGCCAAATATGTGAGACTGCTTTGATTTTGTTTGATTATGACAACACACGCTAAGCTGTCTGCTTAAGGAGAGGGATGACTTCGTCGAGGCGCTTCTCAGAGAAACTGGCTCATATGCACGTTACACATGGGAAAAACCACGAAAACTTCCATGCAGTCAGACCTTTGGTCTGGAATCGAACCCATGTTTAACTAACAATATTCAACGTCTTAGCACCGCTACCAGTGGGCTAAAAATTGCATTGAATTTGCAGTTATTAATCGATTTTTGTCATTTTCAATCCCAATTGTTAAAAATCCGTTTACAAAACGTATCATTTTTTATACCTATAATTATAAATCTAGAATTGTGTAATATTTTTCTGCAGTAAAAATTGTTGAAACAGATATTGACAGGCAGAGGAAATCGTTCGTATGAAAAATGACCGAAACTTTTGTATATTTGCAATAGAAGTTTACATATATTTTCTTTTGGTAGTCCGTAAGTCCTCAGTTTATTATGAACCATCTAAATACGAATTTCGATTGGCGAAGACAACAGTTGACGATTCTTATACGAACGCTGCTTTTGTTTCGACGAGTTTACATCGGTGGTTATTTGGTCCTGTTTTGGTAGACAAAATTGACGACTGCATTTCATTTATATTTTAATAAAACACCAAGAAGATATATCACAGTAATACAGCAACTTCGTAACGGCGAATCAACATTTACATAATATAAACACAGTATATTCTTTTGACGCAACAGCGCTCTCTATACCATAAAAAGGTGTAACACAATTAAAATAGTTATTGCATTATTGATAGTATAATGCAAATTTTGCTCAGATGAGAGTTAAGAATGTGACATTGTTCATAGCAGAGTACTAGAGTATTCACGTACAATTTCAAGGAGCATTCTGCCATTGTATGAGATTGATTCTCAATAGGGTTCTGATTTAATTCTTTAATTAATTCATTTCAATGCAAACTAAATGAGCGTAAATTAAGAGTCCATCAACTTTTCCATGCAGCTGCCATTACAAATACAATGCACTATAAATTTTAATAAGCGCATTTCAAGCACTTAATGCGATACCCCACTATTGCATTTCTCCCACGTAATCTACGTTTTTCTGCATAATGATTTCAAAGGTTTATTATTACACATTAATACCCCGTTTTTTAATGTTACCTAATGCTCAAGGTACCAGTTCAGTTACATCCTCAAAAAATGATAATATCTAAAAGTGATAATATCGTTTCTATAAAATATTTATTCTGATCTACTAAAAGATCATTATAAAGATCATTGGTGCATTTTTCGTACGTAAAGTCTTCAGCCTGATGAAGAACCATTGATATTTTTATATCTTCTGCATGGCCATTTCGAACACTTTTCAATGATATACTACCCTACAAAAAATAATTATTGCAGTTAATCTTCAGTGGGAGATAGAATATTGACACCTTTGGGTGAAATATTTAGCTGGCGAAATTAATAACTGAGTTTTCACAAAGAGGCGCAGGTGCGTCCGCCGGGCAAAAGTTGCCCAAACGAGGATGCGAAAGAAGTCTGCTTTTAGCCAATAGAATTATTGAAGAGAAAAAATCATGTGATGCTCATAGAAGGCTGCAAGGTTAAAGTGTTTCATCTTCTCTTTCGTAGTTTTGTCAGAAGAATATCACACTCGATTCGTTTTATAGTGAAATTTTGTTCATTAAGCAATTTAAGAACTCGGATAGTAAGATTAAACAGTTATTATACGCACAAATCAGTTTTATGCAAATTAAGATTTATAAAATTGTTTTGGTTGTTAAGATTTATAAAATTGTTTTGGTTGTTAAGATTTATAAAATTGTAAAACATTTAAATTTATAAAATTTATAAAGCAGTATATAAAGAGAATTAAATGACTTAAAACACCATCCACCATATAATAAAATCAACTTCACATTTTTTAATTTTCCTCCCCTCCCTTGGCTTGCTTGTTTATGTGTGGTATGGGAGTATGTGTGCTAACGAGTTTATGTGTGGTAAAGGAATCTGTGTAATAAGTAGAGTGTTCTATAATTTGTTTATTCTGCATATATTATTACACAAATAAATTAAAAGGAAAAAGTTCATCCAATAAAATTTCGAAGGATATGCTGTTTTTAAATATTTTAGCACAATGAGAGGTTAGCCCAAATGCTAGGGGAAAAAACCGTTTAGGAGTAATATAAAGTCTGAAAGCTTTCAAATTTTTTCCTTTGTTTTTCTTTTTATTATTTCTTCTTTTTATTTATTTTTAAATTTAGAATAAGATTCAAATTTTGGGTAATTTATGTAAAATTATGTGAAGAATAAAATTTGCAATGAGGTAAAAATAAAGAAATAATTTTTACAAGAGACGCATATATATCATCACATAATTAGTTAATGGTTCCTATTTACAGTGCGCATTTTAAAACTAAATTGAAAGCAGTAATAATAATAATAAATAAAATGAGAAATGAAAACAATAATAATGAATAGACAAAATAAGAATAAAATTATTCATGATTAGATATAAGAAACACATTTCAAAATGAGAAAATCTAGCTTTAATTTGCAATTGATGCGGGTAAAGCTCGAACTCGTAACCTTTTCCTTTGCAGACCATCTCGCTGACCACTCAGCTATACGTGACAACAGCTTCGGCGAAAAATAAAGTAGAAATAACGGCAAAGGTAATTTAATTAATATTCAATAAACGTGTACCGTATGACTTAAGTTGTAACTTTCTCGAAAATTTCGTAACTATAATTTATTGAAAGTTCTTTCACAGTCAACTGCTTTATTTTAAAACTTGTTATATTGTTGAAGTTAGTATTTGGTGCATTTAATATTGGAATACTTATAAAGCTTCTTGTTACACATAAAAAAAGAACATTTATAATAATTAAGGAGAATTTTGTAAGACAGAAAATGGGATTCCGTAGAAACCGTAATTTATTTAGGTTTCTGTTAATTACGATGTTACATACAAGTAAAGCATATGGATATACTGGTCAGATGATTGCTTTATAAATATACAGTTTTTCCTCCTTAACCCCTTCCGGTATTATGACGAGTCTAGCTCGTCATCGGTGTTTCATACCATACGCACAATGACGAGCTACACTCGTCATG
Source organism: Stegodyphus mimosarum (assembly GCA_000611955.2). NCBI lineage: Eukaryota > Metazoa > Arthropoda > Arachnida > Araneae > Eresidae > Stegodyphus > Stegodyphus mimosarum. Next base: position 358,720 of record KK114541.1, on the reverse strand, counting down.
CGACTAAAGTTACTGTTGAATGTGATAATTAATTTAGTTTAAAATTTCTAGTGTACTGAATTTGGCAACACTTTTGTTACTTGTGGAAATATCACATATCACTATCACATATTGTTTACCGTTAGAATTTCTTGGTACAAGACGCGGCGAAATTGTTGTTAGTCTGTAAGATTTCATTCTTGTAAACAGTGGGTGTGAACATCGGTCAATATATATTTGTGCGAAAAGAAAAAATGTGTTGTATAATAAATACCATAATGGATAAGAGTAGTACAGAGTACGAAGGTCAAGGTCATTGGAGCGATTATGAAGAATCAGAAGAAATAAGTGTACATTTACCTGATACTGATAATGAAAATGATGATAGTGAAATATTACCAAGGAAGCGATAACGTGCTAGGCGACTAATAAGTGATGATAGTGAACCTTCTGGAATCGCACAATGACGAGTGTAGCTCGTCATTGTGCGTATGGCTTGAAACACAGATGACGAGCTAGACTCGTCATAATACCGGAAGGGGTTAACAATGTGTAAAAATGATATTAATTAAGAATATGTAAGAATTATAAAATGAAACAAGTTTTTTTAATAAAAATTAAATGGTTAATTCATGCACAATTTTTCATTATTAAATCGTACCGGAAGGGGTTAATCAGAATTTGAAATTTATACCAATGTATATGGTTTGAGAGAATTGAGGATGCTGTAAACAATGCTGATGATTTTATTCCTGTGGACAATTACGATCTCTTTGAAAAAAACTCAACGCTATGTGGTTCCGACCAAAGCTGCATACAGCTTTCATTCCGACGCGATATTGAAAAATGTAAAAGTCAGTTACTGGCTGTTCGTTCACGTCGCGGTCGAAAAAGCTGAGAACTCAGCGAACTCAGTTTCACGTCCTCTGCATAATGCGAATTTACGCCGGCGAAAACAAATTACGGCAACTACGTTGCGAGCGTACTCGTGTGGACGGGCCTTAACTATCAATCTATTGGCGCTTTCTCTGTACATAAAACACTATTCTAGGACAAGCATTTTTTGACATATTTCCGACATTTCGTAGCCTTGCTATTTTATGAGATGCATTTTAGGTGGTATTAATTGTTCAAAATATATTGATAAAATATTACGTCTTTAAGAAATGAGACCTGTGTTCTGAAGATATTGCTCATTATAAAATAAATGTACAAAATATTTCTTTTTTTGAGAAGCGAGATCTGTGTTCTTTTTGCATGAAAACACATAGAAATGTTTTATAAAACTAATACGAATCTAAAATTAAATTTTATCTAAATTTTAAGAGAAAATGTCCCCGCTGTTGGTTGTGAATAACCTCTGGTATAAATCCAGCACCAGAAATGTTTCAATTTTCGCATAAAACAGCTAAATCGTTTATGAATTCACTATAATTCTTATCTGACTTAAAATGTTATGTATTATTTTAAAATCCTGAAAAGGGAGAGTAAAATGTCTGAAATGCATAACTGTATCTGAAATGAAACACTGTATTTCTATGAAACGAATTTTGTTTTCTTTTCACCGTTAGGGAGAGCACAAACGTTTTCTGCAACAGCACAAGTGTCACCACGATTCCTACCAAAAGGCCCTATCCATGTGCAAAAAGCATAAGAAAAGGAGCAGAACTAGTATCTGCAGCATAGGTAAAGATGTCAAAGTAAGTTTTATCGTTTATTTCACAATGCCGCGAAGCGTCGATATAATAACGACTAAGGAATGACTTTAATATCCTTTGAATCGATTGACTGTAGTCTGTTATTGCAAAGAATATCATCTTTTCTCGCAGTGCTGTGGTAGATAACGGTATCACTTTACGTGCGATTCGTTTCAGATGAATTATGAGCTTTGGCTGTAGAAGTGGTGTTTTATTTTCTTCCACATCCTTTGTTTCATTCATCTTTAAAATTCCGCAGTTTTCTTATTATGATTTATTATTCTATTCCATGCAACTTCAATTTAATTTTTTTATCGTAAATAACGTTACATCGGTTTCATAAAGGACTTTTTATAGGACAAAAAGTAATTTTTATCGTGTAACACAAATGTAAATTGCTTGCAAAAGTATTTGTTTATTCGTTTCGACCTGCAGTTTAACTCTCACAACTATTCTATCCATAGGCCTAATAGTTTATTTATTTATTTATTTATCATAATTCGAAGGAAATCTGTTATTTCATATATATATATAACCTTGTCCTGACAGAACTGACGAAAGAAATTCGATATGAAATAATCAATAAACATCTTTGACCATTGTTGCAATACGCAAAATATAAACATTGTAATTTATACTCCCCCGCGGCCTTGCACAGATTCTCAGAGTATTATCATTTGGCAAAGCGTAAGACCTTTAATTTATCTTTCCAGTTTATTGTTATTAAGAAGCAAAGCAATCTGAAAGTAATGTGTTCTCACTGCGGAAAGCAAACGACATTTATATTTCATGCACATTCACAGAAGGCCATTTCTCAATGTGTTACCATTCGGCCAGTCGTAAGGTCATTGATTTATTTTTCTTATTTATTGTCTCTTATTCATTAACAAATTTAGCTATTTAAAAGCAATATATTGTCATTGCGGGAAGCAAAAGACCCATTATTTATCTTCCATACGCTCTAACACATAAACATTTCTCAGTGTGTTCTCATTCGGCAAATTATGATATAACTATTTTTCATTTAAAAGTCAGTTATTTCTCTACTAATTATAAAGTTGAGTTCTTCTAAAGTAATGAAGGCGTTTCTGAATAATATTAATTTCTATTTTATGTTTTGTAATTTGTATCTAATAGATACAACCTGAAATACATTTACTTCTTGATGTATCTAGTTACTAATTTGTGTTAAAAGTAGCAGCTTTGTTATTATTAGTAACAATTTGATATGGGCATCACAGGACTTGTGCGGCCTATTAAATTATGCTCTTTTTTCCTGCACTTCATTTAAACTTATTTCCTCGAATTATTCGAACTTCATAAACCAATCCGTTTAAGGCAAGTTGAAAATGACATCAAAAATGCAAATTTTGAAATATCTCGTTCGATTTTTGTCATACAGGAATTACACTTTACAATTTTATTTATTCATAATGTGTATAAAACTTTCCAAAATATAAGTAAAGAAAAGGGCATACCACATTAAAAAGTATATTTCGTTATTTGTTCAAAATTAATTTGTTATAAATCTGGCTTTCCTAAAGTATGAGTATTTTGGTTATTTAAAACACTTCTGTAATTGGAACTATGTAACTACAGCTAACGATTGAGGATTGAGAAAATAAAGGCAGGTAAGGGGTGTACAGGTAAGGCGGGTATAGGGTATCTCGTTGGACTATATTTCTTAAAAGGCGCGCCTCGGAGGAATAGAAGGGAGAACAGGTGGTGATGCGCTTCGAGGAGGGGAGAAAGCAGACAGGTGTCACCAGAACACACCAACTCTGGACTTGATGTTGTGAGGTACGCGGTAAAACGCTGCTCTAAGTTTCGATTTAGAAATGCTGTAATACTATTCCTGCGCGTTTAAGAAACTTGTGTAAAATGAATTCTAACTTGAATTTCATCTTACTTTATAAGATTTTATCCTACTTTCAAATATATATTTAGTAGTAAATCACCTAAATTGATGACACAGTGTCGCAGCACGCACATGGACTAAAATTGTGAATCTTATTCCATCGACGAAGCACGAGGCTTGGGTGAACTTTATCTTTTATCGGAATCTACAACTAGTCAGAGTCTCTTCCGAAATATTCGATTTATTTGATAAAATGGAAAATAACGGCAGAGATCAAGCCATTGGAAATATAGCACATGTAGCGGTGAAAGCTCCTCCCTCCTCGCGATCAAATCCGGAAATCTGGTTCCGGCAGATGGAAAGCCAGTTGGTGTTGGCCGACGTAACAGTGGAGTGCACAAAATTTTACCACGTAGTTTCCGTTTTACAACCTGAGGAGTTAGCGGTTGTCGAAGACATTATTCCTAAGCCTCCAGCCGAGGCTCCATATACGGCGATCAAAAACCGTCTGTATAGGCAATATGCAGATACGCAAGAACAGCGGCTCAGAGACCTCAATTCCGGAATGCAGCTTGGCGACAAAAAACCGTCACGCCTCTTGCTGGAGATGCGAAGTAAGGCTGGATCACGAATGTGTGAGGATCTCCTTAAATTGCTTTTCCTCCAACGACTGCCAACACATGCACAACAGATTTTAGCCATTTCCAGTGACAAGTTAGACAAGCTAGCCGAGATGGCTGATGGTATCATGGCAGCCGCCGGAAACAGTGCATCAGTATTTGAAGTGAAAACGGAAGACTCTGCCCTAAAAGAATTATTAATGGATATTTCATCTCGCCTTTCTAGGATAGAAACACGTTCCAGATCGCGTTCAACCGAACGAGAGCAGCAGAATAAAAGAGGCCTTCATCAAGCCCCCAACGATGAAGTAAAAGAAAGCATTGCTGGTACCATCAGCGTTCCAAAAAAAAAAGGTAGCAAGTGCACAAAACCCTGTACCTTCCAGGCGGAAAACTAGTGCCGCCGTCACTCGACACTTCGGGTGACGGCAAAACCGAGATTTACCATTTATACCTTTCAGATAAATCCACAGCGTCAAAGTATCTGATTGATACGGGAGGCAGATGTCTCGGTAGTTCCGCCCACAATTACGGAGCGCAATCAGCCACCCGTCAAGAGTCAACTTTGTGCTGCAAATAGGACTACGATACCTACTTTTGGCCCAAAACTCCTTAAATTTGACTTATCTTTACGTATGGAATTTCATTGGCCGTTTGTCATCGCTGCAGTCTCTCAACCTATTATTGGGGCTGACTTCCTTCGTCACTTTGGATTACTGGTTGGCATTCGTCAAGGATGTTTGGTTGATCCACTTAGCCAACTACATTCCAAAGGCACTGTGACTAAAGATACAAAGATAAACTCACATCAAAAAGAAAAAAGATATAACTCACATCAATGCAGTGAAAGAAGATACTAAATTTCACCAGCTGCTTGCCGCTTTTCCTGCTCTTACAGAAGCTAGTTCGACGCCGCGAAAATTAAGCACGACATTACTCATTGTATTGGCCCACCTGTGTTTTCACGGCCTCGCAGACTTTCAGCCGATAAGATTAAAACAGGCAAACAACAATTCCAGTACCTAGTTGAAACCGGAATCTGCAGACTCTACAAAAGCTGTTGGGCATCCTCTCTGCACATGGTGACCAAAAGCAACGGAGATTGGCGACCATGTGGGAATTATAGGAAATTAAATAGTGTCACCATTCCAGATAGGTATCCTGTTCCTCACATACAGGACTGTCTTCAAGTGTTAGATGCAAGCGGATATTTTAAACTTTGGATTCTGAAAAAGTTTATCATCAAATTCCCGTGAGAGAAGAAGATGTGCCAAAAACAGCCGTTTCTACACCAGTCGGTCTCTCCGAATACTTATTCATAACATTCGGGTTATCGAATGCTGCGGTTACATTCCTGAGGTTTATTCATCACGTTCTCAGCGGACTGGACCTTTGTGTACCATACTTTGATGATGTATTAGTAGCATCTGAAAATGACACCCAGCACATGCAACATCTTAAGCTGGTGTTTCAGCGATTCTCGGATTATGATGTAGTACTAAATGCAGCTAAATGTGTCTTGTGTAAACCAAGTGTGAAATTTCTAGGACATCTGGTAACTGCCGAGGGTATCACTCCTTTGCCAGAGAAAGTTTCAGCAATTGTGAATTTCCCGAAACCAGAAACTGTGAAAGAACTTAAGCGTTTTCTGGCTATGTGCAACTTTTACCGCCGCTTTATTCCGCAAGCTGCAAAAACTCAAGCAATACTTAATACATATCTAAAGGGTACGACGAAATACTACAAAAGACCAATCGAATGGACGAAAGTAACCACAAATGCGTTTGCGAAATGTGAGAAAGATCTGTCAGACGCGACCATCTTATACCATCCTTCATCAGAGGCCCCACTCGCAATTTTAGTTCTTGTTTCTGACACAGCTATGGGTGCAGCTCTTCACCAACAAGTTGAAAAAGATGGCAACCTCTTGCTTTTTACTCAAAAAAAAACTATCTCCAACAAAACAGAGATGCAGTGCATACGATAGAGAGCTCCTCGTGTCGTATATGCCCATATGGCATTTTCGACATATATTTAACTTATTTTATTCACAGACCACAAGCATTTGCCTTTCAGCAAAAACAAGATAAATGCTCTCCACGACAACTAAGACAACTGGACTTTATCAGCCAATTGAAGACTAATATTCGCTACTTAAAAGGTTCAGACTATGTGGTAGCGGATGCACTGTCTCGGATTCATATAACTACTATTAGCACACCATCTGCTATCGACTACTACCAGCTTGCTAAGGAGCAAGAAAATGATGCAGAATTGCAAAATATTTTATCAGGAAATTCGACTACCTCCTTAGTGCTGAAGCGAACTCTCTACTGGTCAGCCTCCAGTTATTCTGCATTGTGATACTCCACAGGTCGCATTCGTCCTTTCGTTCCGCAATCATTTCGTCGAGCAGTGTTTAACAGTGTTCGCTCTCTCTCACGCCCAGAAGTTAAAGCCTCAGTAAAGCTGACCGACGAAAGATATGTTTGGCCTTCAATGAAAGCGATGTCGCATCTTGGGCTCGTGAGTTCTTACAGTGTCAGAAATCTAAAGTGGCACGTCATACCAAAAGTAAAACCTAGTGCTAGATTCGAACACGTGCACATTGACCTCGTAGGACCTCTTCCTTCATCCGAAGGCTTTCAATACTGTCTAAAATGGGTTGATCGTTTTTTTAAGTGGCCAAAGGCATTTCCATTAGCAGATATATCTGCACATACTGCTGCAGCAGCCTTCTACGCAGGTTGGATCTCCAGATTTGGATACCCACTCCAGCTAACTACCAACCAGGGATGGCAGTTTGAATCATCACTCTTCGATGCATTAACCAAGTTCCTGGGTACAGCCCGACACCGCACATCACCATATCATTCGTCTGCAAATGGCCAGGTTGAAAGATTTCATCGGCAGCTGAAATTCGCAATCATGTCACACAGCAATAATCAGTGGACTGCCGTATTGCCTACAATTTTATTAGGTTTTCGAGCCACTTGGAAGGATGATCTGCAAGCAACAACAGCAGAAATGGTGGACGGAATTCCAATTCGTCTCCCAGGAGAATTCCTGTCCCTACTCCTGAAACCCCAGACATAGGGACTATTCTGGGAAAGCTTCGCGAATCTATGCAATGCCTTCTACCCCCTACAAATCAACCTCATGGCGAGCAAGCGGTATTCGTCAGCAAAGACTTAGTTACCTGCAGTCATGTTTTTCTTCGAACGGATGTAGTGAAAAAAAAGCCTTCAGCAGCCCTATGAAGGCCCTTATGAAGTGATTGGTCGAGGCGACAAAGTTGTCACTATTTCCATTACGGCGCAAAGTTAAAACAGTAAGCATCGATAGGCTTAAGCCAGCATATGTCACAAGAAAAGATGCTGAAGACTCAGCACACGCAAACAATCGCCGAACTTCCCTCCCAGGAACAGAGGATTCAAGAGCAAAATCGGAGATATGTATGTCTGGTACTGCCGATTGGTTTATCGCAACACATATACGAAATATACGCAGCTCCATATACGAAAGTTCAACATTCTACGGCTGATCGTTTTTGATATACGCTAGATACGTGCACACGTAACTACGTACGTACGTAAAGATGTCGCAAAATAAATCCCTTTCGCCAATTTACATCCATTTTACAATCCGTTATATAGTATAAGGTTCCTTTATACTATGCGTATGTACGAACGTCACGCAAAAAAATCGTCCGAATGGATTTGGGAAAAGTAAAAAAGGCCCGAAATGTTTCACTATTGCAATATTTCCCTTACTTCATACAAGAAAGTATAAATGTAATCCCTTATTGTACAATTGGTATAGATGGGTTTAATATTTATAATGCTTTACAATTTTTAATTTCTTTGGTACTTTAAGAAACTTTTTTAAATTCTTAAAAACAAACTCAAGTAACCAAGATATTTCTCAGAAAGGTGCAATTTATATTTATACAGTATAAAATAATAAGCAAGTTAAAGTAAACTAAATAAACGACATATGGTTTGTAATCGCAACTCATGAAAACCTAAGAGCCACTTTCTGCAGCGCCACTCTAACGGACGATTTAAAAAAAATTAAGAATTCAACCCTTAGTTCGAGTTTCGGTGGATTTTTACATTGACATAACTTTCTCCCTGAATAAATTTCTTTATGTTACGGTTATTAATTTTGTCATGTGCGTCATTTATGTAGTGTTTGTGCTTTAATTAAATTTATTTTTTTAAATGTACAAGGTTTATTTTGAAATTAAAATTTTGTCCCTTACTTACAATTTTCAGCTAGCCGGTAAAACAACGCTACATTCTTTCAGATATTAAACTGTAATCTGAAATCTCCAAACTGCAGTTTACTTAAGCATAGTTATTCAAGTTCAATTTTTATTTTTCCAGAAGTATAATTTAATAAGCCTAAAAAGAGTATCGAAAAATAACATTTTAAAAAAAACATTAAAATAAAAAGGAGTTTGAAATTAAGTTTGGAAAGCATATTACTTTATTAATATTTCTATTATACGTATTGTTTCCGAAATGTAACAGCATTTTAGTTGCAATTTTTGAGTTTTACTAAGATAATTTTAATCTCCTGATTAGTTATAATTTAACAAAATCTGGGTAGACAATAAAAGTTTCTTTCGGCTAACTGACAAATTGCTTATGCTGCTAAAATTTTTCTTCAACAAATATATTCCTAAGTTTTTGATTGTTGCAGAATGTTGATTTCTTTCTAAAAAACAATATTCTATTCTTCTCCACACTATTCAATTATATTTGAAAGAAAAATAATGTCATGATAAAATAATAAAATGCTTTAATATTCTATCCCATTAAGAAACAAAAGACTAGAATTTCCTTTGCAACTAGAGAGGAAAGTGTGAGGCTCAAAGGCTACGTTAATTGCTGAGATTTCCCTCAGTCTTTGTTAAAAAGATGCTGAACGTCTTGAGGAAATTTTGTTTAAGTCGAGATTTCCTCTTAATTACTTTCTTGCTTTTATTGATGTCTACAGTCTATCCTTTCTAATCTCTTTATACAGATTTAATAAAATGAATATTTTACTATACATTATTCCGTATTTATCAATATTCGTTTGCATTTTTTATTGCAAATGGCATTGTTGTATTAAATTTACTTTAGAAAAAATAGCATATGAAAATCAGTGGCTACGTAATATATGACGTCTTGAATATCTTTTATTAATTGCAAACATTCAAACATTTAGAAGACATATGCTGATTATGTAACAATATATATATCCGTTGCTAATATCATCACCTTTACTATATAGCCAACAAATAAACATGTCTAATTTCTGTTACTAACAGCAGAGAAGATGGGAAATTTGAATAGCATTGTAGTTACCTAATTGTTCATCAATTCGTTTGCTGTGTCTTAATGGAAGTTAAAAAAAAGCAGAATTCTGATATTCTGAACCAAACTACTGTGTAAAATGAGGTGTAAACTACTGTGTAATTTTGTTAAAGTCTGCAATGCTTAGACCAAGGCGCGTACTCCTGCATATTTGCAATGATAGATTATTAAACGAAATTTACACTGGTGTTCGAAATTAGGATAATTACGGTATGTTCTGTAGAAACTAAGTGTGAAGTTTCTGGGTAAGCAATCTATCCGGTTAATAATACCACTTTTCATAAAATCATCCACGAGTTTAGATAACTGAACAATCATTGTCCCTCATAAAAGTAAACCGAAATGTTATTGTATCCCTGAAAAAATGAACACAGGACTCTGAGATCTCTTCCTGTACTTCATAACTCTTACAGAAATTCTGTGAAAGATATGAATGCCCACGCATCCGTCCAACATCAATGGCTCGCCAGATGATGAAACCTTCATTATCATACTGATCCTTTTCTCGGATGCTGAAAAAGAGAGGTAGCTGGTTTCTACAAGCGAGGTACGCCGAGATTCAGGTGTTAGACTGAATCTGGATTCAGGTGTAGAAACTGTCTCCTCTACTAATTAGTCTTTCGTCGATGTTCTCTACACCATGCTAAAAGGGCTTTCTTCTTGTCAGGAGTGAAGGAGAAGCAAACATAATGGACTTCTTCAAAAGAAGAAATCTTACAATTATATTCTAGTATTTCTTCAACTGCGGTTGTCCTTGAATTCATTCTTACGGACCCGACTTTGGTCCATATAGGGCTAATTAGGTGTATGCTTTTCCGGAAAGGGAGGATTTTAACTGAAGGGATTAAATAGCTCTATCTCTAGGACTATTCGCTAAACTTTGAAATTTTCTAGAACACGTTTAGGACAGCAGTTGCTACTTGCCTTCTTCACGCCAGAGCTCTTAAAAAGCTGAAACAAACTACCCTGCAGGAGTGGTGGCCACTGCCATAGGAATAGTAAACTGCCTTATTTTCAGTATGAAATGACGTCGTGAGAACTATGTTACCATTAAAGAGGATCATATTCCCCATCAGTCTCCTTATCTGTTTGATGTTGCAACCTCTGTCTTAGACTTTCCTGTGCCTTCGAACGTTTTGCACGATCATGGGTGTGTGCCATGACTATTCTATGGTATATTTTTTGTATTATATTATCCTATGGCCATTTCATACTTCATTAAAATGTGGCCATCAGTTCTGTAGATAGCCGAACAAATGGGAGAATTCTCTTACTTTTGAACATTAGTGTATCTGCGAGGTTCGAGAATTTCTGCCATCAACGAATCCTATGTTACGTGCCTTCTGGAACTCGATGAACACATATGCTGAGGAATTTGAGCCACTTTATGACACGTTGTACCACCTGTCTGAAGGGAGGCGATAATTGGTTACACATTACTTTTGTGCTCTCTCGTATGTTCGTGCAATCGCTGCTAGAGATTTTAATTAGTCGGGCAGAATAAAATTAGCATATAAAGCTTTTGTCATTGTACTGGAGTCGTGTCGTTTTTTAACCACTGCAGCCTGATTATTTACCTCCATCACCAATATATGTATCAACGCATGATCTTTGCAAGATATCTGGCTAATCTTACAATACGCTTATTACTTCCAAACATAATTTGTTAGTTTTCGAAAAGCCCTACTTTATATAAGTAACCGTCAGAAGTTTTCGACTTATGTGCTGCCACCTTGCTACGCAACGAGATTTTAACTCACTATTACATTTCGTTTGTTAATCCATGACTACAAATACTGCGATCTTAACGCTTACCTTAATGGGATTTGCAAGTCGTGAAATTCCCCACTTTGCATATGTTGGTTGGTTCAAATGTTTGAACATTCTTGAGCGTTTCGTGATGATTATCCTATGATGTGATTCGTGATGATTATCCTATGATTATTTCGTGATGATGATTATCCTTTTTCGTCTTTGCTTCATTTATGCCCTTAATTGATATTTTATACATAATTACCAAAGAAATTAGAGGTCTGTTTCTTTATGCTTATCATCTATGCATGTTAACAAACTTTCAGAGTCATTAAAGGTTCTTAAAAAAGAAGCATTGCACGGCAAATCATTGAAAGTGATTACTCATTTAAACTCTGTTTCTAGAGAACAGGTAACATTTTTCAGACACAAATATAAGGCTGACTCAGTCTTTTATTTCGTCAGTTGATACAGAAAAGTGATATTCATAATATGAACATCTTACAAGCACCACAGTTTTGAGTGTGAAAATTTAAGAAAAACATTTTGCTACGATATCTAACAAAGACATTGAGCAATTTTGCATAAAATTTGAGTTTATTTTTACATTGTAAATTTCCAACGTGGGACAAACAGCACTATTCTTACGAGACATATTTGATTACGACTTTTATCTGTTATTAAATTCCTTTTTATATAATATTAGCAAGAACTCGATTCTCTAACAAATCGAATAAGCGAACGCGTGAAATTCCTTACGATATGAATAAAACGAGAGAATTAATCAAACTTAAGAGTGTGCAGAATAAATCCAACTTTAAAGTTGTACATACATTTTGAGACTTCGCGATAAAATTAAATAATGAGTAATTTTAAATCATGAGGAGGTAGATCCATTGTTTTACTGTTTTATTTTACAACATAATTCATATTTGCTGTATAATGAGCAGTAAAGTTAACAAAATAAATCATTTCGTGAAAAATAATTTGATTAATTATTTCTATTTATAAGTATGATTTCAAATGTCTATTTTAATAATTTCTAGTGTCCTTTTACCAGACGGTTTTGTTATTTCTAGTATGTAAACATCGTTAGTTAAGACAAAATAATTCATACTTTTACATAAAACCTGAAACTATATTAGAGAGCGAATTTGTTGATTAAATTCACTTCCCACGTCTGCTAATGACCTAAAAAGTTAAGATATTTGAGATCAAATTTATGTAGCAGCGACAATATAAAAATTGCTTTTTTTAAAAATGAGTAGTGCGCCTAAAAACTTTGTTTTAAGAAAAAGTTAAAAAATGTTTTAATTACGTTCAAATTATGTTAATTTCAAAACATTTTAATTAAATTCTGCATCTTTATGCATTCAGAAACATGGTTACTGAAAGTATTCTACTGATGTCAATATATTTTGAATGAACCGAAATAGAGCTTGTAGCCATCGTTTTTAAAAATCCATACTTCTTCGCAAGTATACACCTTATTTTATATATACAAATATATAATAAAATAATTCTCTTTTAATGTAGCTTTAAATTTACAGAACATGAAGATTCAAATCAGAATAGTTTTTTATGTGTGAGTTTCATGTGGGTTTGTGTGAGTTAATCAGAAATTCAAAGGTAACAAATGTTATCATATTTAAAGAAAGAAACCCCGTACAGTATTCCTGAACTTGCACATAAATTTTATATGAAACCACATGTTTTTTCCTCTAATTTTCAGTTTCCCTAATTTAAAAATGTCATGAAGAAATGAAAACTATGATGCACGAGTTAACATGTACTAGTAGTAACCCAAACAGTCCTTTTTACGAGACATTGAGGCACTTTTGAAATGCTGGGGTGTACGTGTATTGCCCGTCAAGAGAACTGCGTCAAAACATGACGTACGTATAGTGTTTTCTCATTTGCCTCATAATGAATAATTAAGATTTTCCTTTGAATCACGCTCGTAAGGTAAAACTGGTAAAATATCTGCATCCTAGATTATCCATCAGGTATTCAGATGGAAAAGCGTTATTGCATATCTGAGGCACCTTATCGAGAACTACTTATTTTTCTGAAGCGCTTTATCCAGTATTATAGTCTCTTACTTAATTATACAACACAAAAGCTATTTTGTGTATATTTTAATTATTGTACGATTAAATGTATTTGTGTATGATTTATCATTCGATGCTTAAAATTATGTTGCGAAAGTTGGTGCTATTATTCATATCAATTCATATCAATCCCACTTTCATATCAATAGTTAAAAAGTCTGTGAATTTCAAGTCGCATTGAAAGGATCTGTAAAAAGAAATGACCAAAAAATAAAAGAAAAAGGAAATTTCCTTCGGTACCAAACTTTGAGGCATAACAACAAATAAAACAGTCCTCTAAGAAAACATGGTCCAATAGAAATAGCCAGGTTTTATTAAGCAAACCACAGACTGCACAACTTCAAATTCTGCTATCCTATAAAGACTTCTGAGATCCCGTACTAGTAAGTAATGCAAGGAAAAGCAGTGAAATTTATAGAAAGGTCCAGCGACTAATTTTGCCTCACAGTAGGATAGGGTTAATTTTGTGTTCTTACTTCATTATGCATCACAGTTTTCTAGACTTTATACTGCTTTCAGATTCATTTTGAAATGAACGCTGGAGCTCCTGTTTTCTTGACTCTCTTGACTCTGCGAGAAAATAATTAAATTCAGCAACGTCCAACACAGAAGGTTGAGTATTACGTCACAGGGAAATTTTCTGAATCTTATCCCAAGTTTTTACTTTTTCTTTTCACTTCTTATCAATCCCCTCAGCGAAAATTATATCCGAAGATTAGGGCAATCCTTGTCCCCATAAACAGTCGAATAAAGGAATTTTAGCCACCAAAAATCTCGGTCATCAATGCACTGAATATATTTGGCTTCTAGATCTGAAGAAAGTGGACATGTTCGAGTTGATATTTGGGATATTTAGTCGTATTAAAACTTTCAGATTGATCATTTTCAAATTTTAAATAACGGTAACATTTGAAGGGGACCATGCATGTACATAAGCACAAATTTATGCTTACATGCATTTGTACAAACTGTGCATTGTTTAACAAATTAATTTCTTTATGAGGTAACTTGCACATGAAAATCTTTCAATAAGTTATTTAATACATGGTGATACAAGCATATTTCGCAAGTTACAATAACGCGGAAGATATTTTTTAAAGTATCATTAATTAAAACCCCTTGCAAACTGGATACCGAAATTTCTATATATAATAAAATAAGTGCGTCAGTAACTATGGTGAGAGTTTCTTGATATAATCAAAGGTTTGGCAGCTACTTGTTTTATAATTTAAAGGACCTCATGCTTTTGTATATGCGTATAATAGGCATTTAAACCATGACTAGGAAATACAGTGTCAAAAAAAGAGGACAAACGGTGAAAAAGTGCCAACTATTCAGTTATTTGAGTTTTTATTTTAAAAGGGTCTATTACACTCTTCTTACGTTTCTAACTCACTTCAGCACCTTCCGAGTCTCGACTTAGTGCACACTTCCATAAGAGTGAAACTCTACAACTGCATGCATGAGTAGCAGATATCTTTTTGGTTCTTCGGGAGATAAATGTCACAAGGGAGATAATAATTTATGATATTTGATAGCATGCCTTTTTAATTGATGTCATTTTCTCGGTTAAAAGTTGCGACAGCGCCAGAAAAGAAACTGCATTCTTTAGAATCATATACAGTTTGTCTAATTGCAACATCTAAATTAGCAAACCTTGCCACAGTTTCTAGTCCATATTTATGAACTGTATGAAAAACTATAGAAAATGACAGAAGCTTCATTCTGTTTCGCAATATAAAAATGATGTTTTTTTTATAAATGTGACGAGCAACATTCGCGTGACTTTTCGTCACGTTGTAGAGACATTAGGTTATTACGAAGCAGGAGAGGTGAAAAATTAACATTGCCTTCGCCGGGGATCGAACCGCGGACCTCTGAATTACCGGCTCAGTGTGCTGACCATTACACCACGAAGGCACGCTGAGAAGCTGGGAGATATACCTTATATCCTTTCTTTACTTAGGGTTTTAGGGGACCTAGTCGCCAAATCCTGGGTGTGGAGAGTCATCATCCACAACCCTTTTAGTTCGGGCACCAGTGTAGAGACATTAGGTTAATTACCAGCAGGAGAGATGAAAAATATGCATTGCCTTCGCCGGGGATCGAACCGCGGACCTCTGAATTACCGGCTCAGTGTGCTGACCATTACACCACGAAGGCACGCTGAGAATCTGGGAGATATACCTTATAACGTGTCATCACGTTTTTAAAAGGGCAATGATCGTAGTCTACTGCTGCAATTAAGGCCTATTATTCAAGGTTAGAAATGAAATTGGTTTTCTGAAAACATGCAATGAATTAAAATTCTGTAAAACCCACCTTTTAACTTGAAACTCGTAGAGCATAAATTACCTTGTTCTCATTTGAGTGACTCAATCTAGCAGGTAGAAAAATTGATCATGACGCACAATGCTAGAAGTTGATATCCGACTTCAGGAGTTCCCAGAGAAGGCATCTGTGAAAAAACTTTCAATTTAATCTTCATATTATGGGGTTAGGAAAGAAAAGTTTTCATTTAACCTTTTGCGTTCAGGTTTCATGCTAAAATCAAAATGCGATGGAACTTCATTGCGAAAAAGTAGGGATTTCACAGTAACGCTGGTCATATCATATCTCGGATTCAGCAAACGAATCAATTAACAATCACAAAACTTTTTAAAGCAGCATGCCTTTGGACTTTCCGATAGAGTGTTAAATGTTGCTAATTATTTTTTCCAGTCTTTTCTCAGTTCATTGCATCAATAGTTAGTTTTTCTTAATAAGATGACAGCTTGATTATTTGTCCTCTTAGTTTTACATATTAAACTTCACTTTCTTCGCACTCACGCCGCATAAAACATAACAATAAAATCACAAAATCTTTAAAAAATGCGCATACACACAGACAGATAGACATCATTCTAAAAACTGTAAAAGCATATTGTGGGGACCTTAATTTCCTCTTATTCACTGAAAATTTACTATCGAATTTTGGACCAAAAACATTACCTCTCTTTACCTATCTACACATAAAATGGCAGGAGGTTAAAAAATGCCAAAAGTTTCAGGAGTTTTACTGCCATCTTCAGAACGTCTGAGGTGGGAAAATATGAAATGGGACCTCACATCTTAGAATATAACTTGAATAGCTTGTTGCAAGCTAAATCAAATCAATTGTAGTGTTCTAAATGCTTCACTATTTATTTCTTTTTGTTTGATAAAGTTGTTAACATGATTTATTTATTCTATGATTAAAATAAAATATGCCTGTTTAAGGAATTGATTACTATAATCTTATCAGTTATCCTTTACATATTTTTAATTCTAATTAATAATTCATTTATTTCGATAGCTATTTAAGTGTCAAGAAAATAAAGCAATAGAAATTCCTAACACTTTGCTTAAGTTACATCTTACAAATAGACTCACAAAAGTGCAAATGAATTCAGCAGTAAAAATAAATGTGAATGTTTCTAATTGAGGTAATAATTACATCGCAATACATATCAATTATACCGTTACGAATTTCGTACATAGATAGATAATTTTTGTTAATTTATTGTGTTTTTCAGCATAATTTATATGAACATCTAGAGAGACGATCCTTTGCCGGAAAATAAGAATACAAGGGCAAGTTTATTTAACGTTGAGTAATTCGCTATCTCGCTAATATGGCGAGATATCGCCAAGCTGGCAACAGTTTCGGCTACAAATTGTTTTCTCCAAATTCGGCGAAAAATCGCTAAAAGTCTTAAAACCTGGTGACCATCTAGCTACATTTTTGTCCGGTCCCTGTATAACTGTTATGGATATTGTAATTGAACATGCCTTCCAGTAATTTCGAGTAGCAGAAGGTGCTAGAAATATCTCGGCGTCTGGGTGAAAATTATGTAAGATCAGAGAGAGCATCTGCCCTCAGATGTTGTTAGTTTAGAGCGACTTCCAAGTATTGAGATATTCGAGACAGCTTCGTTTTTTAGATGAGCGTTGCGTTTCATTGTATTTATCGTTTTTAGTAGTTTGAGGAGTAACTACTGACTGTACTTTCTGATATTCTGAACACCTGTACCAGTATTTCTGTGGAAAGCTCCAAAACTCTGAAATGTTTCTTTTGGTAAAATAAATTTTATCAGCCCATCATCAGATCTGTGTGCATTCAATCTGTTATGAACTCATACGCGTGCAGCATTATTTTTAAATATAACTGAGTTATTTTGAAATAAAAATATGAAACTATCAATAAAATTCTTAAATGAATTCAGCAGGTAAATGGTTAAGAGTATAATTAATTCCATAATAAAGAAATAAAATTATTAAAAAATATATATAGTATGGAATCTGAATTAATATTTTTAGTGCACAATTTCAAAATTTCATAACAGTAATTATGAAATTATATCTTACAAATTTCAGATTTGGAGCCTAATAGCTGGGAATTCTATGAGGGAACATACGTTGCTAATACTGTATGGAAGATATATTGCTTTAAAATTGCATAATTCTACCAGCAGTTTATGAAACTATATTTAGCTACATAATATGTTGCGAAAATATACATTACTATCTGATACGCATTTCCGAAATTTTTATTTAAACTATCTGGGCATTTTTAAACTATTTAAGTCACAGTATTAATTAAGACCACCACGTAACGGCAGCAGTTTTCACCAAAAATGTGGCTTTCAAATATATTATAAGCAATTAAGGAAAAACAGAACATGTACGAGTTACCTTGTATTATTTATAATTGTTTAATCATCCACTTGCACTGCTATTTAAACCGTAAAAGCGTTTACCATTCTTCCGCCTTCGTTCATAAGCAAAACAGACGCTAACACACTTTCAGTAGGTAATGATGTTTTGCTCATTTTAAAATAAATGTTATATTTTGTTGACAAAATTGGCACTCGTTAAATAACTTGGTCCACAAAGGAATGGCTTAAAATGATATTTTTTGCGCATGCTAAGCAGCATAAAACTCAGTCTAAAATCTGCGTTATAACAGTTAAACAGTAAAATCATTAATCATAATTTTAACATGTACTCGAATTCATAATATACTGTAAAAAATTTATAATAATTTAATAGTTTACGAAATAATCTATCAAGTATGCACAATTGATGCATGCTATTATTAAATTAAAATTTACATATAAAGCTTTAAAATATTTTAAAGCATATGCAGTGCATAGATTGCGCTCTACCATGGATAACGGTAACGAAGGTAATTTGGGGAATTTCATAGCTTCAGAGGTAAGAATAAGTATTTAGTTTTAAATTTTTTATGTAAAACTACCTTTTTCCAAGTTTTTGTGTATGTCAAAATTTTCTACACTTTTTATTTAATTTATAAAAGAAATTCAAAAGTAATCTAAATTTAAATAAACGCATAAGCATTTCTCGAATTTTGGAAAGTACGACGAGAAAATTATCGTTTAACAATGGTAAAAAGTGTTTATGAGGAAAAAAAGGCAAAAACGTTTGAGAAACTAGAGCATTTTTTGTTCACTGCTTTTCGTCTTTATAATCAATATATACATATTTTTTAATCTTAAAATATAAGTGGTGGAAAAAATGCTTCCAAATCATAAAGTTTCAAGATGAAGCTCATGTTTTTGATTTGTTTAGAACACCAAAATTCAGACATGAAGTTTAAGAAGATTTTAACAAGATATCTATTGCTTAGGGGCTTCTCGAATGTTTGATTTTTGATAAATGACTATTTCTGCATAAGAATATTGCAATGTGCACCCAGAATCATTGTCACTGATGTAAAGTTGTTCCTGAAATTTAAAGCAAATATTTTCGTCCAAATTCAGTTCTAAATGGAAAATCTTCGTAAAAATATATCTCATTTACTTTTACGCCACTTTCTGAAATAAGAACTGCCTGCTTATGCAAAAAGGAAAGAGGAGGAACGAGCACTGATTTTGGCATTATTCTCGCAATTACCACTGAAAGTCATAACACAGCGCTGAAAGAATCGTTTTACTCCTTATGAAGCTCCCTTTTTTCGATTTTATTTCCCGATTGTTTCGGGGAAAACACTCTTACCCGGATTATTTCGAATTCCCTCCATTTCCGCAGATGAGTAGGACGTTAAAGACAATAGCTATCATTCTGGTATCAGTTTTTATGGCTAGATTTAAATACCTTAAAGAAACAGTTTCGTTGCGAATCTTTTATTTTTTAGGCAGTGTTTTTGTATGCGTACCATCTTTATTTATCATTATTATGATTTTTATCTTACAGCAGTTGCATGCAATGGAGGACGAGAAGAAGAAATTAGATGGCTTTTGTGAGCAAAGTCTAAAGCAGGTAAATTAGCTTTTCCTTCATACATTAATGTGAAAGAAAAGAATTTGATTATACATATAGGTTTTTATTGAATAAAATAAAAATATTTTTACTGTCAGCCCACTTGAGCAATTTTATGTTCTTAGATATGGTTGAAGAGGTATTAAAGGAGAAATTTAGGTTTTATATTGTGTGCTGAAATTACAACAATAAAACTGATTTATATTCATAGAAGCAACGGAAAAGTAATGAACAATGTATTTTAGTTTGTTGTCCAGGGGAAGTAAGAATGTGAAACACTGTGTTACATTTTACAGATATCGTTGCATTATAAGAAATATGCAGAAAGGCTTTTGGGTTTGATTTTTGGGAACAAATAGCCTATCAGATGTGAAGTAAATTATTGCTAAGTCTAAAATAACTTCGACAGGTGCATAAGGTTTTAAGTCATTTTTTATTTAAACAGAAATCTGCAATATAAACGCATTTTATTGTGCTAGCAGTATCAGTCGCAACTCATAGTGATGCAACTGAACACAACAGTCAAATTCAAATTAAAATGTGGAATAGAGGTCAAGGACTACGCAATGTAAATATATTCCAGGCTGGTTCAGTAATTATATCGGAGCGTCGGAATCAAATTGTCTGTAATAATTGTCTGCAATGTAAAGAACAATAATTACAACTATACGAGCTGGCTGGAACTAACACGTAGCGTCCACGCAAAGCCAGAGACCGCGTTTTCTTAAAATCCGAAAACCTTGGTTTAAATTCTAATTATTTCATTTATGTTCTGTTGAGGAATACGAAAAGGAGAAGTTCGAGTACAAATCCAAATCATAATAACTGCGTAGTTTTAAATATTAAACTTACAGTATACCAAAAAATAATTGGAAATTAATTCAAGCAGTTTTATTTTCCTTTAGATTCATATATTTTAGTTCTTGTCAAAGTGTTTTTCTCCAGCATCGTAACACCTTTGTGTAACGTTTTGCCTCTGATAAAAGCATTTAAAGGACTCTGAGACTGCTGGCATGGTTTCATGGCTTTTAATATGAAACTAAGTAGTTTTCTGCACTCTATATACATCATGGCATTCCCTTTTTTATCAGTTTAATTGCTTTTGGAATGCTTTCTTTATATATAAAAATAGAAAAAAGGCCAGACTTTCAAATCTGAGAAACCACTAGTGCACTTGTGATTTACTCAAAGCATCATCTTTAAAGGTTTACCAAAATATAACAATGGTCACAGTTGCAGTTTTACCCAATAAAAATTTCTCGCATACGTTTTGTTCTTTATGGTCTCACATCACAAAAACAGCAGGATGCTGCGAGCAGAATTACCCTCAAATCAGAAACCAGGAAGAACCATTGTACTCGGATTAATGTCACTAGACAAAAAGGCTGTTGAAATACCAAGGCAGAAAAGGCTTACTGACCCGATCCATAGTTACGAAATACTTGGTTACAATTTTGTGATTCTGCTTAATTTTGAGTACACGTACATATATCGGCTCGACCGTTTCCTATCATTTCATGATCAGGTGCCTAAGACATCATCAAAGCAAACGTGAGAAAATAGAATCTACTTTAAATTTATGTAAAACACAACCTTAGAATTTTGTTACTTTTAAAAAACAATTTATGCATTTCAAGATATAAGTTGATGCGAATCTCTCTATATTAATATAAGCCTATATTATATAGCCGTAAATATACAGAGGAATGTATGGTGACATCGAAAACAAATAATATTATTAATAAGGTAACATTAAAAGCAAAAGAAAAAAATATCTAAAAACGCTATAGGACAAAAGTTTTAATGGTATTATAATATTCCTAACGCATTTTAAACCTTTTCTCTTGTAATTACTTCCTCATTGTCAGTTTTTTTAGGAAGCAATTACTAATTTTCTGTGAGAATAATATTAACAGTTTTTACGATTATATATAATTGCAAAGTAATTAATGGCGATTAAAATTATATTAAGAATAATCATTTGAAACACACTTACTGCCGAAACACCTAGTGATTTGGCCCAGATCTGTCGGTCTGTAGCACTGAATGATTGATAAATACATCATATCAGCCAATTAAAGCATCGTAAATTGCAGTTTGTCTTGTTGTAACATATAATTGTTACCCAAACAGGTACCATCATATATTAATTTATGTTTGAGGTCAGTATAAGGAGTTCTTAAAAAATAAATTATGCAGGATGTCGAAATATGTGCTACTATATCTTACACATCGCGTAAAATGAAGCAAACACTGGAACTACACTCACGTTTGTGAAAATTGCAACACCATGAAGGACTTACGCGAGTGAGCTGAAATTTTCAGGAAATGCAAAGTAGCACATGATATGCAAATGATTAGAATTGCAAATCCGTAGCGCATGAGTATGCTGAGCAGCGCCCTCTGAACGGCTGATGGATCCGAATAAATAGACGGCTGTAGCGAGGCGTGTATGGTTATCGGTGGTTATCTGCTAGTGGTAAACGTTAACTCAATCTGTACTTATGCCTCGTCGACGAAAGAGAGCGAGATTTGAACAACTTACAGAGTTTGAACGAGGGAGAATCATCGGCCTTCGTGAAGCTGGATTGTCGTATCGTGCAGTAGCCTCTCGTGTGCAGCGTAACAGCAGCACAGTGATGCGCGTTTGGAAGCAGTGGACGGACGAGTGTCGGACAACTCGGAAATCCGGGAGTGGACCCCGAAATGTGACGTCAGCTCGCGATGATAGACACCTGGTCCGCATGGCGCGGACGGACCGTACAGCTTCCTCTAGACAATTGGCAGCACTGTGGTCAATAGCTACAGGTGTTTCATTGTGTGCTTCATCAATTCGTAGACGTCTGCTGCAGTGTGGACTGCGCGCACGGACTCCTTTATACAGGATCCCCCTAACGCACGACCATCGCCGCCTGCGGCTACAATGGGCCAATCAGCATAGAGACTGGCGTGCTGATTGGCAGCATGTCGTGTTTTCTGACGAATCCCGCTTTAATTTGTGGTACCATGATGGCCGCATTCGTGTCAGACGCTATGCCGGTGAACGCCACCTTCCGGAGTGCATTATCGAACGCCACAGTGGACGAACACCCGGAGTTATGGTCTGGGGCGCCATAGCATATCATAGACGATCTCAATTGCTACGAATTGTGGGCAATCTGAACAGCAACCGGTATATCCGTGAAGTTCTACAGCCCGAAGCTGTTCCCTTCCTTCAAAGCTTGCCAGGCGCTGTATTTCAACAGGACAATGCCCGCCCTCATACTGCTCGGATTGTTAAATCCTTCTTTGCAGCGCAGCAGGTACAGCTTCTTCCTTGGCCTGCGTATTCCCCGGATATGTCGCCAATTGAACATGTGTGGGATGTCATTGGTCGGCGTCTTGCTCGTGATCCTCGTCCTGTTGCGTCTGCAGACGAACTTTGGGTACGCGTACAAACGATATGGAATGCTCTTCCTCAGTCAGACATTCAAACTTTGTTTGACTCCATGCCACGTCGTGTAGCAGCACTTATTGCGGCGCGTGGTGGCCACACAAAATACTGATTCTGATCTCTTGTTCTTGTTTGTTTGCTTTGAACATTTAATCATTTATTTGTACCACTACCACTCAACTGTGTATTAAATTGCATTCAATTATGACGATTCCTTCTTGGTGTTGCAATTTTCACAAACGTGAGTGTACATTCCAGGTATAAAAAAGGCAACATTTATTTAATCATTGCCATAGCATTTTAAATTTTTTCTCTAGTTTATTAAGCTAATATTTAATGCAAACGCTTAAGAAAAGTATTAGACGAAACTTAAAGTTTAGATATAAGGTGGTACTGTTTTAAGGTATGAAAGGACAAAGATGCGCATTTGCTGAAATATACCAACATAGCTAATTTATTTTATTGAGAAAAATTGTACGTAAAACTATTAATGGCATGAATACACTTGAGTACAACTCCGCCATTTGCCTTCAGATATAATAAAAGCGTTATTTTTATCCAATAGTTGGACATCAATCCTCAACTGTAAGAGGTAGCATATATAATTTCATTAGAAGTGTCACAGATCAGCCTTCATGTGTCAACAGTCAAGCAACGTAAAGTAATAGAAAGTTTGAACGGACTGCTTAGTCGGAACTACAGCAGGATGCTATACGAAACGACTCTTTAAGTACGAGACGCTTTTTAATTCTTAATGAGGAGGAGCAAACAATGGGAATACGCATGGTGGATAAAGGATAGTGCGCCACATAGCAGTAGGAAGCAATGCATCGATAAAATTCCACGAAAGAAATCTTCAGCGGCGTTCCGTGAAAAAATGTTGGTGCTTAACTCAGTTTAGTTTCATTAAGAAGAAACATGCCATGATTATTTGCAAAAAAGAGATACCATCGTGGAAGATCATGTTTATGTAAGGCATCGGAAATACCTCGAAAATGGCCATGTAGCCAGCCAGTTTACAAAGATTCGAAACCACTTGTTCGAAGTACTGATTTTTTGTGGTATTATGCATTTGCCTTGGATTGGCTTTGATTGGTGCTTAAAGTAGCTAGTCACACAACAGAATTAAGTAGCATTATAAAAACTGTAATGTTTGCGAACCTTCGCCCCCGTTCGGTTCATGGAAAAGAAGTTCTGTAGTTTCCAACGAAGTCATTGAGCTCATGGATAAAAGTTAGGATTTCCTTACATAGTTTTAATCCAGATATTTTTAGCATGGGACTTCGAGAAATTATCTCACGTTGGGGAAAATGTCACAGATTATAAAACCGATATATCATTCCTTATGTCACACTGACTTGGTGTTTTAGGTCATCGAAATCGATGCGACATGCCCTATGCTAAAAATTACATTGAATGAGAATTTTGAAGTGACAAACACGAAAGTTTGATTAATAAAAGACAAATTTCATATTTATTTTATGTTAGTCTACCAGTTTTGTCTTATGACTTACTTTAAATTTTTACTTCTCTGCAGATATTAATGGTATCAGGGAACAAAAGCAATTGTCTAATGAGTATATTTCTTTTTTTCGAACTTAAACTTTCTAGACTTTCTTTTCTATCTCGAATTGCTAAGCGATATGATTGCATGGCAGATGTAATTGAAAATACCTAAACGCCAATATATTTCGTATCCTGTAGGGAAGGATAGGATATAAGCCCAGCCGCTAAGTGCATCTTCTGTTATTGATCCCATGATCGAAACTGAATAGAACTCTTAAGGTTCAACGTTGCCATATTTGTCTATTTCCCTTCTTTAACCCTGAAGGGAAAACGCAATTTGCTCCGCACCACCACCGTGGAATGGAGCACAGAAAGAAAAATAGTCGGGTTGATCTATTCTTCTCCATCTTCCCTGCTACTATTCTTTTTGTTTTTCTTGGGCAATCCATTTACATTATACCGACCGCTACGTGATAAATAACAGATTGTTTACGTTCGATTCTGTTTATTTTTTTACCCTTCTTTGCAGGCGATCACTCAAGAGCGCCGAAGATATGGTTTCGTATTGGAACGCCAGTGCTCCCTCGCGAAACACTACTTGGCATACCATACGAAGGTAATATTGGTTCTCTTTCTGTTTTCTTTTCTGTTGTTATGCTTGCGAACACTTGCTGCTCATGGAAATTTGTTATGTCAAAATCAGCTGCTTCCCTCATTTTGAATTATTTCTTTTTTTAATGTCTGTAACAGTATTACAAAATTGTTCATTACTGTTGAAGTAATAAAGAAGCAACCTTACAAAGGAATTTTCCGATTACAGAAACAACTCAACCTTCCACCGTAGGAACTATGAGAAATTTACAGACTATTAAATGAAAATCGTGGATAATCCAAGGGTAATTAAGAAAACACAGGAAAGAGGAATAATTCCTATGACACTTAACATAAAATATTGCTAACAATTTGTTTTTACATACAAGCGGTTTAAGTTGGAAGAAAAATCATCTGGTTACGTAAATTAAAACATAGCTGAAACAAAAAGAATTAAAACAATATCAAAAACTTAATAATTTCATTCTTTTTAATGATTATTTATTCATAAGTACAGTTATAAATAAACGGTCATTAAGAAAGAAGAAAACATGCTGTAAATAACATTAAAGAACGATATTTTCAAGAGAACCTGAGTAATTAACCTGAGTGTTACATTACGATTGTATTCACATTCACATAAAAAGTATTCGATGGGAACTTTTTGTTTCTTACACTGCAATATTTACATTTTCTAGAATTCGTACAATTAAACTGCATATTGTTGTTGGTAAAACAACATTATTGTAACATCATCTACCATTATTGTTCTTAACTCACGATTTTTTTCTTATTTATACTTCAGTAGATACTTTTCCTTTATGACTTGATTTTGGTGGCTTGTATAACCATTTTGAAATAAACAAATTCAACATTGTTTGGACAGAACTTGTTAATCAATTCGCTTAATCCAGCTACCAGTGATTGGCAATTAAGTGGCCTTCACTATCTCCAGTCATTCATTGAGAAAACACTTCTCATTTGCCATTATGTTCAAAGTTCTCTTACGTTAAGGACAAAATATAGTGCATGCAAAATTGTACGTATATTTAATCAAACTTCTGTGCAGCTAATTCAAAATCATAGATGAAAATTTACTTCAAACCGTCTGCGCAACCTATGTTTTCAGCTATGCAATGTATATACTGTGGTCACACTGTAATATTTAGGAATAACATATTAAAAATCTTCATTTGAAACTTTCGTTCTGTAAAATATTCCTCTCGAACCATGGAATAAGACAGCATAAAACATTTAAAAAACCTCGAAGTAGCTTTATTAAACACAAATATAAACTTTGAAACTGAAGTACCTCCATATCGTGAAAGTATCAAATAGCAATATAAATTCATGCATAGCTAAATTAAAACTTGAATCAAAGGTTGTGAAATGAATAACATATCAAAAAATCATTTCAGGTTCAATATATTTAGTAGAAGTAAATGGCAAACATAAAATACCTAGTATTGATCAGAACAGATAACGAATTTTCTTTTTTGTTCATTAATTATTTTACCTATTTCTAATAAAAACTATATTTAAAAGCATTTTTTTATTTTATTACTTTTTAATATCATTACACGTTATAAATTATCTCATTCAATTAAAAACTATTTTTCAGCCATTTCAACCGTGAATAAAAACTGTTTTACTTCTAAAATCTTTGTTAGTATTTGCAACATTCAGATAACATATATTACTTTTTGTGTATAATCTCGAATAAAAAAATTTATGTATTTTATCTTAGATTACCTTCAATGGTGTGTTCTATTCTGTTCATTTTCGCTAATGTATTACTGTTAAGCGTTCTTTTGTTCATTCAGTTTTTTTGTATCCAGCTCTATAATTTTAAGTCCTTTCAATGACTTAACTCTACGAAGAGCATCAGTGCTTCATCCTTTGCACAAATAGTTAACACAATTCCTGAACAAATATTAAGTGTTTTGGAGATGTCAGCCTGAACAATCACTGCGCAGTTGTACGTATTCGAAATCTCATAAATTTCGAGCTAAAAATTATATATGAAAACATTTGTTAAGAAATATTATTTCGCCATGTTGCATTTTTATCTGTGAAGAGTGTATGTTCAAAATTTGAGCTCGGTTGAATATCACGAAATAGTTTAAACCTCGATGGCAAGGGTTTGCCCATATCTAGAAACACCATGAACGAGTTAAATAAAAGCGTATAAAAAGGCAGTACATTAATTCACTTTTGAAATTTCAATCGACCGAACTTCTCATGTTTTCTAAAGTTACCAAGCAAGCAACTACTTAAAAAATTAAGTAATGAGTCTTTCAAAAATAAGTAAATACGTTTTTGTGTATTTCACATACGAAATATAACACGGAATTCTCATGTGTTGAAACACATGTTTATTCGGTTTATTGTAATTTGCTTTGAAAGCACAAATTTTGAATAATAGTAATAAACATACTATCATGATTGTATATTTTGTTCACGTTATGTTTGAAAAGGCATTGTCTTGCATCTTCACCAGCACAATTTGCAATTATTGGAAATGCTCGAAAGTTTATTTAACACATTTCAAATGAAGTCAGTTTCAACAGAATTAGATTTTAATGCTTTCTTAAAACAAATATATAATTTATTATCTTCTCAAAATTACCCTCCTTCAAGGCTCACAAATATCTTTAAATATATATTATATTCTATCGAGTTTTGTTGAAATTTCGAATGTAAAGATGGTCTTACAACAGAAACGTGTAGTCATGAACATCAAATATTTCTACAATCTGACCTTACCATTCACAGATATTGCAGCGATTAGGTGATGAATAGTTTAGAGGAAATCTCCCTCTTGTCTTGCATATGGGCCTATTCCGACTGCCTATAGGAACGGGAATTCTATTGTAGCGTCTGGACGCTAGCGGCCGTTTAAATTCTCACTCAATCTTCGCCCTGAACACTGGTTGCAAGTGGACAGCAGGACAAAGTGGCCTTTGTGCGATCCGGTCATTTGAAGATTAATTCCGGACCTTTATGCCTTGCCTCCTTCCTCCTGCAATCCTTCAAAAGCGAGTTTGTTGTCTGGCGACAGCTCCGGAGTACGACATACGGAGAATAGCACATCTAAGCGCGAACGTGATTGGTAGAAGCTTGTGATTCCAACAATCTGATTTGTCCAGCTGCTTGGTTTAGTTTAGGAGCCATTTAATTGAAGATCTAGGACTATTTAGTCTAGATTCGGAGTAGCATTGGTGATAATTATTGAAGTAAACTAATTAAACTCCATTTTTAAACTTGTTTATTTATAATATTAGAATATAATTTTACCAGTTATGCTATTAAATGTTGGATTTTGGATTTTTTGGGCTCTAAGGAATTCATTTCCGATATGAAATATGATTTAGTATACATACATTTAATTTTATTATACACAATTAAACTAATTTTATTTTCCAAACACATTTATGTTTATGTCCCGTTTAGAATTATTGTAGACTTTCTCTCATTCTCTCACTTTATCTTTTTCAAAATTTTGTTGCTTTTTATAAGCAGAAATGCATTGACCCAACAGGAACAGTTAAACAAGAAACTACTTACACAGCATATTTTGTTTCTAGCACTTTTTAACATTTTCTAGCATTTAGAAAAATAGTCTAATAAAAATTTTAAATTATTGTGCAGCAGGTAGAATTAAAATTTAAAACAATATATAAACATTCTGAAAGGATTCAAATTTTAACGGTCGTCCAAAAGGGCTCTTTTAAAATTTAATGTGGTTTACCAGTAGATGTTATCAAGAGAGATCTCCCAGTTTACCCAGATTACCGAAACATTTTATAAGCGACTAGGAGAATATACATTTAGACTAACATGGGAGCTTTGTGTAGCTTCTGTACAGTTGAAAAGTAAAAACGTATGCAACCTAATTCTATAAAATATTTATTAATCAATTAATTTATTTATTTTATTATATTATGTTATGTTTATTATAATGAATTAGACACGTCATGAATTAAATGCACTTTTACTTTAATCAGTCAGATTAAAAAGTAAAAAAAAAATAAATATATTAAGAATTGTTATGTGTTGCTTTCAAATAGCTTATCTGTTAATCAGTGATAGACAGATTAAGTCAGGTAGATAAATATTTTATATTTTTTCGAATAGCAACAGACTCGAACAAAAAGTGAAATAACGCAAAATTGTTATTTCATTTTCCGAATTAGTTCGAATTTCAACACTGATAGCCCGCTTGGGCTAACAATTGCAAAACTTTATTAGGTTTTGGGTTAAGTTGTGATAAAAGTGACAACTTAGCCAAACAATTCGATTAAACTATAAAGCTAATGATAAAATTCTTGATTCAATCGTTATTTGAAAAAAAAAACTGCATCAAAAATTTCAAATAATATTGCATTATATTAAAAATCTTGAAATAGTGAAAAGTGAAAAAATGACAATTGACTCTAAATTATAGGATCAAAATTCCTTTTGAAATATGATGGAAATTACTAAACTAGTAGTTTTTAATTGAAATTAGCCATTACGTTTCGATTTTGTAATAGATATACGATATTTTTAGTTAAATTAACTTTTACTAGTGCTATCAGAGTAATAAATAAGTTGAAAATTTTCACAAATTGACATTTGAAATTTTTTTGAAAAAGTTTTTTTTAATGTTTTTTAAAAAAATTCTTTCAATTTAAAACAACGTTTGTTATATAGCTTGTTCGGTTTTAAATACGTTTTGTCCTCTATTCAGAAATTCCTGTCTAAAATTTTCTATTTGTGCATTAAGAGGAACGCGAGAAATTTAATTTATAATTTTAAGAAATCAGTATTTTTGATGCAGTTCATACAGGTTCATATTTCATAACTAAGATAATCTGTATAAGGGATGCATTAAGAACAAACGGTGTAAAAAAATGATATAAAATTATTGACGTTATTTTCTGTTAGTTTCCCTGTCTGTAATCCGGAAGAAAACTGTGTAATAGTGTAATTAGTATGTCTTCCACATAGGTCTGATGTTATAGATTTTCTTTTCTATGTTCTTTACCTATTGAAAGAAGTGTTCTGTTTAGTGACGTATTTCTAACCTAAAAAGACTGAAAAATATGGAGTACGTTTCCTTAAGTAACTGTTTCAAAATATTTATTCCTATATCTGATTCTCTAA
The DNA here is from genome assembly GCA_000611955.2 of Stegodyphus mimosarum. Taxonomy (NCBI): domain Eukaryota; kingdom Metazoa; phylum Arthropoda; class Arachnida; order Araneae; family Eresidae; genus Stegodyphus; species Stegodyphus mimosarum. The sequence continues at coordinate 328,359 of KK114541.1, read as the reverse complement.
AAATAAAATAACAGAAATTGTTTGGTATGGAAGTTAGACTAAAGTATTAAGAAGAACAAAGATACAAACTCAGTTGTCGTATTGAATCATGGATAATAAGAATGAATAGGCAGTAAGAATTACTGTAAAGGTAAACATCTTTTCGAACAGACAAATATATTACATCTCCACAAGCTGCTTACCGTTACTGTTTATGTTTCCAAACATATGAAACGATGAATTTAAGTTTATGTCACCGACTTAACCAATCAGTTCCCGAATAGCTTTAATATTATTGAAGTTTTTCTGATTAACAAAAAATATTTTTATTGTTTAATTAACTTCACTCGCTGATATATAAGTTTTACTATAAAATTTTCATTCTGAATTGGCATCAGTATCGTTTAAAGTTGAAAACTGAGTAGTTATTTTGAAGTTTCTTAAGAAAAGTATTCCGTTAAAATGTTCTTCGAGATTGCTTTGCCATAATCTAAATATTGCTAATACTTCTGTAAATGTAATTCATGAATACATAATTTTCGAAGTTGAGCAAGATAAACAAATGAATGTATCTCTATTATTAAATAATAAAGAATCTGCATGCGTGTTCCTCGCATTGAGGAAAAACGGTGGCACCTAGAACCACCAAATTTTGAACAACACGTAGGCTTCCACCCAAACATGCACACGTGGAAACCAGAATTTTAAATTTCTAATTTGGTTTTAATTTTATTTCATATTTTTGCGAACTTAATAAATACTTGATTCACAAACTCTGCGACTAAAACTTTTTTGTCGCTCTGCAAAGCGTAAAATACTTATTTCAAATTTAACAAGAAAATTCTGCGATTTAAAGGAATGGGCTTCTAGTTGACATATTTACCTTTCAAATTTAATAAAACAGCTCAGCGATTTAGAGGAAATGTGCTACTGCTTCCGATATAAAATAGTTTTATCTTTGTTGTTATTTAATTAAATTTAATTTAAGCCTATTAAAAGCTATTAATTAAAGCGAAATTTGATATTTATGTTTAAATAAAAAACAAACTTCAGAATATACTTTTTAAAAATACACCTATATTTATTAAGGCACAGTAAATTATAGTCAGAAAATAAAGTGAATTATTAAGTCTTATGAATTTTAGGTTCAATTTTTCAACTGAAATTGATAATAATACTTTAGTAGCGAATCAAATGTTTTATAATTTTTTAGAATACGTTTATCAAAACAAATATTTGGGAAGAGAATTATTTCGAAAGTTTACACAGATAAGCAGTAAAGGGAAACTATAAATTCTCTTCAAAAAATTAAATGAAATTCTCTTCTAAAATTTTGAATGACAAAAAAGAGCTTAATTTCATGTTTTCAAATCTTTTACAAGATTCGTAAATTTCAAGAGTTCGAACATTTTTTTCTTAACTATAATTTCATAAATAAATTTTAAAGTAGATACGTAACTTGTTTTATGACGAAAAAACATTCGAGAATTTAACATTAAATTTCTAATAATTCTAATTATCTTAATAATTAGAATATGCACAACACAAAATCCAACTCAGCGCATACAAAATTTAATGCTAAAAGAGGCACTTTTAAAAATAGGTAAATACTTAAATAAGTATCAAACAAAAACTTAAATTTCAATCTTAGAATTAATGAATTGTGCTAAGAAACGTTCTATAAAGCATGCAAAATTGTAAAAACTTATTCGCGAATCTGTTTAGGTGTAAAATATATAATTGTGAATTTAAAATAGATAATTTGTTAGTTAGTTTAAGGAAGTTAACAGGGTTAATGCTATGAAGATCGTTATTTCATAAGAACAGAGAAATTTAATTTATTACTAGTTTACAATATTTGTTAAGGTAATCTACTTTAGGTACTCATGATTGTAATTTGTAATGTCTAAGCACGTGTGAAATGTAGCACAACGTTGGACACCATTATCAAAATACATTTTTGTTGCTACCGAGTAGTAGTAAATGTTAATTGAACATAAAGTTGCCTATACACCTAACGTATATATATATATATATATATCTAAAGCAATAAAAGTTAAAAAATTAAACTAGCTGAATTACCAGACTTTTGCCTTTCTTAGAGAATTTTTTCTCGATAAAAGAGAAGATAAATATAAATAGCTGAAAGAGCGTACTAATCTTATTATCTAAGAGTATGCCATAAATAAATGAATTATATGCCTAGAACGGAGTTGCTTTTTCTGAAGAACTTCTAATTACTGAAAACATAGTACTTTAATATTTGTAAACGTATGTTAATTGCGTCATTAATATTACTTACGTAAAGCTTAGTTTCCGAAAGTGTATGAAAATAAATTGCTTTGGCTTAATTTGCTATCATTTTATTATATGCAATTACTTACAGGCATAAGATTCCCTTTTTTCAAGTGAAAAAAGAAAATTAATTTTATTTTGTAGCTTAGCTTATTGGTGCGTTGCAGTTTTTTTTTTAAAATTAATATTTAAACTTAATGGAAATTTTAGTTTTTAAAATTGTTGCGAAATGGTAAAGAATGTAATAAACAAAAACAAATAAATTAATTAAAATAATTAAATATGTCTACATCAAAGATGGGTGTCAGTTTGAAAACGGAAACTTTTATTTCAGAATTCTCAGCAAGTGATAACCATTTAAATAATTTGCGTAACGTCCCAAATTCTATCACCCGTGCCTGTACTTCAATTTTTTAAAAATTTATATGTATTTATAACACAATTAAATTGAAGGGTTTTTTCCTTTTATTAATGATGATTTGAAAGAAATTGAAAAAATTTTCCTGGTTGGAAGAATAAGATGTTTCGGAACTTAAAAAAGTAAGAATCATGCCATTTTGTAAGCACTTTAAGAGCGAACAGCTGAATGTAATAAACTGTAATCACAAATAACAGTAACAATAGTAACAATAATGCATTAAAGTATAACGAAATTTTCGTTCATTTATTCGCTGGCATTATAATAACATGCTAATTAGAAATAAATCATGTTTGATTGTTGAAAATGTATAAGTCTATTATTCATGTAAATTTTTACTTCAAAATAAAGAATATTTTGTAATACCCATATTTATTGAAGGAAATATTTTAAGATCTAATTGAACAAAAGCAAATACTAAGCCATTTAATTCACTAGAAACTATCTTCATAGGGACCATTATTTGAAATGCCTTTGTCGATTCGTTGACAACTTGTATTAATCTCCAAATGCCGGTTCGTTTACAGACTTACAGGACTTCCTACGAAATACGAAGTTATATCTATATAGTATATACCGGTAATTTCTTTTTATAGTATAAAGAGTTCTGTTGACAAGAGTTATATTCCGATGTACGACAATTTAAAAAAAAACGATGTTATACATAACAAATACAGTATTGTATCCTAAGCAACAAAAACTGTCATTCCAAGCAATAGCAGCGTTCAATGCATTTCGTTTATCGATACCATATATTGTAATATTCCATGAAAAGTTTGTTACATTTTGATTAAAAAAATAAAATTGTTTCTACATATTTTCCTTTGCCTATACGTTTTAGAGCATGCTAAAAGTTATTTTCGATAATTAAAAAAATTTTTCTAGCAAATTTAAACTTCGAAGCCTGAAACTTTGTTCAACGGTAACATACTTTCTGCATACTTGTTATGTTTATAAAGTGGAAAACAGTTTATGGTACTTGATTAAAAATTGCGATTCAAATTCTGTTTTTAACTCTTTATCGATTACTTAGCTTTAGACGCATGATGGTGAGAATTTTCAGAGAAAATATTTATCCAAACTAAACCCTGATCTTTAGGACGTTCCTGGCTCTCATCACTCAGCGTTTTCCACGATAAACCCTTCCTCTAAAGCTTCATCCACCAGGATCGTTTAAAAGTTTAATAATAGCCAGAAGCGCTTCGACGATATCCATCAAGAATGAACGGGCGGATGAAAGACTATAGGTAACAGCGACGTACTGCACAAGTTTTCGGGAGAGAAGAACATAATGAGGGCTATAAATTAGAACAATCCTGCTTATCTGATAATTAGCTGTAAAACCGAACCTTGTCTGAATAGATGGCTGCCGAAGGTCACAAGGGGACGAAGTGTCGTGCGTCAAAACGTTCCACTTTCGGCGGAAAATTACCAGGCGATTGATTGCCCAGAGTGCGCCTCCTTGCGGAAGTAGTTGAGTTACTTTCTGGAGCTTTAAGGAAATCTCATGTTCTGTTCTTTTAATAGAAGAAGGGGTGAAATAGTGCTAAGAGCATTTACCTGCTCCTTTTGAGCTTACTTAGATTGGTGAATAAAATGATTTTTGGAAACTAACATAAATTTAGAAACGCTCGTTTATTATAAGTTGCGGCAAGTGTTCTTGTTGATCATTCTTTCCCACTAGTTGATTTATAGCATTATGTATAATGCATTGATTTCTGTTGGTTACTTAGTTTAAAGTTTTGAACTGATTTGTAGCCGTTTTTTACAAGATTTAAATTAACCATAATATTTTAGCTTGACAAACTAAAAATTTGTTTACGTTGGTTATTAATCGGCCATATTACTATATTAATGTATTAATCGTAATAGTACATACAATTCGACTTCTTTACATTTGACTTTCGAGATTCAACGGAATAGCTTCCTTAAAAAAAGATTAATTTAATTTAATTTATAATCCATAAAAGGGAAAATGCTTCATTTATTTATATATGTAATTCAAAATTATTAACTCTAATTTGGCAATATTTCTTCCTTTTCTTCCCCTTTTTAATTTGGCTATCTCTCCTGGACTGCGTCTTTCCATTTCATGCTGACTTACGTTATTCTCCTGCATTACGACAGCTCGTATCCAATCGCAGATTCAGAATTCAAGCAAAGAAACCAAGTTTTTTTTAAATTACGCAGTATTTTTTCCCACTTCTCTTTGCTAGATGTGTTAGATAGATAGATGTTTGCTAGATGTCTCTTTGCTAGATGTGCTAGATGCTTCTCTTTGCTAGATGTGTTAGCTTTGCTGCTTCGCTATGTCCTTTGAGAAAATGTAGTACGCTACGAAAAATTGTGGGGTAGTTGTCACACCCATAGGGACGTGTAAACGAGAATATGTGTGCTCAGAATTATGCAAGGTTTTTCTACTATGCAATTCCATCCGCATGCCAGCCACATCTAAAACCATCTCAGCCATGAATAAAAAGTAATTAATGTCTTCTTTCCTACGTATTCTGAATTTATTACAATTAATAGAGGTCATCTACAGATTTAGTTAGTCGACAAAAATGTACCTGCTGCCTCAGACCTCAATGGAAAATTGATTCCCCAATGGTAAGTTTTTCCGACTACCTCTTCAGTATTTCGAAATGAAATAATCAGTGATTTAATGTTTCAGGAGGTCAAGCAATTAGCATCGATTTCAGGTCGTCAAATCTGCCCCGTTTGCACGAAAGTGCTTTCAGCTGCTTACTGAAAGCAATGTTCATCCACTTCATATTTCGATGTTTTGATTTAGCTGGATAATTATTTTTTTTCAATATAAGTATGCGATATTACAGTTACTTCAGTGATACACAATTGAGAAACATGCTACTGACATTAAAATTGATATCAGTATTTTTGTTCAAAGTTATTTCATTTTTGGTTTAAAAAAAACATACAAAATGATCGTTGATGGAATGAAAGCTTAATATTTCAATATCTGCATGAAAAGGTCTTGCATTTATAAATTTTGTGGGTACACTTAAGTTCATTATTTTGCTAGTAATGTGTATTTTTTTTCTTTTACATGAAGATAGTAATTTATTACTTAGTGCTTGTAATTTTGAATTAAATATGCAATGCTGTATTCTTACTATACTGAATTTAAAGGAAATGTTGCACTGTTTTTTGAAAACATCAGACTAAAATTTTATGGTATTAGAAATTCGAATTTTACTATTTTGGTTTATCAAATTAAAGAATTTTAAGATTTTCTGTAGGAAAGGTTATGATAAATGTATTTTTTCATTATTTTTTTAAATACATTTGAATTAATATTTTGAATTTTGGAATTATTTTAAGAATGATATTATTGTTTCAAAATACGAATTCTAAGAATTTTGGAATGATAATGAGAATGAAGTTAATATGAAAAATGATGGAAATAATTTGAATATGTATATACAGAGTAGTATAAAAAGTTTCTTTTTGAATATTAATATAAGAAATATTAACTCTTTTGATACTGAACAGTGTTATAATGAATAAAAATTTTAGTAATTTAAG